>JAKOOJ010000032.1:5640364-5727864 GCA_022577455.1 Arizona elegans | reverse complement strand
CATATTTTAAATCAGCCCTAAGTCAGGATTTTGCTTGAATTTTATAAAGCATAATCTAGTGGTCAAAGAAGTTCTGGAATAGAAATATTTTTATTAGGAATTTTACCAGAGACATTTAATAAAGAATTACAATACTTAATTGTGAACATTTTAACAGTGGCCAGAATTGTATTTGCCAAAAACTGGAAAGGAGAGAAGATAATTACTGATGAAGAAATTATTATGAAAATGTTGGATTGTGCTGAAATGAGCAGATTGACATTTGTAATAAGAGAACAGGAAGATAAACAATATTATTTGATATGGGAGATATTTTATCAATGGTTTGACAAAAAAGTATAGAGATGAGATAGCATATATGAAATGCTTAAATATTTGTCTTCAGTTTAAGTTTAAGTAAAGAATAATTGTTATATGATGAGATCTGGAAAATTGTAAGCACAAAATAATTTTAACCGATTGAGATGCTGTCTATAATTGTTTGTAAGGATGATATTTTTTTATGTTGTTGTTTTTTTTTTTTATTTCAATCTAAAATAAAACTTTTTTCAAAAAAAAAAAAGAAGTTCTGGAATAGAAGGTGTGCCCTTATATATAATAGCAAAGAATTGAAGACTATCTTGCTGGAGAAGAGACTGTATAAACATAAAGATATTTTGATTTGGGTTCTTGCATTGAGCAATATTTTGATATGGGTTCTTGAATTGAGCAATATTTTTATTTGGATTCTTGAATTGAATAATATTTTGATTTGATTCTTGCATCGAGCAATATTTTGATCTGGGTTTTGCACTGAGCAATATTTTGATTTGGGTTCTTGCTCTGAGCAATATTTTGATTTGACTTGCACTGAGCAATATTTTGATTTCAGTTCTTGCACTGAGCAATATTTTGATTTGGGTTCTTGCTCTGAGCAATATTTTGATTTGGGTTCTTGCACTGAGCAAAGGGTAGGACCGTATAATCAGATGCAAGTTTCTTTTCATTCTTTACACTTTGCTTCTTATCATGTCCTTAATGGCAGGCTATTAAAGTGTGATATTAAATCCATTCTGAATGCTTGGGATCTGAATTGTGTCAGTGTTTGAATAACAAAACAAGCGGAAAGATAATGATGGAAAGAACAGATGACTTAAAAATAGGATTAAAAATGACAAGTAGTGATCATTTAAATAGATGAGAAGAATTAAGAAATTGCATATTGTACACTTTGTGTCTTAGAAGACAGGTCAAAAATAAATAATTTCCTATTCCTTGATCACTAATCTGTTTACTTTTAGGAATGTGCATATGTGAAAATTGCTCTATTCTTACCTTTGTTAAGTCTCTCTTAAAAAAAATAATTAAATATAAAGATCAATGCAAAAAAATATTGATTAATAAAACAAGGAGAGAATCCCGCCAGCCTAATATATGTTAATATGTGATCACAGGCACACTTCCTGGGGTATATTTTGTATTGAATATAAAAAGTGGTAATTTTAGTCAATCATAAACAGAATTTCACTGTCAATTGCCCTGATGGTTAAGGAGGAAGGTCTCCACTTAAGTTTATAATTGAAATATTTGTACAGTACAAGCTACTTCAAAGAATTCATATATTGAATTAGATGGAATGTACTTTCTTTCCTAGGGGGTGGAAAATATGTCATTCTGTCTTCATAGAGGGGCTCTTTCAAATTTTAAAACGGAGCTACAGAAATTATGTAAAGGATAGATTTTGGAGCTTTTTCAAATCCCTTTGTACTACCAGTTGCATAGAAGATGCTGGAACTTGCAGTTGTGTGTCAGGTTTCCAAGTGATGAAACCCATTCAGAAAAGGAATATGCAAAATATGCAAAGAGTGCAGAGAAGAGCAACAAAGATGATTAGGGGACCAGAGGCTAAAACATATGAAGAACGGTTGCAGGAACTGGGTATGTCTAGTTTAATGAAGAGAAGGACTAGGGGAGACATGATAGCAGTCTTCCAATATCTCAGGGGCTGCCACAAAGAAGAGGGAGTCAAGCTATTCTCCAAAGCACCTGAGAGTAGAACAAGAAGCAATGGTTAGAAACTACTCAAGGAGAGAAGCAACTTAGAACTAAGGAGAAATTTCCTGACAACTAGAACAATTAATAAGTGGAACAACTTGCCAGCTTGCCAGAAGTTGCCACAACTTGCCAGAAGTTGTGAATGCCCCAACACTGGAAATTTTTAAGAAGATATTGAATAACCATTTGTCTGAAGTGGTGTAGGGTTTCCTGCCTGGGCAGGAGGTTGGACTAGAAGACCTCTAGGGTCCCTTCCAACTCTGTTATTCTATTCTATCGTCCAAAACAAATTTATTTTATTTAGGTAGGCATCAAATTGGCAATGACTGTTGTAAATTCGGATCTGACACAAACCAGAATTACACCACATAATATTGAAAATTAGAACCGTCCCTCAAAAGTCATATTCCCCAATAGAAGCCAAATCAATATTGTCCAATGTCATCAAACTCCAGTTCTCAGCAAGGACAGCCTCCGTTCCCATGGGAAAGAAGACCACCTAGCCAAAAACAATGTTCATTATCTATTTCCTCCTCCCATCTTAAGAATGTGGCGAGCCCCCCCCCCCAAAAAA
This sequence comes from Arizona elegans, assembly GCA_022577455.1. Taxonomy (NCBI): domain Eukaryota; kingdom Metazoa; phylum Chordata; class Lepidosauria; order Squamata; family Colubridae; genus Arizona; species Arizona elegans. The sequence continues at coordinate 5,725,256 of JAKOOJ010000032.1, read as the reverse complement.
AAAAACCCTTACAAAACAGAGAGAAAGAAAAGGAATAAATGAATATAATATGAAGCTAGCTAAAATGGCTACACGTATGCCAATTTCGGGTTTGACATTGAGATCATTGTCACAATTGTACGATTGTGACATGTTACATCTCAAAGTGTTTCCAATTTGGCACTTATCTTTTTGTGTGTATATCGTGTGCTCTAACTGGGCCATGTGATTAGGAAGCAGGAAAGCTGAGCATGGGGTAGTCCATAACATTTTGAACTCATCCATTTTTCTTTCGCATCAAGATAATTTAGGAGAATTTTTCCTGGAGTTTTTCCCCCCTCTCTATGACCTCTGTCCAGATCAAATCCAGGATTTGTACACTAAACTATTACGTTCCGTTTTTCATTTTTGATTAATGATATTTTTGCTTAAAAGATACCTTTCGTCGCGCCTTAAAAACATTATTATTCCAACAAGCAGGGCTGGCCTAAATAATAATAACATTTTACTATTTTAAATGGGTTGTTTTATTAGAGTTTTTTGGCCAATTTATTTAATTGTTTTAAATTGCTTTTAATTTTTATATTGTCACGGTTTTATTTTTGGCTGTACACCGCCCTGAGTCCTTCGGGAGAAGGGCGGTATAGAAATTCAATAAAATAAAATAAAATAAAATAAAATAAATAAAATAAAATAAAATAAAATAATAAAATAAAATAAAATAAAATAAAATAAAATAAAATAAAATAAAATAAAATAAAATAAAATAAAATAAAATAAAATAAAATAAAATTAAATAATAAATAAAATAAAATAAAATAAAATAAAATAAAATAAAATAAAATAAAATAAAATAAAATAATAAAATAAAATAAAATAAAATAAAATAAAATAAAATAATAATAAATCTTTACACAGAATTCCAAATGTTGTGGATTGTGGAATGCTGAGTTTTTAATTACAAAAATGGCTGTGCATATCAATTTTTTAAATTTCTTGGTGATCCAATTATCAAAAACATTAAAAAGTGAAAGTTAGAATATTTCGGACATGTGATGCAACAGCCAGAAAAATACACCATTCTTCACTTAATCCTCCAAGAAAAGATTGAAGGCAAATGAGGTCCAGGCAGAAGAAGAACATCATGGCTTCAAAATATAAAGGACTGATTTGGAGAAGAAGAAGAAGAAGAAGAAGAAGAAGAAGAAGAAGAAGAAGAAGAAGAAGAAGAAGAAGAAGAAGAAGAAGAAGAAGAAGAAGAAGAAGAAGAAGAAGAAGAAGAGGAGGAGGAGGAGGAGGAGGAGGAGGAGGAGGAGGAGGAGGAGGAGGAGGAGGAGGAGGAGGAGGAGGAGGAGGAGGAGGGGAGGTAGTTATCCGATTGTCACAACTTTATCCCACTGTACATTCTTTACTATTAGTTGGTAGTGCGGGTGGAAACTAGTTGGTAGTAGGGGTGGAAACTATGCATGTCATGACTGGAAATGAATGACCTCATACAATAAAGATGGAGAAGTAATAATAGTCCCACTCTTAGAGAAACTGCTACCATAAATGAACTACTTTTCATTTTGTGACTAGAGATAATTAGCCAGCCTCTAAAATATGAGTATGCTTCCAGTAAGTCATTAATGTATTTCTGATATTTCTAACTTCTAGGCTATAAACCTGACAGCTATCCTCATTTTATCATCATTCAGTCATTAAATAATTTCTGACTCCTTGCCCAATGAAGCCCATTTTACACACAAAGTCGATCAAACACTGTTTCTTTCAGTTCTAACTCACTCGGGCTTATGTCCTCAATAATAGTTACTCACCCCCTTGCCTTCCATGGGCATTTTCATTTGCCAATGAAGCTTCCAAACCAGGGGTGAAATCTACTTACCTTCCCTACTGCTTTGGAAGTGTCCGTATGCGATTTTGGACTCTCTGCACATGCGCAAAGCCTTCTGAGCATGAGCAGTGGGTAAAAAACAGGTTACTTCCTGGTTAAAACCAAGAAGTAACAATGTTCAGGAGGGTGGGTGGAGCTTTGCACTGCAGCCGCTACCAGTTCTCCAAACCACCCACCGCCGCTGCTACCGGTTCACCCAAACTGGTGTGAACTGGTAGCATTTCACCCCTGTTCCAAGCTCTAGCCTCTTTTCCAGTGTCCAAATTATCCAAAAGCAATAATTAACGTCATTAATGCTTACAATGGACCCTAATGATTTACTTGATCTAGTATTAAATGGCTTGTTCGGTATTCTCATACTGAATACTGTATTCTGATTCAGATTTTCTTTAGCTCCGCCATTCGAAAACATCATTTTTGTTTCCAATTTGTTCAGCCCTTGTGATTAGCTAGCTTGCTCTCCCAGCCATATGCTACAACTAGGAAAAAAAATATTGACAATATGTGCCTTTGTTGTCTTTATGAAGTCTCTGCACTGAAATATTTTGTCAAGATCTATCATAATCTTTCTCCCAAGTAGTAGATACCACTTTGTTTTTAGAATTTTTTACTGCTACAGCATCTATTTGTACTATGTCAATATTGCTTGTTATTATCTAATGTGTGTGTTTGTATGGAGAGAGAGAAGAGACAAGAGAGAGAGAGAAGAGAGAAGAGAGAGAAAAGAGAGAGAGAGTAAAAATGGACTTCTTCTCTACCTTTAACTAGAGATTGCTTAAGTCTTCTTCCCTTCCAGCAATCAACATCAGATTCTCAGAGGTGCTTGAAAAGAATCATCATCATCATCATCATCATCTTTTAACGACCCCATAATCCCTTGAATGGTGGAGTCTGGGCAACTGAATGAAGCTAGCAGAGTGTTTTAATGGCCAGATGCCCTTCCTGTCACCAATGCAGAGTTATATTCAGCAGATACATTCTCATTGTGCCCAAAGAAATATCTGTCTCTACCTAGGATTGAACTCACAACCTCTTGATTGTGAGGTGAGAGCTCCACTTCTAGGCCACTGTATCACTCCTAGATTCTTGAAGAGAATAAGAATGTTATTCCTCACTCATATGTAAACCTACAGATGACTGAGGTTGAATACAAGAGTTGTATTCTTTTACAGAACATGGAAGTTTCTCATTCTTCTTAAAGCTCCCTCTCTCAGTATTGTCCACAGGAGGAGTAAAAATGTTTAAGCTGGTGGTAACCATCTTGCCAAAGCTCTGCCTTTCAGTTCCAATTGCAGTCTTCGCTTTTTTTGACCCTCAGCTCAATGGCCTTTGCTCTTGCTGATCAGTTGGATGTCAAGATGATGGGTTCTCATGACCCAACCCATTTTCTCACAACTTTTTGATAATGATTTTCCAGGGGCTAAATACATCAGATTTTGGGGGGTGGGGGGTGGGTAGATCTATCTGGATTTGCAAAATGAAGAGAGCTGTCATATACTTGCTTGCCCACAGTATCTTACTATAACCATGAACCACGGTGATGCAGTGGTTAGAATGCAGTATTGCAAGCTACTTCTCCTTGCTGCCGGCTGTCAGCAGTTCGGAAGTTCGATTCTCACCAGCTCAAGGTTCAGCCTTCCATCCTTCCAAGGTCAGTAAAATGAGGACCTAGATTGTTGCAGGCAATGTGCTGACTGGGTTAACCATTTAGAGAGGGCTGTAAAGTATTATGAAGCGGTATATAAGTCAAAGTGCTTTGCTATTATGACAATATGTGCCCAAATTTTGCTTTAGACTTGAGATAGAGCCTAAAGCAGGAGTCCCCAGCCTCCAGGCCACCATCCATTCAGAACCCTACTTGGCCAGTGAGTACGAGAGCAAGCACAACTCCACTTGAATGAGTAGCGGACGCTCATGCAGGAATCTCCATTTGTGCAAGCAGCAGGCGTGTTTAGTTTAGTTTAGTTTATTATCATTGCATCTCTTACAATGGAATTAAATGCCATCTTCAGTGTACATTATAACTATAAAAAAATAAAAACACAAACACACTTCCTTCACATTCTATACAATTGAATTGAAAACCCCTGATATTGCATTAATATTGCACTATACGGTAGAATTCAATATAGTTACTGCTCTGGGATAGAAGCGGTTTTTCAGCCTATTTATCCTTGTTTTTATTGTCCTGTACCATCTGCCAGATGGTAATAGTTAAAAAAAAAAAAAAGGATGCCCAGGATGAGATGGATCTTTAAGAATGTATTGAACTTCCTTAAGGCAGAGGGAGCTATAAAGGTCTTCCAAAGAAGGGAGAGGGCAACCCATGATCCCCTGGGCAATGGCGTTGACCCTCTGGAGCGCTGTCCTATCTGCCACTGTGCAATGGGCAAACCACACACAGGTGCAGTAAGTTAAAATACTCTCTATGGTGCAGCGGTAGTAGGTCACCAGCAGTTTTTCATTCAATTGTTGTTTCCTGAGAAATCTCATGGAGTATAATCTCTGCTGGTCCCTTTTGACCAGTGCTGCAATGTGAGCGCCCCAGGTCAGGTCCTCTTATGATAACACCCAGAAATTTAAAAGTGGCCACTTGCTCCACTCGGTCTCCATTGATAAGCAAGGGCTGGATGTCTGATCTATTCCTTCTATAGTCCACTATAAACTCCTTCATCTTATTGGTGTTAAGGACCAAGTTATTGTTTCCACACCACAAAAGTGTGCAGCTGCCACTTGCACCAATGGAGCTGCAGACACTAGAGTGCAATTCTGGTGCTTGCACAGAGCCATTCCCTTCACGCCCCCCACAAAGCTGAAAAAGTTGGGGACCACCACTCTAAAGAGTTGACTGAAAATGTGAAGGCTTGTTACGTTGTCATCTTCATCCCATAGCTTTTCTTGGACAGACAAATTATACAGTACTGATCCTATTTGTTCTGCCTGATAATCAGAGGTTGTTTTTTTTTTTTCCAAATAGATTGTAAAGTTACAAAAAATATATGAACAACGGGAAAATAACAAACCAATAAAATGCAGATAACTGATAGCACATACTATGATAAAGTACATAATTATCCCAGAATACTGCACATTCAACGTCGAAAAGGAATTATGAAAATCTAAGCATGCCTGAGAGAAAAGGGATCTTGGCCGACATGAAAAACATATCAAGGCGGTCGCCAGGTGTGAATCCTTGGGGAAGTCATTATATGATAGTTTTGTTCCACTTGGTGCTTCCTGCTTTTTAAAAGTTGATACTTGGTTCCATTCTTTTGGGATTTTCCATGGCTGTGTTCTTAATCTATTGTATTGATGAAATTGTTTTTTTTTAAAAAAATTTGTTCTGTGAATTGCTTGAAGTCTTATAGGCAAAGGTTATGTTTGTGTATGTTACAGTATGTTTGAGTGTTAATCTATAGGTAGATAAAGATAGGGAGAAAGGTAGATAGGTAAATTGGTAAGTATGGAGAGGGAGAGAGGGGAGAGGAAGGGAAGGAGGGAAGGAGAGGGAGGGGAAGGGAGAGGGAGAGAACGGGGAGAGGAAGAGAGGGAGGGAGAGAAAGGGGAAGAGGGGGAGGGACAGAGGGGGTGGAAGGAAGGGAGGGAAAAGATAGGGAGAGGAAGAGGGAGGGGAGAGGGAGGGAGGGAGAAGGAGAGGGAAAGAGAAAGGAAGGGGAGAGGAAGAGAGAGAGAGAGGAAGGGAGAGAGGGAGGGAGAGAGAGGGAGGGAGAGGGAGAGGGGAGGGAGAGGGAGAGGGAGAGGGAGAGAGATTTTAATTTGTGTTAGTACTTTAATACGTCTCAAATCTACATGAATAATTGGTGGTGCAAAGATGCATAGACTTCTCTATTATGGAAATGTTATATCCTCTGTATATTTATGCAGCAAAGACACCTAGATTGTAATTCAATACACAGTGTAGAATCACTGTGTATTTTCCACTGGAGATTTGAAAATCTGTTTCTGTTCTGCGGTGCCATTTAAAACATGCAGTACAACTGGGATATATTGCATGTATAACAATAATTGAAGCTAGTTTCTATAGCAGGCTCTCTAAAGAATGATAGGTTTTCATAGCCCAGAACAAACAAATCGGGGGAGATTAATAAACACTTCTCTTCAATAATATCTACACATTTTGAATGGATACATTGGCGAACAATAAATAGAATTGACCGGTTACCTACAGACGTTCTCATCAAAATGCTAAGTTTGACTTCTAGTATTTTGTATTGTACTTTATGTAGCATTATAGAGCATCTGGCTGTATTTGAACCTCATTGGCTTAACATAACCATTTCATAAGGCAAATGATTATTACTGGCCTGCAAACCTTTTGAGAGATTGACCCAAGCCAACTTCTATCCAAAAAGAAAGAGTGGTTAAGATTCACAATATGCTTTTTTTTTAATATTCTCATTCTACATCAGTAGGAACCAGAGTCAACAGTCAACAGAATTTTCAATCAAATCTAAAGCTCTGAATAGATCCTCAGAGCAACTCAATTTCTGATTATTTCACCAAACTCTCAAAAACCCTGGACTTTCTGTACTGCAATATATCAGCCAAGCTGTCGGAATGAGAGGCAATAGAGGATGACATTAGATATTGCAAAACCATCATGGCTGGCAAATTTTGTCACTGATTTGGACACTTATACAACTCAACCATCAGATATGTGGAGTGTTTCTTAAAACTTGACAGAGATACTGTGACAGGCTCAAAAAGTGTTGGAAAGCCTTAGCTGAATAGTTTAGTAAAATATAGCTTAACTTTCCATTGAGTTACCATGAGTTCCGGTGACATCACAAATTAAAGTAAGTTCGAATCTCGCCAGGCTCAAGGTTGACTCAGCCTTCCATCCTTTCTAAGGTAGGTAAATTGAGGACCCAGTTTGTGGGGGCAATAAGCTGACTTTGTATAAATATACAAAAGTATGAAGGCTATTGCTTAATGCACTGTAAGCCGCCCTGAGTCTCCGGAGAAGGGCGGCATATAAATCATTTTTTTTTAAAAAAAAAATGTATTTTGAGGGCAAGGAGATGGATGAAACTGCACTAGTGACAGAAAAAAAAAAAAAAAAACAGAGTTGGAAGGGACTTTGGAGGTCTTCTAGTCCAATCCTCTGCTCAAGCAGGAGACCCTGTATTTCAGACAAATGTTGTCCAATCTCTTCTTAAAAACCTCCAGTGTTGGAGCATCCACAACTTCTGGAGGCAAGTTGTTCCACAGATTAATTGTTCTAACTATCAGGAAATGTTTCCTTTGTTTTTTGTTTGTTGTCTTCTTGATGTCTATGGATATTCTCAGTCCTCCAGGTCATGCTTGTCCTAAAGGTGCTTTTTCAAGAGTCAACTGAGCCTTTGTGGCACAGCAGACTAAAGTGCTGTTAAATAGCACCAGCTGTCTACTGCAAGTTCAAATCTCACCAGGCTCAGGGTTGACTCAGCCTTCCATCCTTTTGAGGTAGGTAAAATGAGGACCCGGATTGTGGGGGCAATAAACTGACTTTGTATAAAATAGAACACCGCATGGGGCGGGCCAAAAAGCCCTACTAAGCAGGTATATACAAAAGTAGGAAGGCTATTGCTTAACGCATTGTAACCCTCCCTGAGTCTCCGGAGAAGGGCGGCATATAAATCGAACCAATAAATATATAAATAATAAATAAATAAACTGGACTTCCTGGCTTTTCTCTTAAGACGTATCGCTTCTCATCCAAGAAGCCTCTTCATCTCCTTAAAGAAATGTCTTCAAAGAAAAAACAGAAAGTCCAGCTGCTTCTTTAAAAAGAGGGTCCTTTGGGTCCTCTCCTTGATATCACCTAGGCTTTGGATTCTTCCTTTCCTTTCATTTATAAAACTTGTAGATCTTTTTAGAATGTTATTTTCAAATCAGGTTTTTCAAAGAATGATTAATTTTCATCAGGTCATCCCTTTAAATTATCTTCCCTTCTCTTCCTTCTCTTCATTTGCTGGGGAATTATCCTTCATCCCAAAGTATCTTCTCTAATTATTCCAGTTTACAGTCTCAGATAATTGAGCTGCAAATCTGTCCGTCTCTTATTTAAATCTTGACTCCGGGTGCAGCTTCTTAGTATCTTTAGGAATCCATGTTCCTCCAGCCGGCCTCAGTTCTCCATCTGCATTGTTAGAATCGTGAAGTTAATAATAACACTAGCACCGCTTTGAATGGAGCAGCCAAACAACATTACACAAACTACACAGAATCCTCCAGAGTGTTGTAAGAAAAGTTTCTTCCTCACTTTTCTCTTTCTCTTCTTCCCGGATTTTGACAGCACATCTTTCTCTCTGGTTATGTTATTTTCTTCTGCTGTCAGCGAGCTCCAACCATTTCTCAGCCAAGGTCTCAATATTTGGAGTGGTATTTGCTTCCAAGTTTTTACAGCATTAAGCAGTTGGTGACAGCTTCAACTTTACAATTTCAGCCCATCTGGCCACAGCTCCATTTCCATACAGATGATAAGCACAACAATATCCAGCAAGTCACACACTTCAAGATTTCAACTGAGCTGGTTTGTATAGATTCCTCAACTTTGGCATGAAATTGGCTCCCACGAGATAGTTCCAGATTGAATCTGGTAGCTTTGCTGTTCCATCTTAGTACATGTCACCCATAGTCCAGATGACTTTCTTATAGAATGCCTATGGGAGTTGGAGAAAGATAAAACTGTGTTCAAAATTCAGCCTCTCCTCCTCCTCCTCCTCCTCCTCCTCCTCCTCCTCCTCCTCCTCCTCCTCCTCCTCCTCCTCCTCCTCCTCCTCCTTTTGGTTCAGAACCAACCACATTTTGGTTCTGCTCCTCCTTCTGCTTTTCCTTCTGTTTCTACTCCTCTTTCTGCTTTTCCCTCTCCTTCTCTTTCAACTTTCTCCTTCAAATCATACAGTACTATACTGCAAAAACAGGGGGAAGAATGTTAACCATCTGCCTCCAAGCAAGAACGATCAATGTGTATTTACAATATATTGTAGCTTTGGGCAACAGCTAGTTAAATGAGAGGTCACCAGTTAAGGAAATTACCAAAAGCTCAATAACTATGTTGTATCAGGACAACTAAGTTAGCTGATGGTCCCTGGAGGGAGACTAGGGAACAGAAGCAAATGGTTGAAGGTGATAGACACTGAACAACATTTAAAAACTCAAATGGGATCTTCTAAAAAAAATATCTAGCGGCAGGTATTTCTCAGGTATTTAATAATACCTTAGCAAGTCAGGTTACAAGTTATGTTGGTACTAAAAAACAATTTAACAGCCTTTGAAAGGTCCCAAAGGTGTTTCTATAAGAGGCAACTGGAATTCCTTGGTTTTTTGGGGCAAACATTTTGCTTCCCATCCAAATAGCTTCTTCAGTTCAGAATGGAAATTGTATTTAAATTCAGTCTCTCCTCCTCCTCCAAATCATTTCTACCTGCCTGATACATTCTAGTAGACTGGATGTCCTCCAGGGCCCTTCTATTAAACAATGTCATCTTATGTGACTGATTCCTATGTCTTCACTGTTATGACTCCTCCCATTTGAAACAGCATTCTCCCAGATATTTGGATAGGATTCTTTCTTCATGAATGTGTTCAGATCCAGATTTGATCCCAGGTCCAGTGTTAATGTATTTCTGGGACTTTTGGGTTGGTTTGCTATTATAGCAATAGCACAGAGTAGAGTAGAGTAGAGTAGAGTAGAGTAGAGTAGAGTAGAGTAGAGTAGAGTAGGACAGGATAGGACTAGGACTAGGACTAGGACTAGGACTAGGACTAGGACTAGGACTAGGACTAGGACTAGGACTAGGACTAGGACTAGGACTAGGACTAGGGCTAGGGCTAGGACAGCACAGGACAGGACAGAATAGAATAGAGTAGAACAGAATAGAATAGAATAGAATTCTTTATTGGTCAAGTGTGATTGGACACACAAGGAATTTGTCTTCGTTGCATAAGCTCTCAGTGTACATAAAAGATATAAGTGATAAATCATGATCATAGTCATCATAAATACATTCTTAGACTTATATATCGCTTTGCAGTGATTTACTGCCCTCTCAGAGTAGTTTACAGAGTCAGACTCTTGCCCCCAACCATTTAGGCCCTCATTTTACACACCTAGGAAGGATGGAAGGCTGAGTCAACCTTGAGCTGGTGAGAATTGAACTGCTGGTAGAGTTAGCCTGCAATACTGCATTTTAACCACTGCACCACCAGGGCTCATTGTGATTGGTTCAGTTCATTCTGCCCTCGGTGTTGCCCATTTTTAACTATTGCAAGCCACCCAAATGACTACAGATGTGGGCAGCTATTATAAATTTAAACAAGAATGGAATAAATTCTTATTCTCCACCTCTAGCAAAAAGAAAAAAAAAGTTAAATTAAACCACCCTGTCGCTGGTGAAAGAATTGAGGATTATCATTGGACTTTAAGAACAACTGAAAGAACAGCATCCCAATGCATCTGACTTTCTTTCCTTTTTATCTTTCTAGCAATTTCTCTTGCAGCGTCTGTGGGAAGCTCTTTCTTTCTTTCTTTTTTATCCCAGGTGCATCTGTTCAAACCCTTCAACTTTTCCCAGGGCAAATGTTCTTCATGTTTACGATGGTCTTTATTTTTAGAAACTGCTCTGCAAAACCTTCTCTCAGTCTGCCAAAGAAAGGGTGGGAAACCATTAGAATAGAATAGCAGACTTGGAAGGGACCTTGGAGGTCTTCTAGTCCAACCCCCTGCTTAGGCAGGAAACCCTATACCACTTCAGACAAATGGTTGGCCAACATCTTCTTAAAAACTTCCAGTGTTGGAGCATTTACAACTTCTGGAGGCAACTTGTTCCACTGATTAATTGTTCTAACTGTCAGGAAATTTCTCCTTAGTTCTATGTTGCTTCTCTCCTTGATTAGTTTCCCTCCATTGCTTCTTGTCCTGCCCTCAGGTGCTTTGGAGAATAGCTTGATTCCCTCTTCTTTGTAGCAGCCCCTGAGATATTGGAACGCTGCTATCATGTCATCCTTAGTCCTTCTTTTCATTAAACTAGACATACCCAGTTCCTGCAACCGTTCTTCATCTGTTTTAGCCTCCAATCCCCTAATTATCTTGGTTGCTCTTCTCTGCATTCTTTCTAGAGTCTCAACATCTTTTTTACATTGTGGCGACCAAAATTGAATGCAGTATTCCAAATGTGGCCTTACCAAGGCATTATAAAATGGAACCATATTAACCCTTCACGTGATCTTGATTCTATCCCTCTGTTTATCCAGCCTAGAACAGTGTTGGCTTTTTTGGCAGCTGCTGCACACGGCTGACTCATTAAGAGACTCATTAAGGGACTCATGGAATGCTTTGCATGACAGACTGTGGGGTCCATGTCAATGCCACTTCCACCCTTCTTTCCACCATTTCCAAAAGGGGCTAGATCAGAAATAGCCGGCCTTGTTATTCTGTAGGTCTCTTGGGCTGCACATCTTAACAATCCTATGTGACTGATTCCTGTGTCTTCACTGTAATGACTCCTCCCATTTGAAACAGAATTCTCCTAAAGATTTGGATAGGATCCTTTGTCAATGAATGTCTTGAGATCCAGATTTGGTCCCAGGTACAGGGTTAATGTGTTTCTGGGCCTTTTGGGTTGGTTTGCTATTATAGCAATAGCACTGAATAGAGTAGAGTAGAGTAGAGTAGAGTAGAGTAGAGTAGAGTAGAGTAGGAGAGGACAAGACAGGAATAAGAATAGGAATAGGAATAGGAATAGGAATAGGAACAGGAATAAGAGTAGAGTAGAGTAGAGTAGAGTAGAGTAGAGTAGAGTAGAGTAGGAGAGGACAAGACAGGAATAAGAATAGGAATAGGAATAAGAGTAGAGTAGAGTAGAGTAGAGTAGAGTAGAGTAGAGTAGAGTAGGAGAGGACAAGACAGGAATAAGAATAGGAATAGGAATTAGAATAGAGTAGAGTAGAGTAGAGTAGAATAGAATAGAATAGAATAGAATAGAATAGAATAGAATAGAATAGAATAGAATAGAATAGAACAGAATAGAATTCTTCGTCGGTCAAGTGTGATTGGACACACAAGGAATTTGTCTTCGGTGCATAAGCTCTCAGTGTACATAAAAGATATAAGTGATAAATCATGATCATAGTCATCATAAATACATTCTTAGACTTATATATCACTTTGCAGTGCTTAACAACCCTTTCTGAGTAGTTTACAGAATCAGACTGTGGGGTCCATGTCAATGCCATTTCTACCCTTCTCTCCACCATCTCCAAAAGGGGCTAGATCAGAAATAGCCGGCCTTGTTATTCTGTAGGTCTCTCGGGCTGCACATTTTAACAATCCTAGCTAGCATCAACAATGGCCTGTGATTATGGGGTTTATCATCCAAATTACCAGCATGTTTTTGTTAATGTCTCAGTGACCTAAACAAAGGAAGGGAAAATAATATGTTCTGTCTTAACACACATGGATACCCAGTTTCCATGAAGAAGCTGCCTTAACTGTCCCCGAAAATGTCAGTTATTCTTATAGTAAAATTATCTCGTAGATAATTCTGTCATCCCATACGGGCTATTCCATGATCCACAGACATTATTTCACTAAGACAATAATTCACTTGAATACCCTTGAGTTCTGTGATCTCTAATACCCTGTAGGTTAGTAGTCAGTGTGAATTTCTGTCTCTCCCTATCTATTTCCTGAACTGTTTCCCATCCCCACCCCCACCAGGAAAATAAAAACTGTGAACAACCTTGGACCTTTATAATTAAGCCCCTGGTCTATTCTTTGGAAGTTTTGCAGGCTGCAGGAAGTTTCTGCAAAGGTTGTAATTCTTTCAGAAGCAAAATGTACTTGAGGTTGGGAGCCGATTCAAATAAGACCTTTTGTTGAACACTCAGCAAATTCTACCATTCTTGCAACCATTTCTACAATGCTAACAGTAAAATTACGAGTTGATTAGTTTTGGAAAATTGTTTGGAGTCATTATTGATTAGATTAGATTGGAAAACTCCTCAGATTTATTTTTGTGTGTATGTTATGCTATAGTGAAAAAAAAAAAAAAAGGACTATATTCTGTACTTTGCCTTAGTTTCTGTAGTCTCTTAAGACACTTGTGTCTGCGTCATGCATACTCAGCAATAGAAAAGTATTCTTCCAATAAGGCTTAACCATTTTAATGCTTCCTATAAGGAAAATGGCCACCTAATGAGAAGGAAGGACTCAGGGAAAGAAGGCGAGTTTAACATGGATTAAGGAGTGGGTCAATTTGGATAATTATAGACTATTAAAATTGGAAGGCCACGATTTATTAAAGGGGTGGCGTGCCTTCTTGTGGAATGCCGGGAACAAAACATATAAACATTTTAAAAATCACATAATAAGAAATTCACTGATTGGCACTTGGTTCGAAATTAAAAATAAACATTATATGAAGGCTTGGTGGGTGTGGCAGGGGAAGGATATTGCAAAATCTCCATTCCCATCCCACTCTTGGGGGAAGGATATTGCAAAATCTCCATTCCCTCCCCACTCTGGGGCCAGACAGAGTTGGTATTTGCCGGTTCTCCAAACTACTCAAAATTTCCACTACAGGTTCTCCGAACTGCTCAAAATTAACACTACCGGTTCTCCAGAACCTGTCATAACCTGCTGGATTTCACCCCTGGCCCAATTGCAGCAAAAGATGACATGGGATGGGATGGGATGGGATCAGATTGAATGGGACCGGGTGGGTAGGTAGTTGGATAGATGGATGCATGGATCGATGAGAATAGAATAGAATAGAATAGAATAACAGAGTTGGAAGGGACCTTGGAGATCTTCTAGTCCAGCCCCCTGCTGGACCACACTACTTCAGACAAAGGGTTATCCAACTTCTTCTTAAAAACGACCAGTGTTGGAGCATTCACAACTTCTGGAGGCAAGTTGCTCCCCTGATTAATTGTTCTCACTGTCAGGAAATTTCTCCTTAGTTCTAGGTTGCTTCTCTCCTTGATTAGTTTCCACCCATTGCTTCTTGTCCTGCCCTCAGGTGCTTTGGAGAATAGCTTGACTCTCTTTTCTTTGTGGCAGCCCCTGAGATATTGGAACAATGCTATCATGTCTCCCCTAGTTCTTCTTCTCATCAAACTAGACAGTACAATGATTCTCACTAGCTTGAGGAATCCAACTGGAACCAAAGGAGGCTACATCTTGTATAAAGCTTGAAAGTACCCTGAGTCATATATATTTGTGGACAGCCTATAAATAAACTGCAACAACAACAGCAAAAAGAAACACTGTGAGGTTCGAGAAATGAGGAGATTTGCATTGGCTGAAATGTCATGCTTCTCTTCAGCTACTTCAAAAACTGTGCTGTCCTTTTATTGGTCTCCCTCATTACACAGGAGGGCAGCCCTGTAGCTTTTCATAGTAGGACCAACTCTGTCTTCTTTCTTTTCAAACTCAATGAGGAAACAATCCCGGCACAGATCACCGAGGTCAAGAGAGAGATGAGATTAGCAGAATACGGCTTGTTACATTATCACCCGCCCGACGTAACCCACAGAAGGTTCTCTTCATTTCAAGGTTGGTGGTGTGAAAAGAGGAAGATTGGTTGCGAAGTGAAAACAGAAGGGAAACTCTCTAAGTGCCTCACTCAGACATGATAAACAAGATAGGACGCTTGTACCTTAAAGTAATTTGCCTGCTCATAAATAGAAATGAGCTGGAGGGAGCTTTGACATGGTTATGCGTATATAGAATGCAGACACCCAACCTATTCCTTTTTGTTTGTCAATGGCTCACTTTCAGGTGCATAAACAGAATGGCAAACATTTTCACAATTTTCTCTCTTCTTTCCCGTAATACAAATATAATAAGAAAAGAAATACTTTGCAAGCTAATGTGACTGCTCCTCCCCGCTGCCCCCACATCTCTCCCTGTCTCTCCCTCCTTTCTAATACACATGGACACACAAACTTTTTTCATATGTTTCTTATTCATTTCATTGGGCTTTTGCAAGTTCGTGGTCTGACTAGTCGTGGTCTGACTAGGTAGCTCAGTGGCTAAGACACTGAGCTTGTGTTGTGGCCCGTCAGCGGCCTGCGCGGATCGTGGCTGATCCTGATGAAGAGGAGGCACCAGCAGCCTGCACAGCCAGCGCTCACATCGGAGAGCGAGGAGGCTGAAGAGGATGTGGTGCCAGAAACAGAGACTCAGCCTGGGCCTTCAGAACCTCCAGAGGCTCCTTCCAGTGGAGACAGTGAAGTGGAGGAGCCTCTTCTCAATGTTCGGGCACGCAGGGCTGCCAAAAGGCAGGAGTGGCTACTCAGGAGGAGGAGGTCTACTCGAGAATAGGTCTTGAGGATAATTGGCCACTCCCTTAGCCTATTTAAGTCACATGCAGCTAGTGCGTTCTTGCTGGAAACAACTCGTATTATATTCAGAGTATTTTGGTTTATCATATCTTGTTGGCTGGTTGCCAACCTTTGCTGGTCTTGTTTATTCTTGCTACTTAATAAATTTGATAAGGACCATTGGTGTGTGTCAATATCCTCAGAAATCTGGAGCTGGGGCAGAACAGTTTGTCGATCAGAAAGGTTGGCGGTTCAGCGGTTCGAATCCCTAATACAGGTCTCCTGCGTGAGTAGGGGGTTGGACTAGATGACCTCCAAGATCCCTTCCAGCTCTGTTACTGTTACTGTTAAGTTTATTACGCAAATATTGTACTGACCTGTCATCTATTCTATTCTGATATTGGAATTGTTTCTTGCACTGGTCCCTTCTTTTTAGGCTGATTAAAAGGATGCCATAAAAATATGCTATGATTGACATTTAAATGAGCAGACTATTTTTTAAAACCAGATTATTTTATTTTCCCCTCTTGAAATTTCATCTGGGTGAGAAAGAGGGTCACCATTTCAGATGTTTGTTGTTTTTATCTCGTTGTTGTATTGTTTGCAAAGACTAAGAAAACTCTTTGTCTTTTTTCAGAATTGTTTTATTGAGCATTACAATTAAAAGAATAAAAGCTAACACAAGTTAAAAAGAATTAAGGAGTAAAAAGAAAAAAAATAAAGAAAAATAGAGCAGCAAGAAAAATTGAAAAGAAAGAAAAAAAATAAGAATCTAATAACGAAAGGAATAAGAAGTATATAAAGAGATTACTTCCCACTTTGTCACAACAAATATAAACAATTATTAGCAACAATTACCTTCTCCTAAAATACAACAAATTTTCTTCTCATATCTCCTCTCTCAGTTATAAACAAAACCTTAAAACATTGTCATTCAGTCCTGGTCAACAAAAGTCCATTAAGGGTTACCATAAACAGCAAACTACCTATTTTAATTTCAATCAAATAAGTCAACTTTATATTCCTTTACTTTAAACAATCTTGGTTCTACAATCCCTTCCAGAAAATGATGTCCCAGTCACTCTTCTGTCTTGTATGTCCCTTTTAACTGTTAAAACTTTAGCCAGTTTCATATGCCCAGTACACCATATTTTTTTGCATATAATTCTTGGAGCCTGTCATGTTTTGTTTGTTTTGTTCCTTTAATTAAACATTTACTTGCTTGTGATTCCCTCTAGTCTTCAGTCTGCAAAGTTGCAACCTTTCCAAAAGTTCCTCATATTAGAAAAGCATTTTAAAAAAAATTCCAAAAGTGATCAAGAAATGAGGTCCAGCCAAACTCCGTTTTCCATATAGCCTACATTACAGCTGTGAACTTACTTGAATTCCCAGCAATTTGACTCAGAAGCTAACCTTGCGAGGAAGCTTCATTTCCTATAGTCTACTCATGAGAAGCAGCTGTCTGGAGTATGTGTGACCCATTCTCTGGCCAACAATTTCAGATGTAATGCCATCCCTTCTCTTTTGGTGATCTCTAGTACATCTTGCCCTCACTAGAATTTGAGTAGAAGACTCTTTGTCTTGTTATATCTTCCAAGAAACTTTCTTAATAGTAACAAGGTACCCACAAGTCTTAGACCACAGAAGTACTATTCCCATTTGCATTGATGCTTGTTCCCAGGGGTGAAATCCATCAGATTCTGACAGGTTCTGGAGAACCGGTAGCGGAAATTTTGAGTAGTTTGGAGAACCGGCAAATACACTTCTGGCTGGCCTCAGAGTGGGGAGGGAATGGAGATTTTGCAGTATCCTCCCCCGTGGCTTGGTGACCCACCAAGCCACGCCCATCAAGCCACACCATGCCCACCAAGCCATACCCACAGAACCGATAGTGAATAAAGTTGAATTTCACCACTGCTTGTTACCCTTCAATCTTTCTTGTCCTACAACATTTCAGCCTTAAACCTCCAGCACCACATGCCACCAATAACACTAGCAAAGATGTTTAGAAATATGTATGTTAAATGTTGGAAATGCAATCAGATACAAGGCAAAAAAGAAATTTGGACGAATGATAAAGCAACATATAGATTTGAAGCCAGAAATATTTTTGTTAGGCATAATATAATTAAAAAAATATTTGACTGTGCCATTAAAGATAAAAGACAAGGAAGATACAGATTATTTCTTAACATGGGATTTGTTCTATCAATGGTTGGATAATAGAGGTAGAAATTAGAAGATGTAAGATTATTATTATGTATAAGAAAATGATGAAATATTATTACTATATTTAAGTTAATGACAAAGTATATATACTTTATTCATTAAACATGAAACTCAGTCAACTGGATATTCAAAAATGTACCACAAATACCATTGACTGGTGCTAATGGTTGATACGGGTTGCTGCCAGCATCCTAGGTATTAACCAAGTACCTTCTTAAGATGTACTATGTTCCAAGTAGCACAGTTTTTTGCAGTTCCACTGGTGTTATTGCAGGAAGCTGCAATTTGTTGATGTATCTTATAAAATTCTTGGACATGTGCCCTGATGACAATGGGTATCACCGTTACATGTTTCATCCATAGCCGTGTCATTTCGATGGCCAGGTCGTGATATTTCATGATTTTTTCCAGTTCTTTTTCTTCGACTCTGGCATCTCCTGGTACCACGATGTCGATAAATTGTACATTTCGGTTTTTGACAACTGTGATATCTGGCGTGTTTTGTTCCAAGTGACGATCCGTCTGTATTCGAAAGTCCCACAAGATCTTCACCTTCTCATTTTCTATAACTTTTTCCACTTTATGTTCCCATAACTTTTTGGATACAGGAAAGTCGTATTTTTTACCTAATGACCAGTGGATTAATTTAGCAACTCAGTCATGTCTAGCTTTGTAATCAGTTTGCACGATTTTTCTGCTCTCACATATTAAATGTGAAACAGTTTCTACTTTGTTGTTGCAAAATCAGCAGTTTGATTGTCAGTGGATTTTTGTATCTTTGCTTTCATGGCATTAGTTTGCAGTGCTTGTTCTTGAGCAGTGAGTATTAAACCTTCTGTTTCTTTCTTGATGGTTCCCATTTTAAGCCATGCCCATGTAAAGTTGTCATCACATTTTCTTTCAATGGTTTTCAAGTGCTGTCCATGCATCATCATCATCGTTGTTGTTGTTGTTGTTGTTGTTGTTTTTGTTGTTAGCCATGGTGGCACAGTGGCTAGAGTGCAGTACTGCAGGCTACTTCTGCTGACTGCCGGCTGCCAGAAGTTCAACAGATCGAATCTCACCAGCTCAGCCTTCCATCCTTCCGAGGTCAGTAAAATGAGGACCCAGATTGTTGGAGGAAATATACTGACTCTATAAATCCCTTAGAGAGAGCTGTAAAGCACTATGAAACTGTATATAAGTCTAAGTGCTATTGCTAATATTATTTAGTATACCTAAATTGACCTAGACAATACACTGTACATTAAGCATTAATGTATATTAAAGGAAAACAAAATAATAAAATAAAAACAAACAAACAAACAATAAGCCCCTCCAGGGCTACAGCTCTTGCCTTGTGAAATCCAGAGGGAAATTGTGGTCTTTCAGCGAGTGGCAATCACTGTTCCAAAACCAGCTTTAAAATAAACAATGAAAAATCCTTGCAAGAATTCATTGCTTATTGAACTCTCTGTTTGAATGCTGCTGCCCACCTGCCAGTCACGGCTGTTAATTCATTGGCTAAGCGCACCAATGTGCACTGAGGGGTCACCAGCCTGTTTCTCACAAAGCAACAGGGCAGCCTTGCGTTGGGATGGTTTAAACTACATTTCAGGACCCACAAGGTCAACAGTCTGCTTTCCATAAACATGCACTCTGGGCTGGTACCTTGGGAGCAGCAGCTTTCAACATGGATGATTGAAAGCAGCCATCCCTTTTGTCTGTACTACCTGAAGTCTTTGTCTATAAAATAGCTTTGGTAGCTGTTTGGGCCATTTGTAAATAACAGTACTTTCAGCATACAAAGCACGGATGAGAGAAAGAGACTGTATGGAGCATTCCTGCCGTTATTTACCTCTGTGCACTGATCAGGAAAAAAAAAATACAACACCCAAATTCAATGCAGGCACGGGCATGTTTAAGCTTTCGTTTACAAATAAAAGATAATCACCTAGAAGTCAGAATGAGGAAGAAGACACTCAATTCTTCTCCTCAAATGTATAGATTGCAGGTATTTTTTTTTGCAAATTTGTAGAAAAGATCTTAGGTTGCTCGTGATGAACAATCAAAAGCCAAGGACCAATAACTTGCAGGCTGCGGCCATTAAACATGATCCCTTTAAGCGCCTATCGATTTTTGGCTTTCCACCACAACTGAAACTTACGAACCTTAGCTCAATTACCGATATAAAAGCTCAAAACTCAACTCTGCATTAAGTCACTCAGGGCTGACTTTCCTTTGAGGATGTACATTCAAGGCAACGTGGGTTGTTTTCAACCAAACTCAGCGGGGGCCAGATGAATGGACAATCAATGGGAATTTTAAACTTGACGGTGAGAAGAGAAGAGAAGAGAAGAGAAGAGAAGAGAAGAGAAGAGAAGAGAAGAGAAGAGAAGAGAAGAGAAGAGAAGAGAAGAGAAGAGAAGAGAAGGAATAGGAATAGGAATAGGAATAGAATAGAATAGAATAGAATAGAATAGAATAGAATAGAATAGAATAGAATAGAATAGAATAGAATAGAATAGAATAGAATAGAATAGC
This sequence comes from Arizona elegans, assembly GCA_022577455.1. Lineage (NCBI taxonomy): Eukaryota > Metazoa > Chordata > Lepidosauria > Squamata > Colubridae > Arizona > Arizona elegans. Next base: position 5,705,299 of record JAKOOJ010000032.1, on the reverse strand, counting down.
ATAACAGTTGGAAGGGACCTTGGAGTTCTTCTAATCCAATCCCCTGCTTAGGCAGGAAACCCTACACCACCACAAATGGTTATCCAATCTCTTCTTAAAAATTCCAGTGTTGGAGCATTCACAACTTCTGGAGGCAAGTTGCTGCACTGATTAATTGTTCTCACTGCCAGGAAATTTCTCCTTAGTTCTAGTTTGATTCTCTTCTTGGTTAGTTTCTATCCATTCTTCTTCTCCTGCCTTCAGGTGCTTTGGAGGATAGGTTGACTCCCTCTTCTGTGTGGCAGCCCCTGAGATATTGGAATACTGCTATCATGTCCCCGCTAGTCCTTCTCTTCATTAAACTAGACATATCCAGTTCCAGCAACCGTTCTTTGTATGTTTTAGCCTCCAGTCCCCTAATGCTCTTTGTTGCTCTTCTCTGCACTCTTTCTAGAGTCTCCACATCTTTTTTACATCATGGCAACCAAAACTGGATGCAGGATTCCAAGTGTGGAATAGAAGCCATATTAGCCATGGAAGCTTCCACACTGCCACCTTCTTGTGTGTGGGAAAGTAGGAGGGGGGATTTAGTAGAGGGAATGTAGTTAGGCAAAATAGCATTCTTCCTTTCGGTCAAGGTCATGACAGTCCTGCATCTGGAGGAGTGGTTGGAGTCAGAGGTGAGTTTCAGCAGGTTCTGACCAGTTCTGGAGAACTGGTAGTGGAAATTTTGAGTAGTTCAGAGAACCATTAGTAAAAATTCTGACTGGCCCTGCCCCCATCTATTTTCTGCCTCCCAAGTCCCAGCTGATTGGGAGAAAATGGGGATTTTGCAGTATCCTTCCCCCAGAGTGGGGTGGGAATGAAGATTTCACAGTATCCTTCCCCTGCCATCCCCACCAAGCCACACCCACAGAACCGGTAGTAAAAAATTTTGAAACCCACCACTTGTTGGAGTGATATCTCAAGATGGGACGGATGGTGATTGGACCATGTGATGGACTGAGGGGTCCTTCAGGGATTGGGGATTTTGATTTATTGAGGGAAAACCTGGAACTCTCAGATTCGGGTTTTTCCAGATGTGCCAATATACTTACTCTAATAAATGAAACTTTGAGAAAATGATTGCTTCGGAGGTTTTAATTGGAGTTGGGGTTTTCTGGAATGCTGACAGTTACAGTGTGGGAAACAGTTGTGGAATGAGCAACGTTTTTTTCCTCTGCAAACTCAAATGCATTCTTACAGTGGTTTACCAATTCAAACAATAAATATAATGTCAGTTGTAAAATACAAACATAAATCTGTCAATTTGATGTTTAATTACTATGGTAAAGGGTACAAATACAACGTGTTTTCATAGCCTTGTATACACATTATACTAGTAGTTAAACACTGAACTGACAGATTTAGCAATAATATACCTGTGATTTCTATGCTGGTAATGAATAAAGTAGAGGGGGGGGAAATGTTTGCTTGGACAAGTTGGAATGATGGATCTAATTAATTCTGGGTCATTAAGAGTTGTTAACCTAATCTTGTGTAGCTTCTTTTCCAGTAATATTGAACTGCAGACTAGGGCATACAAAACTTTTGCCAGACCAATTCTTGAATACAGCTCATCTGTCTGGAACCCGCACTGCATATCGGACATTAATACAACTGAATGAGTCCAGATATATTTCATGAGAAGAGTCCTCCACTCCTCCACTTGCAACAAAATACCTTATGCCACCAGACTTGAAATTTTGGGCTTAGACAATTTAGAACTTTGACGCCTTCGGTCTGACCTAAGTGTAATACATAAAATCATCTGCTACAATGTCCTACCAACCAATGAATACTTCAGCTTCAACCAAAGCAATACATGAGCACACAATAGATACAAACTCAAGGTAAACCGCACCAAACTGGATTGCAGAAAATATGACTTCAGTAACAGAGTGGTCAATGCCTGGAATGCACTACCTGACTCTGTGGTTTCTTCCCCAAATTCCCAAAACTTTAACCTTAGACTGTCTACTGTTGACCTCACTCAGTGGTGGGATTCAAATAATTTAACAACCGGTTCTCTGCCCTAATGATTTCTTCCAACAACTAGTTCATCAAACTGCTCAGAAAGTTAACAACCGGTTCCCCTGAAGTGGTGTGAACTGGCTGAATCCCACTACTGACCTCACCCCATTCCTAAGAGGTCTTTAAGGGGTGTGCATAAGTGCACCAGTGTGCCTACCATCACTGTCCTAATATTCCCTTTTATTTGTATCCTTTTCATGTATTTATAATTATGTCTATACTTGTATCTGTTATCAAATACATGCTTGATGAAATACATAAATAAATAAAATAAATTCATGATGGCCCCTTCTTATAACCTAGTTTTACATAATAATAATAATAATAATAATAATAATAATAATAATAATAATAATAATAATAATAGTAGTAGTAGTAGTAGTAGTAGTAGTAGTAATAGTACCTAGGACACTGGCAACAACCCATATCAACCATTAGCACCAGTCAACAGTATTTGTGATGCATTTTTGAATGTTCAGTTGACTGAGTTTCATGTTTAATGAATAAAGTAAATAATAATAATAATAATAATAATAATAATAATAATAATAATAATATAATATAAATTACACACCTGACATAACAATAGTTGAAAAGAAAAAAATATGGTTCATTGACATTGCAATACCTGGTGATGCACGGATTGAAGATCAGCAGCAAGAAAAAATCACAAAGTACCGGGACTTACAAATTGAAGTTGAGCGACTGTGGAAAAAGAAATCATGTGTTTTCCCGATTGTAATTGGAGCCCTTGGAGCAATACCCAAAGGACTACCCCACTATTTAGAAATTCTTAATTTGCCATACTTGAACATTTTGACTCTACAAAAAATCACCTTACTCGGAACAGCTTACATCCTCCGACGATACCTTAACAATTCCTAGGTCCTTGGTTAGGACTCGAGCTGCTGAGCTATTAACCAGCCTCAAAGGTTGTGAATCTCACTAAATCATCATCATCACCATCATCATCATCATCATCATCATCATCATCATCATCATCCAAAAAATTGTGCCAGAAGTTTGGATTTGAGTACAGCAAAAAACCACTGGGAACATCAGGTTGAGAAAGTTTTAGAGAATGAGAAACTCAAGATCTTGTGGGACTTTAGGATTCAGACTGACAGGCACTTGGTCCACAACACATCTGACATAACAATAGCTGAAAGGAAAAAAGTATGGTTCATTGACATTGCAATACCTGGTGATGCACTGATTGAAGATAAGCAGCAAGAAAAAAACCACAAAGTACAGGGACTTGCAAATTGAAGTTGAGCGACTGTGGAAAAAGAAATCATGTGTTGTCCCGATTGTAATTGGAGCCCTCAGAGCAATACCCAAAGGCTACCCCCCGCTATTTAGAAATTCTAAATTTGCCAGACTTGAACATTTTGACTCTACAAAAAACCACCTTACTCGGAACAGCTTACATCCTCCGACGATACCTTAACAGTTCCTAGGTCCTTGGTTAGGACTCGAGCTGCTGAGCTATTAACCAGACTCAAAGGCTGTGAATCTCACTAAAGATTAAATAATAATAATAATAATAATAATAATAATAATAATAATAATAATAGGAACAATACGTGGACAGGCTCTACTTGAAGCTTGTGACTGGACCTAAGCCTGAAGCTCCTCTCATGGATATTTGCTTGTTTGTTTTAAATGTATGTATTTGTGTGTCTGTGTGTTTATACATGTGTTGTGTGTGTTGAATATTGATAGCAGGGATCATGAAAGAGCAAACAGATGATTAATTCACTAGGCCCTTAAAAGTACAAAAAGCAGGAGTCATCAAGACGGGTAGACCTCATTAGCGTTGCATGGAGATTGCCTAGCAACCCGAAGCAGCAAGCAAATGGCTTTGGATATCGACAGCGTTCGGGTATGTAGTCCATATACTGGAGGTGCTCTGCATTCTTCTCAAGCCAATCCTATCACGCTGGTGGACTTCCAGGGGATCCTGCTTAAAAATATTCTGTAGCACTATCGCCCTTCATTGGCATGTTACAAGTACCAGTGCAGCCGCTGAGTCCTTGTCAGAACAGCCAAGACTCACAAAGCTACATGTTGCACACGCTCTGAAATGGTGCATAGGACATTCAAAATGGCGTATGTACGTTATAACATGACCTTTTCAAGGAGGAATGTAAGACCACAAGAGTGACCTTAACTTGTCTTGATCAGGAACCACTATATCCTGTTTTTCTAAGGAGGTTACATGCCCGCCCTTTCTACTCATATCCTCTAATGTAACGTCTGTTATTGTACCCATATTTTGCCTCCCTGCATACAACAGAAAAGACAACAACCTGATTTTTGTTCTCTGTCTTCTTTCCTTCCAGGATCATTAGGAAACTGCTGTTTGCCTGCGGTCTTATATGCTCATCAGAATCACAGATGCAAGGATTAAATATTATTGGAAAAAAGGAAGGAAGGAAGGAAGGAAGGAAGGAAGGAAGGAAGGAAGGAAGGAAGGAAGGAAGGAAGGAAGGAAGGAAGGTCTACAATATTTTTATTTGAAGGATAAATACAGAAGGAATTGAATCTACAGTATTTTATTTGTGAATCAAATAGTATTTGCTAACTTCTTAACTCACTCAACTCTGACTGCTTATTCAAAGACACTTCTGCCAACATTTTCTACGTTTAATAAGATAAGTTGCAAATCAATGGAACCAGCGGGATGCCTTTTATATTCCCCCATCAGTTTATTACAGTGATCTATTTTAGTCTATGGTTTCTCCAGGTGCCTTAAGTAAGCTTAGTTACCCAATAACCCTGCTGTGAAGTTCATATCAACAAAGCGGTCCTGCTTGAAGGAAAACACCACCAAACGGAGACGTTGCGATATGTTGCATCGCTTAGTTTTCAGAATGTAATTTTTTTCCCCCCGGTTCTGATGGAAGGAATGCAACTGTTCAGTTAATGAAAGCATGTGTTCAAGAATCCAGTTCCAAAATGCAAAGGTTTACTGAACTGGCAAAAGGGACAGCGCGGATATTAAAAGTAACAGAAAAGAAACAGAAATTGCAAATCAGAAATGGAAAACATTCTTAATAATGTTTAGCAGTGCCAAAGCTAGCAACTCAAGCTGTTTGTTTTTTTCTTCTGACTGTCTTCTGACTGATAGCTTTCTGGCACCTGCTCATATGCCTAAATCAGGAAGCCAAATTCCATTGAGTGTCATGAACAATTCTGTGCTATCTGGGGGCACTTATATTAATCTGCATACGCTTACACTAATCAAGCATTTTGCTCCTGTTTACCTCTCTCTCTCTCTCTCTCTCTCCTCTCTCTCTCTCTCTCTCTCTCTCCTCTCTCTCTCTCCTCTCTCTCTCTCTACCTCTCTCTCTCTCTCTCTCTCTCTCTCTCTCTCTCTCTCTCTCTCTCTCTCTCTCTCTCCTCTCTCTCTCTCTCTCTCTCTCTCTTTTGGCTGATCAAATGAAAGAGAAGGAAGTCTAACAAAAAATCAGAATGTCACCATTTTTGTTTTTTGGAACACTAAAGAAAACCTTTAAGATTTTCTCTTTAAAAATGGAATAATAATGACCTGCTAAATCATCAAATATATTTAATATTTACCTTCCTTCCTCCCTCCCTCCCTCCCTCCCTCCCTTCCTTCCTTCCTTCCTCTTTCTTTAGTTCTTTCTTTCACTCTTTTTTACTTTCTTTCTTTCTTTCTTTCCTTTCTTTCCTTTCTTTCTTCTTTCTTTCTTTCTTTCTTTCTTTCTTTCGTTCTTTTCTTTCTTTCTTTCTTTCCCTTCTTCCACCTTCCTTCCTCCCTTTCCACCTTTCCTCTTTCCTTCCTTTTCACCTTCCTGCTTTCCTTCCTTCCTTCCACCTCCCTTCCCTCCTTCCACCTCCTTTCCTTCCTTTCCACCTTCCTTCCTTCCTTCCTTCCTTCCTTCCTTCCTTCCTTCCTTCCTTCCTTCCTCTTTCTTTAGTTCTTTCTTTCACTCTTTTTTACTTACTTACTTTCTTTCTTTCCTTTCTTTCTTTCTTTTCTTTTCTTTTCTTTCTTCTTTCTTTCTTTCTTTCTTTCTTTCTTTCTTTCTTTCTTTCTTTCTTTCTTTCTTTCCCCTCCTTCCACCTCCCTTCCTCCCTTTCCACCTTTCCTCTTTCCTTCCCTTTTCACTTTCCTGCTTTCCTTCCTTCCTTCCTTCCTTTCTTCCTTCCTTCCTTCCTTCCACCTCCCTCCCTCCCTCCCTCCCTCCCTCCCTCCCTTCCTTCCTTCCTTCCTTCCTTCCTTCCTTCCTTCCTCTTTCTTTCTTTCCTTCCTTCCACCTTTCTCCCTCCCTCCCTCCCTCCCTCCCTTCCATAATCTAACTTCTCTGAGCAGTGCATACATTATAACCACACAGAAATGTTCTGGGCCTTCTGAATCCCGATTACCTAGAGGGACATATAGGCTTTTTATTCATACTAAAATTATTCCCAGTGGTGCTGCCCTCTATTTCAAGCTGAGGGGTGTCTGGTCAACTTCCAAATTTATTTTCCAATCTGTTCAGCAGTAAAGCTTTGGTAGTCTAAATCTGAAATGTCAATTTTGATTTAGTTGCTCTGATCGCACAGAGTGGAAATACAGCACGATTGGTTGCCGTGTTTATTTCACTATCCTGGTCTGAAGTGGATTTAGCATTGCTTTAGTTGAAATTGTTTGAATCTGAACTTTCTCTATATGGTCATAAAGGCTAACCTGATGGTCAACATTTCAGCAAATGTGGCTGATAACCAGAAATGTTCAGAGTCACATCATTCCTTTCCAAAACTCTAATTTGATTTTTGAACGGAGCTTTATACAAAGTAGGTTGTAGGTTTGGGTCTGATGAGGAATTGTTCTGCTTAAAAGTTATTTTGTTCCCCCATCTCAAAAAAATAAAAAAATAAAAAATAAACATCATCGGCATTGACAAATTCACCCTGAGTCAATTGCAAAAGGCAGCTTTACTTGGAGCAGCTTACATCCTGTGAGGATATCTGTTACACCATCAAACATCCACATCTGCCTATCCCAGGTCCTTGGGAAGGACTCAATAGGTGGACAAAAACGCCAGATCCAGTCTGAACATCTGGGTGATTGTGCGGGCAAACCCTAATATAATAATAATAACACTTGTATGTCATGAAGCCATGGTGACGCAGTAGTTAGAATGACCAGCTCAAGGTTGACTCAACCTTCCATCCTTCCGAGGTTAGTAAAATGAGGATCCAGATTGTTGGAGGCAATATGCTGACTCTGTAAACTGCTTAGAGAGGGCTGTAAAGCACTGTGAAGCTGTATATAAGTCTAAGTGCTATTGGTATGAACAGCTGGTTTAAGCAGAACATTATGCATAGAGATAGATTGTTTCCTTCTGAATATTATGAATAACATTATAGAGCAAACGGATGGAAGTTTTTAAGGGTGACAAAGTAAGCAAGCAGAATATTGTATTGCTAACTAGGGCATACAAAACCTTTGCCAGGCCAATTCTTGAATACAGCTCGTCTGCTGGAATCCACGCTGTATATCGGACATTAATACAATTGAGCAGGTTCAAAGGTATTTCACGAGAAGAGTACTCCACACCTCTACTCACCATAGAATCCCTTATGCCACCAGGCTTGAAATTTTGGGCTTGAACACTCTGGAACTGCACTGCCTACGGTCTGATCTAAGCACAGTACACAAAATGGTCTGCTCCAATGTCTTACCTGTCAACGACTTCTTCAACTACAACCATAATAATAATAATAATAATAATAATAATAATAATAATAATAATAATAATACAATTGATACAAACTCACCCCATTCCTAAGAGGTCCGTAAAGGGGGCAGGCATAAGCGCACCAGCGTGCCTACCATCCCTGTCTTACTGTCCCCATTTATATGTATTCATTTCCTTTGTTCATGCCCACGTTCATATTCATACCTGCTGTCTTGTACACAGAGATGAAATGTAAAATTTGTTACTACCAGTTCTGTGGGCGTGACTTGGTGGTGGTAATATGACTGAGTGGGTGTGGCCACTCAAACTTTTTTTTTTTTTAACTTTTAAAACCATTTTTTTCTACCACCTCTTCGGCTGAAGAGGCTGTTAAAAATGCTTTTAAAGCCTCTGACGATTCCAGCTGACTTGCCTGATTGACAGAGGCTTTTCTTCCTTTTAATTTTTTTTTTCTATAACCTCTTCAGCTGAAGAGGATGTAGAAAAAATGCTTTTAAAAGCCTCTGATGTTTAGATATTTAGATGATTTTTCTTTTTACTTTGATATTTTAGTACCTATGGTGGAGTTAAAGAGTAAGGGGAAGTTAAGAGTTTATAGTTAGTTTGCTTATGTTAGATTATGTTTGTTAAATGCAATACCCTGTATTTTGCTCTGGGAAGTTGGGGTGGGGGGAGGGAGGGGGGAGGGGGTGGGGGAAGGGGGGGAATTTGTTTGTAAAACATTTTAAAACTTTTCAATAATAATAAAAAAAAAGCCTCTGATGATCCCAGCTGAGCCGCGTGATCATCAGAGGCTTTTTTTTTTTTTTTTTACTTTTAAAAGCAGTTTTTCGGCCAAAGAGGTTGTAGTAAAAATGCTTTAATTTTTTTTTAAAAAAAGCCTCTGATGATTGTGCAGCTCAGCTGGGCAATGGGGGGGGGGGGGGGCAGGGATTTTTTTTTTTTTAATTTGATTTATATGCCGCCCTTCTCCGAAGACTCAGGGCGGCTTATAATGTGCTCAGCAATAGCCTTCATTCTTTTGTATATTTATACAAAGTCAGCTTATTGCCCCCACAAACTGGGTCCTCAATTTACCTACCTTAGAAAGGATGGAAGGCTGAGTCAACCTTGAGCCTTGGAGAGATTCGAACCAGCAGAAATTGCAGGCAGCTGTGTTAATAACAGGGTGCATTAAACCACTGTACCATCTCCGAACCACCTGACTCCATTGCTATTGGATCAGCCAATCCAGTCTGAACCAGGAGCATTTCACCTCTGCTTGTATATGTTTGACAAACTAATAAAGAGAGAAAGAATCACACGCATCATGATGTCATCCCATAAAAGCTGCCTTTATATAATCTGCATGTCAACGTGACTGACACAACCTGTCTGTTTTGGTACAACAAGATTGTTCTCTGTCGTCATGGTTTCTAATGGCTTACTTTTAAGAGAAGGCAATTGCAGACATTAACCTAACCTATTCACACAGGCATTTCTGTTTATTTATGATGTCTTAAGTGGCTGAGACGCAACCCCATTTCCTCCTTTGAGGATAACATCTAAATTATCCTGTTTCCTGATTCTATTCAGTTGACTAATTTCCCAGCGCCATATTGCTTTCCTATTAATATTGGTGTCGCCAATTAACCAGAGAGGTAAAGAATAAGCTGGAATGATGGTGTGCTTAGCGGTGGGGTCTGGCTTATTTGTCTATTTATTTTCAAGATTTGTATCTCACCTTTTCATTAAAAAAAAAATGCTCAGGACAGCTAACTGCAAAACAAAACCAATAAAGCATCAGATCAATGAACAGCTAAAAGAAGGAAGAGATAACAGCTAAATGGTTAATACGTAAAATGTCTAGAAAATTAGAAACTTAAAAATTCATTTATACCGCATGGGGTAGAAGCTATGATGATGCCAGAAAGATATCACAAGTGCCGTGATATCCTAACCTAAGAGACTTGATTTTTGTATCAACGGTGCAGGCCAACAGTTGTTAGTTGTATAATTAGGGGACCAGAGGCTAAAACATATTGAAGAATGGTTGCAGGAATTTGGTGTCTACTTTAATGAAAAGAAAGTCTAGGGGTGACATGGTAGCAGTGTTCCAGTATTGGAGGGGCTGCCACAAAGAAGAAGGAGTCAAGCTTTTCTCCAAAGCACCTGAGGGCAGGACAAGAAGCAACAGATAGAAACTAATCAAGGAGAGAAGCAACCTAGAACTAAGGAGAAATTTCCTGGCAGCTAAAACAATTAAATAGTGGGATGATTTGCCTCCAGAAGTTGTAGGTGCTCCAACACTGGAGGTTTTTAAGAAAAAAATTAGACAACCATTCGTCTAAAATGGTATAGGGCAGTGATGGCTAACCTTTTTGTCATCGCGTGCCAGGAAATGGGGCGGGGGTGATTCGCGCACACACGTGCCACACCCATAACTCTATGCGCCCCGCCCTGCACATGCGTGCACAACCCCCCTACCCCCCACTCCTGGCATGTGATGGCCCAGTAGGCCCGTTTTTCTTTCTCACCTGGCTCCAGATCCTCTCTGTGCATCTGGGGAGGGTGAAAACAGCCTTTCCCACTCCCTCGAGGCCCTCCGGAGGCCTGAAATGGCCCATTTCCCAACTCCCGGTGGGACAGAAAGTGAAGTTTTTTGCTGTCCCCAGCCTCCAGAGCCTCTCTAGGACTCTCTGCCTAGGGTTTCCTGCCTGAGCAGGGGGTTGGACTAGAAGACCTCCAAAATCCATTCCAACTCTGTTATTCTGATGTACAGGATGTTAGATGCCCCCTTACTCACCCTTGCCCTGATTTAATCTTATTCAGACAGTAAATAGCTCAGAGAGTTATATTACACTGTCCAAGAAAACTTCTCCAGAAAAATGAGCCTTAGAGATCCTTACCCCACTCCATTTAAATCATAATCAGTTAATCTGTAGTTTAAACTGTTATTAAAAAATGTATGAGCAGGGAACAGTGAAGCCAGCATTGGTGACTTTAAACTATCATTCAATTGGCCGTGGGTCTTTTTGATGTGTGTTTGTTTTTAAATCTCTTGCCAGATCATGGAGAAGGACCCTCAGAGGAGACCCTGCTCAATCTGCAACCGACACATGAGATTAAATATTCCCCATTCATTTGTGAGATGAAATGTGGAGCCAGTAGCTGAGAAGATGCCAAAGGTACTTAAAAAAGGAGAATAATTTCCTCTTGCCCTCTTCGTTTATCATACCTATTAAGTTCCCCAGACACATTAAATAAAATATTAGAAGAGCCACTGGAGTTACATTGGATAATCCATCTCCAACTGGAACACTCGCATTTTCTTAACATAGGGGGTCGTGGAGTTCCTCTCCGTTCAAAGGGGAATAGTCAAGTTCCCCTGCTGATGTTGGTTTTATTTACCTGCAATATTTATATCTTGCCTTTCGCCAGCAGCTCAAGATGATGGACATTTAATCCATCTCCAATTTTCCCGACAATAACATTCTCATAAGGTAGATTGAGCTGAGAGAATTATTTTCGTAGTCAAGTCACCCACTGAGCTCTATGGCTGAGAATTTAAGGAGATTCTCAATCATCCAGGTCAAGCTACCTGGATTGTCTGTTGAATAATAGAAAAGATTAGGTACCGTAGTTTCTTCAAAAAACACAAGAGCTGAGAACATGAGGGTTAGTTCTTGACCTTTTAGCTGGTCCACAATATAAGCTGGGTATGCAGCCATCCAAAGAGTGTAGTTGTTAAGGTGTTAAACTAGGATTTGGAGATCTTTTTCACATCCACTGTCAGCCATAGATGTCCCAAAGGTGATTTTCTGAAAGGCATCTGGAGTTTCTTAGTTGTTTTTCTTTGAAACAGTTTTGCTTGTCATCCAAGAACTGAACTGAAGAAATAGTTCTGAAGAAGGGGAAGAACTGAAGAAGCTTCTTGGACGAGAAACAAAACATTACAAAAAAAAAAAAAAATCCAAGAAAGTCTAGTTGCCTTTTGGAAAAACAACTTGTCATGCCCCCTTCGGAGCCTGAATCTGCGGAAGAAGATGATTTGGAGATCGAGCAGGAGGCTTCCTTGGCTTTGGATGAAAATGGGGAGGAACGGGCCAAATCAGGCCAGGGCCTTTCAGGATTGGGACAGCTTGTAGGCAGGGAGGAACAGGGGCAGGATGACCAAGAGAGGCTAAGCAGTGAACATGAGAGACAGAGTTTAGGCCATGGGTCTGCAACCTTAAACACTCAAAGAGCCATTTGGACCCATTTCCCACAGAAAAGAAAACACCAGGAGCCACAAAATCTGGGTGGGTGTGGCCAACTTGATGTCATACACTCCCACCCAGTCACATGACAACAGCCCAGCCATGCCTACCCAGGTTTTGTGGCTCCCAGTGTTTTCTGTGGAAAACAGGTATCTCTCTCTGTGTGTGTATGGGTGTCTCTCTCTTCCTCTCTCCCTCTCCTCTCTCTCACGCCAGGCGAGAAATGACTGGAAGGGCAGGGCAAGGGGTGGGTTCAGCCGATAGGGAGCCACAGCAGGGGGACGAAAGAGTTACACGTGGCTCCAGAGCCATGGGTTGCTGACACCCAGTTTAGGCAATGAGCAAGGACCACCCCCCTCCTGATCCTCAAGCACAGAAAATGGAAAGAAGGTGGGAACAGCGTAGACTGACCCAACTACTTGGGAGGACCCACACCTTTCCACTGAGAGGCTGTGGACTGAGGCTTAAGGAGATGCTGTGGGGAGGGGCATTTGTCGGGAACAAACACCAAATACCTGGATTGTTGAATGCCATTGCCAATGATTGAAGTTTCCTGGATTTCCTGCTTTCTTCCTGGCTTCCTGGATTAATTGCCTTGCTCCTTTGCTTCCCGGTCTCATTGACTTCCCCTGCTGGATTTATTGCTGTGCAGCTGTAGTGTTCACAGCGTTGGGCTGGACTATTTGCAGGCAGAGGCTGCTGGAGGGGGGTATGTGTGTGTGTGTGTGTGTGTGTGTGTTTGTGTGTGTGATCACTTTGCTCTGGGACTTGCCAGAAATGTGGGAGCATTTGGGGAAATTCAGAGCAATAAAGGGGCAGTTTGAACTGCCAGTTGCCTTTGTTGCCTATGTGCTGTGTCCTGCGTCATCACACAACTTTGGGACATCTATGGCTGACAGTGGATATGAAAGTGATCTCCAAACCCTAATTTAACACCTTAACAACTACACTCTTTGGATGGATCAAGCACAGTTTATGGGCAAACTGGAAGGCCAACTTTGACCCATGTGTCCTCATAACCAGTTCTTGTGTTTTTGAAGAAACTACCTGATCTTTCTATAATTACACAGACAAATCCAGATAGTTTTCTTGGCAGCAATTTGGAAGCTGTTTTCTACTGACTTGGCTTAGAAAGGTCCCACAATTCCATGGACAGCTGATTTAAAAAAGGATGCATAATTGTGTGTGTCCTTGGGTGTACATGTGTGAATATGGTGAGTGGGTACACAAAAGGTGTTTACATCAAAGGTGGGTTTCAGCAGGTTCTGACCAGTTCTGGAAAACCGGTAGTGGAAATTTTGAGTAGTTCGGAGAACCGGTAGTAAAAATTCTGACTGGCTCCACCCCCATCTATTCTCTGCCTCCCAAATCCCAGCTGATCGGGAGGAAATGGGGATTTTGCAGTAACCTTTCCCTGGACTGGGGAGGGAATGGAGATTTTACAGTATCCTTCCCCTGCCATGCCCACCAAGCCACACCCACAGAACCGGTAGTAAAAAAAAAATTGAAACCCTGGTTTACATGCCCTGCAACCTTTCTATCGCACCTAATTTCCTTTACTAATAAGCAAGCTCTTTCTAGGCCGAATCCCTGCACCATGTTATTTCACTCAGATGTTTTAGCTGAATCAAATTGCTACCCTCATCAAATTGTTTTCTGATTTAAGAATACTGCCCACATCATTTTAAACCCTCACTGCTTTTCTGTGGTGACGATTGACTGTAGGACTAATTGAAGTTTTAATTCAGACAAATAATGAAAAGATAGATCTAAACACAGTCAGGAAAATCCCAGTGGTATCTGGTTGATAAGATGATGAACTTGATGGAACCTCTCTAATTTTCCTTGAGTTAGCCTGGTGACTTCTTGATATTTTGAACTAGTCTATATTATATTCCTGAGCACTTAATTGGCAACACCTTTCTGACCTTGACTGATATCAGAAAGCTAAGCAAGGTTGGGCCTGGTTAATTCCAGATAGGACAACACTATGAAATCTCATAGCTGAGACCAGATAACAGGAAGAAGCCCTGGAAGAAGATAATGATAAATCACTTCCAAATTAACAGAGGAAAAGACGTATCCTGAAAATATATCAGGAGATAATTTGAGATTCTTTTACATTACATTCTTATATAGCTTCTGCTATAAGGACTGGTCCCAGAGGTGAGATTCAGCTGGTTCAGACCGGTTCAAGCGAACTGGTTGCGGGGAGCGCCCCAGGTGCAATTCTGTCCTATATTGCTGTGTGTTTGATACTGCATGCATGTGCGGATGGTGTGCGCGAGCAAATTGCGGTATTTTTTGATGTTGCACGCACGTGTGGATGGCACATGTGAGTGAATTGCATGTTTTGTGACACCTCACGCACATTTCCGGTGCTGGGCAAACTGATAGCTACAGTATGTGAAGCCCACCTCTGGCTGGTCCTGAATGAAAACCATCTTTCCTCAAAGATTTTGCAGTCCTAACAGACTTTAATTTCATCAAGTAAGCTAGGTCATGTTTTAGCGAGCCTGGGAAATTATTTGTGGTCATTTCGCTCTGTCCTGGACATCTAATAAGTGTCTTACGGAACGGGAAGCCATAATAAATTCAAATCAATTGATCAATGATTCTGACCATCAATTGTGAATAGTGAATAGTTTTTCTTCATATCTGTAGGGAATTGTCTATTGTGACATGAACACACAAGTACGACGAAACTTTAAAACATAGCAAGCTATTGAACTTGGAGGTGAGGTTGGCTCACAAATCACGATCTCCTTGTCTTTCTTCCAACAGTTGGGAAGCCTGCTCAAAGGGTACTGCAGTTTGAAACTGCAACACATATTCACATAAATAACTATTTTCCTCTTAGTTCCTCCAGATCATTCCCATTTTCTTGCAGAAGCTCCCAGTTCTTTTTTTAAAAAATTTTAAAATTAAACTTAATTATTAAAAAAAACATTTAAAAACATACAGGTTTCTCTCAATCGAGAAACAAATTTACATGTACAGTACATAAACTTCACCTATTGACTAATTTCCATTATTCTATATAAATATATTATGTGTATTATATGTACATATATACAGATATACAATAAAGTATTCCATATTCTATCCCTCTGACAGTGCTGTTTTTTGTTATATTAATTTCTTCTAAATTTCATCTCTACCCATTTCCTTTCCTCTGGTTTATCCATTGGTACCATCTATTCCATGTTTCATAATATTTAGAGTCCTCCTTATCCTGTAACTCTAAAGTTAATCTGTCCATTTCTGCGCATGTATATAAGCTCCCAGTTCTAATTCCCTTTCTGTCTCCTCCTTTGAGATCTTTTCCTGGGATCTATTTACTGCTGTTTCCGTGTATTTCTCTGAAAACCCCAAAATCCTGTTTCCTCTACTTCTGACTCCTTCTAGTTACAACTTCCCATGTTTTCATAGCAGATCTCTGCCAGTTATCTTTCACATTATCCATATTTGTTTGGAAAACATAGAGATGCCAAGCTAGAAAAACAGATGTAAGACCAGCTCACTCAACTGGTTAAAGGAACAAAAAGCCATATTTATGAATGATGAAGAATTTGATCTTCCTGATGGAAAAGTGAGTTGATCCAGAATTTTACTTGAAATATGAACTTACATCCTGGACTTGCATGATGCTCTAATCAAAACATACTGTTATGTACCATATAATAGAACTTAATGGGGTTTTATTGGATTTTTTTGTCAATTTTATCATGGACTTTGTTTTTAACAGTCTGTTTGTTTTGTTTATTGTTGTCCTGTGGAGATAGGGCAGCATATAAATCCAATTAAATAAATAAATAAATAAATAAATAAATAAATAAATAAATAAATAAATAAATAAATAAATAAATATAAGGAGTGAACCATAGGTTTCACTCAGGTCATCCAAAATGGCAAGAAAATACTTGAAGCTCATTGGTTAAGCTGTCTGGCAGCCCTCTATAAAAGGGGACACTGCCAGACAAGCAGGTTGTTGGGTTGTACTGGTCTACTAATAAAGAGCTGTTGTTACTGAAAGAGCTGTGTCCGTCTTTTCCATCATTGAATCTAACACATACTCTGAGCAGCATACATTCCCCAGATATAGGAGAAGAATAGGCAGAACCGGTGGGTGGAGTCAAGAGAGGGATTAACCTGGAATCATTACATTCCCATAATTAATCTAAGTGCAATCCCTCTTAGAATAGAATAGAGCTGGAAGGAACCTTGGAGGTCTTATCGTCCAGCCCCCTGCTCAAACAAGAGAAACTATACCATTGAAGAGAAGTGACTGTGTCTAATCTCTTCTTAAAAACCTCCAGTGATGGAGTATCCCTGATTTCTCAAGGCAACTTCTGTTCCACTGGTTAATTGTCCTCACTGTTAGGAATTTTCTTCTTAATTCCAGGTTGCTTCTCTCTTTGATTAGTTTCCAAATATTGTTTCTTATCCTGCCCTTTTGTGTTTTGGAGAATAATTTGACTCCCCGCTTCTTCATTGCAGCTGCTCATATACTGGAATACTGCTATCATGTCACTCCAAGTTCTTCTTTTCTTTAGACGAGCCATACCCAAATCCTGCAGATGTCTCAACATCTTTTTGTTTTTGTAGTATGGTGACCAAAATCGGTACCAGTATTCCAGGTGTGGTCTTACTAGAGCAGGGGTGTCAAACTCATGGTGTAACGGCGGTGTCATGTGACATATTGGGACTTTTTTCCCCTTTGCTAAACTGGGCATAGCCAATGCGTGGCCAGTGCATCCAGCCCGTGGGCTGGGAGTTTGACAGCCCTGTACTAGAGTTTTATAAAGTGGTACTAATACTTCATGTGATCTTGATTCTATGCCTCTGTTTATATAATTCAGGATTCCATTAACTCTTAAGGTAAAGGTAAAGGTTCCCCTCACACATATGTGCTAGTCGTTCCTGACTCTAGGGGGCGGTGCTCATCTCCATTTCAAAGTCAAAGAGCCAGCGCTGTCCAAAGACATCTCCGTGGTCATGTGGATGGCATGATGAAATTCCAAAGGCGCACGGAACGCTATTACCTTCCCACCAAAGGGGGTCCCTATTTTTCTACTTGCATTTTTTACGTACTTTCGAACTGCTAGGTTGGCAGAAGCTGGGACAAGTAACAGGAGCTCACCCCATTACGTGGCACTAGGGATTCGAACCGCTGAACTGCCAACCTTCTGATCGACAAGCTCAGCGTCCTAACCACTGAGCCACCACATCCCTCATTAACTCTTACCTAAAGCCAATTTAGTGCTGACCATTAGTTGACCTAATTCTTTTATTTAGACATGAGCTTTTATTTATTTTTTTATTGCAAAAGTTTTACAATTACATTTTCACCCCATTTTCCCCCCCTCAACCCGCCCCAAACTCCCCAACCTCACCCTCCCTAACCCCCGCTAACCCTCCCCTCCCCCCCGGACTTCCACAGAATATACTCACATCAAAAAAAAAAAAAAAAAAAACCTTTATATAAAACTAGGATTAGACATGAGCTTTATATAAAACTAAAGCTAGACATGAGCTTTTAAATCAGCTTAACTGATTTAATTTAATTTAATCAATGTAATCCATTTCTGGTTTAAAAACAGAAACATATAAAATATAAATCCTAAATATCCCAGAGATTGGGATGCTGGAGGGGAAAATATCCCAGAATACAGCAAAGGGAATTCATTTCTGCATTAAAAACAGACAGACAAACAATCCTGCATCAAAGAAATCCAGGAAGTGCCTAAGAATTTCATATGACCTGAAGGTGACATTCAAGGAGTCCCTTCTTACATGCGAAAACGATCAGGTGCTTTGTCTTCACTGTCTAAAGGTGTCTGTAACTCGAAATTGAAGAAAGCAGAGCCATGATTCCCAAAGAGTTTGAAGACACAAAACATGAAGTTGCAAACAACTTGGCCTTAATTGTTCAGCTCTAACTAGGTTTCCTGCTGTGATCTGTGAGTGCACATCACTCTCCACAGGTTGCTGAGCTGCTTTCGGGAGCTGTGGTCCTTTACTATATGTCAGTTATTACTCAGATAGTGTAATGAGCTTGTTAGCCTGTCAAAGAGCATGTTAATTTCACATCGGCTTTGTTAATTTCCCTCCCTTTGGTAAGTTCCCTGAAGCTGCTTCTGATCTTGACAACTTGACAGCAGTGTGCTTCGACAGTTTATGAGCAGTGCCAAATAAAACACGTACACTGGGGACACATTCCTGTTTTTTTGGGAGGGAAAACTTTGACTGAGTCTGGGGTACTCAAAATATTTACTGGAGATGAAAGCCGCATTTCAGCAAAGAGGAAGCAGAGGAAGATAACTGACTAAAGAGGTGGCTCAGTTAAAGCAGTAACAAATCCAAGACAAGATGCCCAATGTGACTTGCAATTTATTTATTATTTATTGGAAAAAGAAATGGCATAGATTGAAGCTCAAGAGCTCTCTGATCACCCAAACCAATGGAATTCAGTAGAAATGTCTCCAGCTGTACTTGGTATCATGCCTCCATTGGAACCTGAATCTGCAGAGGAAGATGAGCTGGAACCGGAGCCGGAGATGGAGGAGGCCGCTTCGTTGGCTTCAGAGGAAACTGGGGAAGAGCAGACCCAGTCAGGCCAGGGCCTTTCAGGATTGGGTGGCTTGTAGGCAGGGAGGAACAGGGGCAGGATGACTAAGAGAGGCTAAGCAGTGAACATGAGAGACAGAGTTCAGGCGCTGAGTAAGGACCACCCCCTCCTGATCCTTGAGCATGGAGAGTAGAGAGAAGGCGAGAACAGCATAGACTGACTCAGCTACTTGGGAGACGAGCGCCCCACCCCTCTTCACAAGGCACACTTGGGGAATGAGACTTAAGGAGATGCTGTGGGGAGGGGCATTTGTCAGGAAAAAAAACTGAATTCTTGGAGTGTTGAGTGCCAATGTTTGAATTTTCCTGGATTCCTTGCATTCTTTCTGAATTTCTGGACACTTGCCTTGCTCCTTTGCTTCCTAAACACCTTGACTTGCCCTGCTGGATTTTTTGCTTTGCAGCCATAGTGCTCAAAGCGTTGGGCTGGACTATTTGCAGCCAGAGGTGTGCAAATAGGTGTGTGTGTGTGTGTTATCATTTTACTCTAAGACTTGCCAGAAATGTGGGAGCATTTGGGGAAATTTGGAGCAATAAAGGGGGGGGGGGTTGAACTGCCAGCTGTCTGTGTTGCCTCTGTGCCATGCCCCAGGTCATCACACTTGGCAGGAATGACCTTGCAAAATCAGAGAACAGCCTCCCTAGTAAAGAGACATTCTGAATTGAGATCTTGCAAAGAACATTGAATAAAAGCTATCTTGATAGGAAAATTTGAGACCTCTGGCTCATCTTCTTCAACTTGCTTGGGAGGTCTCCAGAACATCCTCTAACTGTCCTGTTTGATGCCTATAATTGCTATAAATCACTTCAAAGTAATTACTGTACTTATTCTACTATAAAAGCTGAAAATAATTAATTACCGCATTCGGGTAGCCTAACCAATTATTTGCATCCAGGTGTTTTTGGATGCAGTGCCTGAACTTTGGTCCAAAGGAATACACCTGAAGAGGTCAAATTGTTGCTGTTACAAAGATGGGGATTCAAGAGAAAGCTTCACCAGATGTTCAAGGAAGAATCTCGGTTACATGTTGCTATGAGGAGAGGTCATTGGCAAGTCTAAATCTTCCAGGCAAAGTGTTTTATTCAGGTTTTTCCAATCATTTTGGTGAAAAAGGTCCAGGTACTGCCATCTCTTGACTTCAGTTGCTCAATGTTTCTTTGTTCTATCAGTCTGACCTGGGACCACTTGCTTGGACTCAAAGAGCCTTGGTAGCACAGTGGACTAAAGCACTGTTATTAACATCTGCTGCTTGCAATTACTGCAAGTTCAAATCTCACCAGGCTCAAGGTTGACTCAGCCTTCCATCCTTTCAAAGGTAGGTAAAATGAGGACCCAGATTGTGGGGGCAATAAACTGACTTTATATAAATATACAAAAGTATGAAGGCTATTGCTTAACGCATTGTAAGCAGCCCTGAGTCTCTGGAGAAGGGCGGCATATAAATTAAAGCAAAAAAAAAGAGAGAGAGAGAGAGAGAGAGAGAGAGAGAGAGAGAGAGGGAGAGAGAGGGAGAGAACGAGAAAGAGAGAGAATTATATTGCAGTATATCAATAGCGGGAAACATGTAGTTGGTTTACCTAATCTAAAAAAGCTAGGTGTAAACTCTGGAGCAGGCCTGACTGAGGCCATTTTGAGGCTCCAGGGTTGCTACATTGGAGAGTCAGTTTAATGTCAGGGTTCCAACTAATACACCTATAGCAAATAGAACTCCAAGGCAGGTAGGTTCCTCAAAGAATAGTTTTATTGGACATATCATATTGGCACAGGCTGGGGAAAATCGACTTCCTGTGGTTTTCACCTAAATAAAAGAAAAGGCAGGATTAGACATGGTTAGCACAAGATGGATGATGACCAAAATGTCCTAAAGTAGTACAGTAGGTTGGGAAATCAAAATCATTTCAGAAGAAGGCAGTGAGAAGCATTTCCATGCTTTTCTTCAAGAAAACCATAAGGATGTATCCATGCAGTAGCAGCCAAAAGAGCCAATGCAATCCTAAATTGCATTAACAGAGGGATACAATCAAGATCAAGTGAGGTACTGATACCACTCTAATAAGTCTTAGTAAGACCACACGTAGAGTACTGCATCCAGTTTTGGTCAGCACAATATAAAAAAGATGTTGAGACTCTAGAAAAAGTGCAGAGAAGAGCAGCCAGGATGATTAGGGGAGGCTAAAACATATGATGGACGGTTGCAGGAATTGGGTATGGCTAGTCTACTGAAGAGAAGGACCAGGGGAAGACAGGACAGCAGTCTTCCAATATTTGAGGGGCTGCCACAGAGAGGAAGGGGTCAAGCTATTTTCCAAAGCATCTGAAGGCCAGACAAGGAATAATGGATGGAAACTGAACAAGGAGAGATTCAACCTAGAAACGAGGAGGAACTTTCTGACAGTGAGAATAATCAACCAAAGGAACAGAAGTTGCCTTCAGAAGTTGTAGGAGCTTCACACTTGAGACTTCCAAGAAGAGACTGGACTGCCATTTCTCAGAAATGGTGTAGGGTCTCCTGCTTGGGTGGCAGGGTTGGACTAAATGACCTACAAGGTCCCTTCCTATTCTGTTAATCTGAAATGTGATAACCTAGAATTAAATTTGACTATTACATTCCACTGTGTAATGTATCAAGTATATCATTTGCAATCACACCAACATGATTTCCAAATTTCAAAATCCTACAAATGGTAGCTGTTTGCTTCCCCCCAAGAAAATGAGGACCAACTGAACAGCAACATGAATTCAAAGACCCAAAGTTTTAACGATTTGGTAAACCTGATTGTTAATCGAAATTCATATTTTAATACTTTGAAATATGCTTTTGTTTTTAATATTGTAATAGTTAAATATTTTATAATAGCTTTGTACTATCTTGCATTGTTCACCCACACAGTGTGTAAAGGCATGGTTCTTTTGGCACTAAAGCAGGATTACAATATTTCAAATATATCAAAATAAATAATAGAAAAGAAATTGGATTTACAGTGGGAGAAAAGCCTCTTTTCCTCCTAATTAAAGTGGATATATTCATTTATGTACAGCCATAGACCACAAAAAACAGTTAAAATACAAAGCATGCAGCGTAACGGAAAATACTGCTACATAGTTCGCGTTCAGATACAGTGGCTTGTAATAACTAATGTTGTGATAGAAAATGTGATCTGTTTTCAGGAGTTGTTACAGCAGTGATCATTTAATAGGAAGCCTATCATTGGCTATAGGTGATTGTTTGAGTGATTACGTGCCAACAAAAAACGACCACACAGACTTGGATGATCTGTTTGAGACCTCGTCCCTTGGCTCTTTGAATGGTGTATCCATCAGTACTCAAAGTCCTTCCTACTTATTTCTAATTATCCTCTTGTAAGCTTTCCTTCCATTCCCCTCCACCCCCCCACCCCACCGTTCTATGCATTTCTCAAGGGAGCTACATCTTTGCAAATTTAATCTTATTTATTTGTGCTGGGAACGAGAATTCTGGGATTCATTTGTTTTCTTCACTATCCACGCTTTTTTTTCTCTTCTACTTTATTGAATCTCTCTCTCTCCCCCCCCCGCTCTCTCTCTCATCTATCTATCTATCTATCTATCTATCTATCTATCTATCTATCTATCTATCTATCTATCATCTCTCTCTATCTCTCTCATATATATCTCTTTCTTTCTCTCTCTCTCTCATCTATCTATCTATCTATCATCTATCTATCCATCTATCTCTATCTATCCATCCATCCATCCATCCATCCATCATCTATGTAGCTATGTGTCTGTCTGTCTGTCTGTCTGTCTGTCTGTCTCTATCTATCTATCTATCTATCTATCTATCTATCATCTATCATCTATCATCTATCATCTATCATCTATTTATATCATCTATTTATATCCTATTTATATCCTATCATCTATCTATCTATGTATACCTATTTATATCTATCTATTAAGCTTGCCATCAATCTTTCCTTCTATGGTGTCACAGGGAAAGCATGATTTGTAGGTATAGACACGTAATGGCATTTAAGTATTTTTTCCAAGGCCTTCTTTCATTGCTATTCTATGAAGTGCTAGTCTGAGGCATATTTATGGACTGCTGGTTCTTTTACAGATGTTTATCAATTCCAAACAGCTGAAGCTCTCCATCTCTTCAATACCTTCATTACAAGTTCTAAAGTTGGCTGATCAGTTGTGGTTAGTTTGGTCTTCTTGATTTTTTTTTTCACCGTACTTCTTGACTTTCCTTACCAGAGCTAGCCGATCACTTACACTTCCATCCATCAGAATGGTGTCATCAGCCAAGAATGGATAATTAATATTTCCTCCATCAGTCTTAAAACCTTGTTTACCTTCTTCCAATCCAGCCTCCCTGGCTATATATACTGTATCTAGGATATAGATTGAATAAGGAAGAAGGGAGCATATTGTCTTTTGTCATTCATTTGCTGACTTGGACTTTCTTGTCTGTATATAGATTTCACATGAAGACAATAAGAGGTTGTGGGATTTTCATTTTCCTAAGGTCATTTCAACTCCAGACAAGTCCAGATGAAGTAATTCCACTTTATTCTAAAGTAGACATTTGCCATTCCTGTAGTGGACTAATGTTAGGATATTGAATTTAGCAGCTGGAACAGTAAAGAGTACAACAGGCCAGAATACATAATGGCAGTTGATTAGTTAGAGAGTACTGACTCATGCATGAGGCAATCTATGCTGTGATTGGTTGCTGTAAGTGTAAAGGGGGCGTTTCCCTTTTTTCCCTCCTTTTTCTTCTGTATACTGTAAATTTTTACCTCATGATCTTCCTAAATTCCTGATTATCTTGTGTTTTCTTTCTTTGTGGATGATGACAAAGACTGATTTAAGTTTGAATGTTAAATATATTTACCATATTTTTTGGATTATAAGACACAATTTTTTGTCTCCCAAAGGGAGGCAAAAATGTCTGTGTGTCTTATAGACCAAATATTGCTGAAGCCCTGCCCACCCACCTGCCAGCCATTTTTTGGCCTCCGCATGCCCTATTTTCAGGTCTTTTTTTGGTCTTTTTCAGGCCTTTTCTTGGCTCATTTCCAAGGCTTTTTTTTGGGGGGGGGTCGTTTTTGAGGCTTTTTCAGCCCATTTGTTTTAGGAAAAACGGGCTAAAAACACTCAAAAATGTCCCCCAAAAAAACCTTGAAAACGGGCCAAAAAAGCCTCAAAAATGGGCCAAAAAGCCCCCAAATTGGACCAAAAAAAGCCCCAGAAACAGGCAGAAGAAAGACTAGAAAAGGGCTGAAAAAAGGCCTGAAAAAGGGAGGCAAAAAACTTTTTGTTGTTGTTTTCCTCTTCTAAATTTAGGTGCATCTTATAGTCCGAAAAATATGGTATTTATATTTTTTAAAAAAAACTAGATTTGTGTCAGTGTTTATGACTTCATTTGGACAGCTGCTGCTCAATTCCATGATAACTAAGCTTCCTCTTATCCAACCATTCCTCTGGCTGTGGTTTTCCATGGTTTTTTCCTCATATTTACCTTTATACACATATATTTCCCCTCAACCTTTCTTTGGTTTTCTCATATTGAATTAGCATCAGCAATAATGTATTGTATTCCTTGGAGTTTTCTTTAACTAGCTTGAACATCTGTCATTTTCTTTTCCATAGCAGGCTCTGACTTCCCTTCTTTGCTTGTCATATTTCTGTAGATATTCAATGAAATTTTGTACCCTTCTGACTTGACACTGACCAGAATGCTGATCTAATTTCATTTTCTATTAGTTGAGATTCTAAGAAGTAGGGAATATCTCTTAAGGTACCAGGGATGTTTATACTCTACAGAATTTCAGGACACGCCTTCCATCTTTGTTTGACCTTCTTGGAAACATTTACTATGTGTCCAATGGTATCTTTTAACATACTGATTTGTTTGCAATTTGAGGGGAGGAGATTTTCCTTGTTTGTCCATATCTGTGTCCATCTTCATTGTCTACATAAATGTTTTTTTTAATGCTGCTTCTTGTACATTCTGAAGCTTCTTGTTGAGTTTATCTATCATCACTGCCAGAGGTGTTGATATTAAAATGAATATCATTTTTCAGCATCTTTTAAAAGTTTGTTCTCTCTCCCTCCCTCCTTCCCCCTCTCTCTCCCTGTCCCTCTCTGTCTGTCTTTATGTCTGTCTATCTATCTGTCTATCTATCTATCTATCTATCTATCTATCTATCTATCTATCTATCATCATTTATCTGTCATCTGTCATCCATTCCATCCATCCATCCATCATCATCTATCTATCATCTACCTGTCTATCTATCTATCTATCTATCTATCTATCTATCTATCTATCTATCTATCTATCTATCTTCTATCTATTTGAATATGGACTCTCATTTTGGAAAGAGATTTCAGTTGCCTTTGGCTTCCTGTTTCTTCTTGGCAACTTCTACTGATGTCCCATTTGCTTTCTGGGTCTTTGGCAGTCTCTTAACAACTTACTTGATTTTATTCCACAGTTCCTCTGGTACCCCATCAAAGAAATTCAGAATTTCAAAGTGATTTCTGATGTTTTCCTTGAAAAATGTTGGGTATGTGCTCAAGATCATATGATGGAAATTGGCTTCATTCTTAATTAGCTTATTCACTTTGCTTTAACTTGTCTTGGAGTGTGCACATGAGAAGTTTCCAAGTCTTTGTGGATCAGAGTTGTCATCACATTGGCTGTGATTTCCTGTTGCCCCACAAAAGAGGGGTGGGTGACTTTATCCTGATCAAAGGTCACACTCAACCTTTTTGAGCATGGAGAACTGAAAA
The DNA here is from genome assembly GCA_022577455.1 of Arizona elegans. Classification (NCBI taxonomy): domain Eukaryota; kingdom Metazoa; phylum Chordata; class Lepidosauria; order Squamata; family Colubridae; genus Arizona; species Arizona elegans. Next base: position 5,679,881 of record JAKOOJ010000032.1, on the reverse strand, counting down.
TCATATATAGGGAAGAGTAGATTTGGGAAGAAAGAAGTTTTCATTGGATGGGTCTGTTTAACCCTTAATCACACACGGTTATTTCGGCTATACTATTACAGACATGAGCTCATAATGACCTCAGTAGCAAAATAACATTTGATGTTTTCATGGTTGGATCTAAAAAATTGATTTATAGAGCAGTAAACCAAAAAAAATCTATTGATCTCTATCAAATCCACATTGTACAGGTCACTTTTTGTTTCTCCATCCTTGAACTTCAATCTTTCTTCTCTAATTTTTACATTGGTCCACTGAATGATGATGCTAATAGTTTCTTTAGAAAATAATAATTTCCAAATTTCTAGGGGAGAAGGTGAATTTCCAAGATTTCTAGCTGCTGGCCGTAATCCAGCACAACAATATTGTGACTATTCTGTTCTGGATCTATTGCTTCTAAAAGGTGAAGAAGACCATTTGAATTTGTTCTTGCCATATAAATTATTGCACAATGTAGATTGTACCTGGTCATCAATTTCATCGGGAGCTTCATCATCGCTGATGTCAGAATTGGTGGCGGCAGGTTCCTCATCGTCCATTACAAATTTTTTGTCACAATCCGATTCCACTTCTCTCAGATCACTCTCTGCTTCTCCATACCATTTTCGAACAGTTTTTTCGAAGTTTGGATCACCAAATCATACTCTTTTTGGTGGAAAACTTGGCCCCAATATTATAAAAAAAAAAGTTATCAAAGATCTGTGGTCAAAATGACTGAAAGTCAAATTCAAATGCCTCTACAGAAAACACCAAATAACTGATGGAACCGTGATGCTGCATACACTCTTATTGGTGGGAAAACAAAAGCTATTCACAACCAGAATGGTCCTTTTCTAAGAAAAATAGGGGTATTCTGAACATTTTGGAAAACTGTTGCAGTCACTGTGCAGGTCTGTGGTTATGGATTAATTGGTAATATTACTTTTGTCAGTAATATGTTTTCATCTGTTTCTGAACTCAGGATGGCAGAGAAATCTCTTAGTATACAGAAAACATGGTCAAGGGTGAAGGGTCCAAAGATTATAAAAAGTAGGATCCAGGAACCTCTTGAAGCCCTTGTACCTTCTTATGTCTTAAAATACAGGTATAAATCTCAAGCAGCAGTCATTAAACATGAAATATTACCATATTTTTTGGAGCATAAGATGCACTGGAGTAAAATACGCACCTTAGTTTATGGGGAGGAAAATTAGAAAAAAACTGATTGGTGGGTAGATCAGCCTCCCGGAATACCCCAATCAGCTGTTCCCAGAGGTGAATTTTAGCAACAGGTTCCTTGGTTGTCAGCTCTGTGCCTTGTTTTTTTTTTTTTCCCTGCTTTTTTTTTCTGCCTCTGAAACTTCTGAAACTCTGTTTCAGAACTTTTTTTCCTGCCTCTGAAAGCCTCCAAAACAGCTTCAGAAAAAAAGCCTCTGAAGCTCTGTTTGGAGGCTTCTTTTCTGAAGCTTTGTTTCTGATGCTTTTTTCAGCCTCTGAAACCTCCGTTTGAAAAGCTGGGCGGGGCTACATTCGGAGTATAAGACGCACCCAGATTTTCACCCTCTTTTTTGAGGGGAAAAAGGTGCGTCTTATACTCCGAAAAGTACGGTATATTTTGGGAAATGTGAAATAATAATATTCTGGGAAATATATATGATGCTTTTCAGAATGTGAAAAAAGAAAGAACTTTTAAATTCAACAAGGTAAGTAAAAAGGCTTGTATCAGATTGGTTAGTTTCAGAGGTGGTATTCAGCCGGTTCGCACTGGTTCAGGCGAAACGGTAGCAACGATCGTGGATGGGCCCGCCCACCAACCCGCCCACCCACCCCGGCTCCAAGTTGTGCTATTTAGGCACTTTTTCAAGGCTGGGCACATGCGGGGAAGGCACATGAATGAGCATAGTGTATGCTCAGAAGGCCGGGTGCATGCACGGAGAGCGTGCATGAAGCGAGTGTGCACGCACATGGCAAACCGGTGGTAAAGGCAAGTGAAACCCACCCATGGTTAGTTTCCATTAAAGATGGAAACCTGTCCTCCCATCCCCCCATCATCAGAATTGATGAAGCTTCTTAGATGAGAAGCAAAATGTTTTCTTCTTTTTCCTCAAGAAAACACTAGTCCAGTTGCCTTTTGAAGTGGGGGGAAACCATTTTTGAGACAACTATGACCTGGATGACTGAAAATCTCTGCAGATATTTTTCCATTAAAGACTATCAATGACTTGTGAATGTTCTGTGTAAATTATTTTTCATAGCCTGAAGCAACATATTATAGCAAGGGATGTTGTCCATTCCTTAATGGGCCACATCAACAACACAATGATTCCGTGCATACATCACACCCTTAGCCAGATCAGTGAAAAAAAGAAAAAAAAAGAAACTGTACAAAGTTTGATTAGTTTTAACTTTTGTTTGTTTAGAGCTTAGATAGTTGCATGAATTTGTTTTGATAGTGTACGGTTGAATTTCTTAGGCAGACCCAACTCGGCCCTTTCTGATATGACATTTTCTGCCGAAGAAAATAAATGAAGGTTAGACATGTGATCTATAATATTCTTTTTCCAATACTTCTCAGTCAGGATTTGTTGAAAGAAGGACTTCCTTCTAAAAGAATAACATTTGCCTACAAAGAGCGAGGAAGAAAAAGGGGGATGTTTGTATTGAAAATGGCAAAATGGTACACCACTCAGCACCGACAGAAAATAATATTGAAACAATATTCCCTTCCCTTCCTCCTTCCCTTCCTCCTTTCCTTTCCTTTCCTTTCCTTTCCTTTCCTTTCCTTTCCTTTCCTTTCCTTTCCTTTCCTTTCCTTTCCTCTCCTCTCCTCTCCTCTCCTCTCCTCTCCTCTCCTCTCCTCTCCTCTCCTTTCCTTTTCCTTTTCCTTTTCCTTCCCTTCCCTTCCCTTCCCTTCCTCCTTTCCTTTCCTTTCCTTTCCTCCCCTCCCCTTCTTCCTTTCCTTTCTTTTCCTCCCCTTTCCTTCTTCCTCCCCTTCCCTTCCCTTCCTCCTTTCCTTTCCTTTCCTTTCCTTTCCTTTCCTTTCCTTTCCTTTCCTTTCCTTTCCTTTCCTTCCCTTCCCTTCCCTTCCCTTCCCTTCCCTTCCCTTCCCTTCCCTTCCCTTTATTGTATGAGTCTGTGCTCCCAAGATTGGCAATAAGCTCCATTGCCAGCTGATGTAATGGAAAAATATGAGAAGTAATTCTGAATATAACCTTTCATTTCTTGCATATGTTCCTTGAGTCTTGTGCTAAGTTTGATTGCCTAAGCTATCCCTTAAGCAAAACTTTCTATACTTTTTGCCATGCTGGGCAGGAGAAGACAAAATCTTTGAAGTAGTAGGGTAAATTGAACAAGTGCCAACAGCGTTGCCAGCCATGTAGTCAATTTTCTGTGTTTTAGTGAAGTCTTACAACCTTTATGTAAGTCCAAAAGACTATTCACAAAGGAGTACTGAAAATAGAATGAAAAGGCAGTCAATTTTCAAGGGAGCTGAAACTAAAAAGCAGCATGTTGTTTAACTTTCTATCAGGCATGAAAGACTATGATCATCCAATTAAAATAATGTATTGCTGATCATGCCAATGCATGGGAATCTATTCAACTAATAGGAATCTAGCACTATGCTTGTGTTAGATAAGGGCCAATGGAATTTAAAAGGGGTTGGACTTAGTCCATTTGTGTCTACGTAGAGCAGGGGTGTCAAACTCAAGGCCCACGGGCCAGATCCAACCTGCAATGTGGTCAGATCTGGCCCATGCGGCTGTCCTGGTCTACTCAATGAGAAGAGGAAAGATTGGGCCAGCATGGCTTCAGCCCGGTCTACTTAATGCGAAGAGGAAAGATTGGGCCAGCATGGCTTCAGCCTGGTCTACTTAATGCAAAGAGGAAACATGCCAGCAGTTTGATGAGTGGCATTAAGTTGCCCACGCCCACCCACACAGTCAACCATGCCCGCCCAGCTCCCCCAGGTCAATCACAGCCCTGATGTGGCCCTCAATGAAATTGAATTTGACACCCCTGAGGTAGAGACTCTAAGCTGATTCCACTTTTGACTCCACCCCAAGTTCTATCACCCCTTCTCCTGCATCCCTTCACCACAGTTGTGATATTGAATGGAATCCAATGTAAATGGGAATGGAAGGATGATACTAAGAGTTGGCAATTAGTATCCAAATCACGACAATTATTTGCATCTGATCTCCTAAAATATAGGAACAAATAGATACAGACTTAAAGCTGGCCCCTAAATGAGTTTCAGGTCCGAACTGACTAATTTATAGGCATAAATATGGAGTGCCTGGAACAGGTGGCCAACTTCTAACTGTTTTCAGAGTTTGAAGCTCTCTTAGGCGAGAGAGCTCACGGTGTTTTACAATGACATGAAAGTTAACATGAAATATATCCTGTGGAGTGTAATAATTAGCTAATGTCACTTTAAAAGTCAGAGTAAACAAATCAACCTCAAATGCAGGCACTGGAGAGGAACATCGACACTTTGTGGTGTCAAGTGGGAATGAGTTTTGATAAGTGAGTTAAAATGAATGACATATTGTGGAGGTGCAGTTTCAAGGAGGCCTTCAACCATTGACTTTTCCTTTTTTATTATTATTCCTCACAGGGGAGTGGTAAATGTAACCTTGTTATCAAGAAAACAGAAAGCTTAAATCAGTATCATAAAAAACCTTAAATCTTCAAAGGACTTGGGTGAACCTGATGCGCAGTAAACTATCCAGCCAAAATCTTTTATTTAGAGGAAAATGGCGGTGCCTGGAAATCGTTCTGATCAACTAAAAGACTCCTTACAACCATGGAAATATTTTTTTTTTCCCCTGTTGGATATCTTCATAATTAGAGTCAACCGTGATTTCAGAAAGTGACTGAATTGTGTTTCCTATCGTCTATGGAGCCAAACAGGTCATGGTTGTCCCAAAGCTGCTTTTTTTCAAGAGGCAACTGGATTTTCTTGTTTTTCTTTGAAGATGTTTCGCTTCTCATCCAAGAAGCTTCTTGGATGAGAAGCGAAATGTCTTCGAAGAAAAACAAGACTCCAGTTGCCTCTTCAAAAAAGCACCTTTGTGCTTTCTATCATTTCTGTGTGTTGAGAAGCACCTATTCCTAAACAAATCTGTTACATTGCCTAGGCCTGTTATTCGTGACAGATTAACAGAGTTGGAAGGGACCTTGTAGGTCATCTAGTCCAAACCCCGCAAAGCAGGAGACCCTAAACCATTTCTGACAGATGGCAGTCCAGTCTCTTCTTGAAAGCCTCCAGTGATGAAGCTCCCACAACTTCCGAAGACAACTTCTGTTCCACTGACTGATTGTTCTCACTGTCAGAAAAATTTTCCTTATTTCTAGGTTGAACATTTTCTGACTGAAAAATAATGTCGTGATCTGTACGTGATGTGCTAGGAAAAAAAAAAAAGCAAGAGTTCCAGGAAGAACAATTAATCATTGGATCAACTTGGCTCCAGAAGTTGTGGGTGCTTCAAAACTGGAGGTTTTTAAGCAAATGACAAAACAGAAGCTCACGAAAGAAAAAGATCTTACCTCTTGCCACGTTGCCAGTGTTGGGATGCCCCACCTCCCACCAGCCAGCTGGTCTTCAGGTGTCTGCTGCACATACATGCGTCCATGTCCGTGCATGCACATGTTTGCTCATGCGCACATGTTTGCTCATGTACCTTTCAGTTTGGGTATGCACACACACGCAGTTTGGGCACTTGGTGTCTAAAAGGTTCACCATCACTGTAGAATTCTTTATTGGCCAAGTGTGATTGGACACACAAGGAATTTGTCTTTGGTGCATATGCTCTCAGTGTACATAAAAGAAAAGATACATTCATCAAGAATCATAAGGTACAACACTTAATGATAGTCATAGGGAACAAATAAGCAATCAAATCATACTAGGAAACCATCAATATAAATTGTAAGGATACAGCAACAAATTACAGCCATACAGTCATAAGTGGGAGGAGATGGGTGATAGGAATGATGAGAAGATTAATAGTAATAGTAATGCAGACTTAGTGAATAGTTTGACAGTGTTGAGGGAATTATTTGCTTAGCAGAGTGATGGCATTCAGGAAAAAAACTGTCCTTGTGTCTAGTTGTTCTGGTGTGCAGTGCTCTATAGTGTCGTTTTGAGAGTAGGAGTTGAAACAATTTATGTCCGGGATTCAAGGGGTCTGTAAATATTTCCACAGCCCTCTTTTTGACTCGTGCAGTATACAGGTCTTCAATGGAAGGCAGGTTGGTAGCAATTGTTTTTTCTGCAGTTCTAATGATCCTCTGAAGTCTGTGTCTGTCTTGTTGGGTTGCAGAACCAAACTAGACAGTTATAGAGGTGCAGATGACAGACTCAATAATTCCTCTGTAGAACTGGATCATCAATTCCTTGGGCAGTTTGAGCTTCCTGAGTTGGCGCAGAAAGAACATTCTTTGTTGTGCTTTTTGCACAACAGGGTTTCCTGCTTGAGCTGGAAAACAGAAGGCCCCCAAAGTCCCTTCCAACTTTGTTATTCTGTTAAAGAATTCTCCAAAATAAGGCAAGATCAGTCAAGGGTTTAGTCCCATCATTATTCAGATATTCCCTATCAACCTGTAATGGCTGGGATAAAGGCTGAGCTGCAGTATTAAATAGTAGTTAAACTCACAAGGAGCTTGTAGATCATTCTTCTCCATGCATTACCATATGAAAAAAATAGCTCATTGTCTTATTAGCTCATGCTAAAAGGAAACATAGGGCAGAGGGGACATGAGGGGTGGGGACTATTCATTTCACAAGCCAAGTGGTCCAATGAAAAATAGGATGAGAAAGGTGGGAAAAGGAAAGGAAAGGGAATATAGAAACTGAGGCAAGAAACAATGGTTGGAAACAAATCAAAGAGAGAAGCAACCTGGAATTAAGGAGAAAGTTCCTAACAGTGAGGACAAGTGGAACAGCTTGCCTTCAGAAATCATGGGTGCTCCATCACTGGAAGTTTTTAAGAAACTGGACAGCTTGTCTGGAATGGTATAGAGTCTCCTCTCAAAGCAGGATATTGGGCTAGAAGACCTCCAAAGTCCCTTCCAGTCCTGTTCTGTTCTGTTTGTTCTGTTCTGTTTTATCAAGAGTGATCTGTTGGGTTGGAACATATGGAGAAATGATGCAAATTCACCCATAGAAGAGGGTGATCTTGCTTCCACTCCCTTAAGTCAAATTCAGATCCTGGCGAATAAATATCTCTGCTTTTCTTGGGAACAGTGCAGAACTGGCTTACCATTGCCTTTTGTTGGGGTGATTTTAAAAATAGCATCTCTTTCAATCAACCTTGACTCCTAGTGACTTCATGGACATAGCCATGCAGATGTCTAGGTAACATAAAGGTTTGCCGTTACCCTCTCTTGGGATACTTTTGACAGCTCACAGATTTCCGAGTACTATTGAAGTCTTTATTTAACAAAGGAAGTATCTTAAGGCAGGTGTGGATAGAAGTTTTGCAACCCGTTTGAAACGTTTCTGGTTCAATTTATGATCAAGTTGAAACAATAGTGACATAAACAGGAAAGAAAAACATTGAAGAAAACAAGAAACTTCAGTTCTGACTGAAATGGTGGGGAATGGAAGGATTTATGTTCCTTGCAGTCATCTGGTCATCAGCACTCTTTCTGAGAGTCGTTGAGGCTACTTGGAGGTTTATCTGTCATGTCAGGATCATCTGAATAATGCCAATGAATGGGAAAATTAGCACCCGGTTTGTGGGGGCAATAAGCTGACTTCGTATTAAAAAAAAGAACATCGGTGGGGGGGTGGGCAAAAGCCCTACTAAGCAGGTATATACAAAAGTATGAAGGCTATTGCTTAACGCATTGTAAGCCGCCCTGAGTCTCCGGAAAAGGGCGGCATATAAATCGAACCAACCAACCAACCAACCAATCAATCAATCAATCAAACCTTTTTGGAACTCCTGAGTGTAGACCGTGTTGTAAAAAAGGAGATAGGTGGTATCATATCCCTCTGTTCAATTTTAATCCATAACCACAGACCTGCGGTCATAGTAACTGCAACAGTTTTCCAAAATGTTTAAAGGTAAAGGTTCCCCTCGCACATATGTGCCAGTCGTTCCTGAATCTAGGGGGCGGTGCTCATCTCTGTTTCAAAGCCAAAGAGCCAGCACTGTCTGAAGACATCTCCGTGGTCATGTGGCCAAAATGACTCAATGCCAAAGGCACACAGAACACTGTTATCTTCCCACCAAAGGTGGTCCCTATTTTTCTACTTGCCTTTTTTACATGCTTTAGAACTGCTAGGTTGGCAGACGTTGGGACAAGTAATAGGAGCTCACCCCGTTATGCAGCACTAGGGATTTGAACTGTTGAACTGCTGACCTTTCGATCGACAAGCTCAGCATCTTAGCCACTGAGCCACTGTGTCCCTTTCAAAATATTCAGAACACTCCTATTTTTAGAAATGGACCATTCCAGTTGCGAATAGCTTTTGTTTTCCCACCAGTAAAAGTGTCACATTTGCATCAGTTATTTGGTGTTTTCTGTAGCGGCATTTGAATTTGAATTGTGGCTATTTTGACCGCAGATCTTTGTTAGCATATATTTTTTTATAATGTCGGGGCCAAGTTTCCCGCCAAAAAGAGTGTGATTTGGTGACCCCAAACTTCAAAGAAACTGTTCTAACATGGTATGAAGAAGCAGAGAATGATCTGAGTGACGTGGAATCAGATTGCAATGAAGTTTGCAATGGACGATGAGGAACCCACAGCTGCCACCGATTCTGACATCAGCAATGATGAAGCTCCCAATGAAATTGGTAACCAGGTACAATCTATGTCCGTGATGGCGAACCTATGGCACAAGTGCCACAGGTGGCACGCAAAGCCATATCTGTGGGCACGCAAGCTTTGCCCTAGCTCAGCTGCAGCATGCATGCGCACACCAGCCATCTGATTTTTGGGCCTTTTGGGCCCACTGGAAGTCAAGAAATGAGCCATTTCCAGCCTCCAGAGGGCCTCCGGGGGGTTGGGAAGGCCGTTTTCCCCCTCCCCAGGCTCCAAGAAAGCCTCTGGAGCCTGGGGAGGGTGAAAAACGGGCCTACCAGGCCCACCGTACCATCGTGTGCCAAAAGTGAGGGTCGCACAGGGGGGTCATGTGTGCATGCATGGGGGGTGGGGCACATTGAATTATGGGTGTGGGCCCTCACATGCGTGATCCCCCTGGGCTCCTCCCGCTTTTGGCACGCGACAGCAAAAAGGTTAGCCATCACTGATCTATGTCTTGCAATAATTTATATGGCAAGAACAACTTCAAATGGTTTTCTGCACCTTTTGGAAGCAATAGATCCAGAACCACTAGTCACAATATTGTAGTGTAATTGCCTGGACTACGGCCAGCAGCTAGAGCTGTCATTATGACCTCATGTCTGTAATAGTGTAGCCGAAATAGTACATCTGTGGTTAATGTAGATGTCCTCCAAGTGGCCTCAACATGTCTCAGAAAGAGTGATAATGACCAGATGACTGCAAGGAACATAAATCCTTCCATTCCCCACCATTCATTCAGTCTGAACTGAAGATGATTCTTGGTTGAGAAGCAAAATGTCTTCAAGGAAAAAAACAAACAAACAAGGAAGTCCAGTTGCCTCTTAAACAACCATGATCTGGATGACTGGGAATCTCCATAGACATTGAAAAAGCAACTCCAGGGGAACATTGCTGAAGTTGATTCTAATCCAGAATTTCTACATTTGAGTCAGTGGTGGGTTGCCCCCGGTTCACACCGGTTCTATAGAACCGGTAGTAAAACCAGCGGGAGGCTCCGCCCACTGACCCCAATGTCATTAGAACGCTTCTGCGTGAGTGTTGCGGCCCCATTGCGAATTGGTAGTAAAGGTAAGTAGAAACCCACCACCACCACCACCACCCACCCCAGTTTGAGTGTCTCTGTTCATAGTCTCTGGGATGTTTGCATTCCTTCCAGAATTACTCCCTCCCAAAAGAAATCAAACCAATAAACTTTTGTCTGTCTAAAATTGCCTGCAAAATAAAACTTTAACATTAGCAATCAAACATGATCACACTCCTGGACAGGTTTGAAAGGCTTGGATTAGGAGGCGGGGGGCTAAGCTTCAGAAACATCTGATCCCCGCCTCGAAAAATGAATCTGTTTTGGTAGGATGATTCAATTGAATCTTTATCAAATGACACCCTTCAAATATTTATGCGGCCCTGCAGTGTGGGATTCCCACAAGTCGAAATTCACCTGGAGTGCAAACTACAGATGTGCTTGAATGCTTCATAGTTTTCAGACCCCAAGCTCTAATTCCAAAGACAGTTTGGCTGCAAATTAACCACTTGAATTAACTAAGGCTGGTGTAACTAAAGAGCTGACTTTAGGGAGTATTTCTCCCCCCCAGTTCTGTAATTTACTCTGTATGGGAAAAGTACACATTAAGATATTTTTGTGTGAGTCAGAGTGAGCCGTGGTGGTGCAGTGGTTAGAATGCGGTATTGTAAGCTAATTCTACTAACTGCCAGTAATTTGGCAGTTCGAGTCTCGTTGGCTCAAAGGTTGACTCAGCATTCCATCCTTCTGAGGTTGGCAAAAATCAATTATGAGCCATGGTGGAACAATGGTTAGAATGCAGGATTGCAGGCTAACTCACTGCTCACTGACAGGAGTTCAATCCTGAGCAGCTCAAGATTGGCTCAGCCTTCTATCCTTTCGAGGTCGGTAAAATGAGGATCCAGATTGTTGGGAACAATATGCTGACTCTGTAAACTGCTCAGAGAGGGCTGTAAAGCACTGTGAAGCGGTATATAAGTCTAAGTGCTATTGCCCTTCCTTCCTTCCTTCCTTCCTTCCTTCCTTCCTTCCTTCCTTCCTTCCTCCCTCCCTCCCTCCCTCCCTCCCTTGCTTCCTATGCAGCATTGCAGGCTGACTCTGCCCACAGTTAGGAGTTCAATCCTATCTGGCTCGGGGTTGACTTAGCCTTCCATCCTTTCGAGGTGGATAAAATGAGGACTCAGATTGTTGGGAGCAAGAGGCTGACTCTGTAAACCACTTAGAGAGGGCTCAAGGGATGATGGGATTTTCTTTATTGTAGGCTTGGTCCTTACAGGAAATTATATCAAAATAGCAGCTGAGGTGGCACAGTGGTTAGAGTGCAGTACTACAGCTACTTCAGCTGACTGCTAGTTCAGCAGATCAGCGGATCAAATCTCACCGGCTCAAGGTTGACTCAGCCTTCCATCCTTCCGAGGTGGGTAAAATGAGGACCCAGATTGTTGGGGGCAATATGCTATTTAGTACACTGTCTTTGGTGTAAGCCGCCCAGAGCCCTCGGAGAGTGGGAGGCATAGAAATATGATGATGATGATGATGATGATGATGATGATGATGATGATGATGATGATGATAATGATGCACTGTGAAGCGGTATATAAATCGAAGTGCTATTGCTATCTAAGCAAGAACTTCCTCAACAAACAATGATAGTTACCTACCAATAGTGGTAACACCTTCCAAGCTATTACGAGAAGTTATTCAAGTACTTTTTGAAATTTTTCTCCTTTGTGCCCAATCTTCTATCTGTATACTTTTAACTTCTGTTCATATTTATTGAACAATCCAATGTCAGGGAAGGGAGAGCAAGCTTGTTCTGCTAGCATTGGACTTGTCATTTCAAAAAGATTCAACAATAATCTCAAAGCATTAAAAGCAGAACCCTTAGAAGGTTTTGAGTAGACATCACAAAGAGCTGTGTATAATTCAGAACTAAATTTCTTCTGAAGGGGAAAAATCTTTACTTTAATAGCATCTACTGAGATTCTCAACCATCCAGGTCATGGTTGTCCCAAAGATTTTCTTTGTGTTTTTTTTTTTCTTTGAAAATGTTTCCCTTCTCATCCAAGAAACTTCTTCAGTTCTCTAAGAAGTACAGAACTGAAGAAGCTTCTTGGATGAGAAATGAAATGTTTTGAAAGAAAAGGGAGAAAAAAACCTCAAAGTGCATAGGAAAAGAATGATGTAGGACTTTCAGCATCTTTCCCAATTGAATAAACATTTGTGGGGTAGATAGTGTTGCATTAATGCTTCTTTGATGCTGGTTTAAAATATTTTATTACCTCTATCAGACCCAGTTTCTACTAGACCAGAAGCTATAGTCCTAGCTAGAGTCCTCAAGGGATGCTGGGATTTTCTTTATTGTGGGAATTTCCTTACAGGAAATTATATCAAAATAGCAGCCATGGTGGTGCAGTGGTTAGAAGGCAGTATTGCAGGCTGATTCTGGCCACTGCCAGCAGTTCAATCCTCATTTGCTCAAGGTTGAATCAGCCTTCCATCCTTCTGAGGTCAGTAAAATGAGGACCCAGATTGTTGGGGGCAGGAGGCTGACTCTGTAAACCACTTAGAGCAGGGGCCGCATCAGAGTTATGTTTGACCTTGGAGGGGCTGGGGTGGGGTGGTGGCCAGGGTGGGTGTGGTCATGATGGGTATGGCCGGGGGGTAGGCATGACCATGGTGGGCATTTGAAAAAGGCTCAAGATGTGCTTTTTCTTCTTTCTTTCCACAGTACTTCCCAGCCTGCCACACAGAGGCCCCATGGCCCATGTTGGCTGGCAGAAGCACCATGGGCCCATCCTTTAATATTTCCAGGTCGGTCCCATGGGCCAGATTTAAGCACCCCAAAGGCCGGATGTGGCCAGCGGGCCTTAAGTTTAACACCCCTGACTTAGAGAGTGCTATAAAGCCCTATGAAGTGGTATATTAGTAAATGTTAAGTGCTATTGCACTTATATATTGCATCTCCACCTCTATAACTGTGTTGTGACTCCGACCCCCGAGCCCGTCTTATCAGAGGGAGAAGACTCCGAAAGTGAAGGAGAGGAGTTGGCAAGGCCTCCCTCTCCAGGACCCTCCTCTCTGGCAATGCCTCAGCTGTCTTCCGAAGGCCAAAAGATAGGCCAGGAGCCAGGCACTCCCGAGCAGCCGCAGTTAGACAGCGATGGAGATAAATCTTGGCTGGATCCCCGACAGTGTCGGAAAGACAAGTGCACGCAGCAGAGAAGGAGGCATGTCAGAGATTAAGCTGAGTCACTGGACCACACCCCACAGGGGATAAAAGGGTGTGTGGTGGCCATTCAGGCTTTGTGATGGACAAAACGGAAAGCTAGCAAGTCATTCTGCATTTCTGGAACTTTGTTATATGCTCTGCTTGGATTGATTTTTTGCACTGGACTTGATTATTCTTTGGCTTTTGTGGACTTTGATGTTCTCAGTCGGAGGAGATAAACCTCCCTCTGTAAGTAAAGACTGTTGGCAAGCAGCCACTGGGTTGCTGCCAATTCTGTTATCAAAGGAAATTCTTGTCTGTTGGTTTATTTTAACTTTTGGTTGACTGCTGGTGTGCGTGTGTGAGACGGGGACAGAACAAACTGTCCGGTTTGGTTCTGCAACCCAAAAAGACAGACACAGACTTCAGAGGATAATTAGAACTGCAGAAATAACAATTACTGCCAACCTGCCTCCCATTGAGGACCTGTATACTGTACGAGTCAAAAAGAAGGCTGTAAAAATATTTACAGACCCCTCCCATCCTGGACATAAACTGTTTCAACTCCTACCCTCAAAACAACGCTATAGAGCACTGCACACCAGAACAACTAGACACAAGGACAGTTTTTCCCCCGAATGTCATCACTCTGCTAAACAAATAATTCCCTCAACACTATTAGACTCTTCACAAAATCTGCATTACTATTAATCTTCTCATCGTTCCTATCATCCATCTCCTCCCACTTATGACTGTAACTTTGTTTCTTGTATCCTTATGATTTACATTGATATTGATTGTTTCCTAGTATGATTTGACTGCTTATTTGTATCCTATGACTATCATTAAGTGTTGTACCTTATGATTCTTGATGAATGTATCTTGTCTTTTTATGTACACTGAGAACATATGCTCCAAAGACAAATTCCTTGTGTGTTCAATCACACATGGCCAATAAAGAATTTTATTCTATTCTATTGCTAAAATGTCTCTTACAATACAGCAGGGATCCGTAATTGTTTTGCTACCATACCATACCTCCCTTTAATGTAAGCCAAAATACTAAAATGACCACAAATGAATAATGAAACTAATACAGTGGAACATTGGGGAGAGTGATTTATTGTAACAATATAACTAAAAAGTTCTTCACACATCCCCTGGACTCTGGTTGTACTTTCCCATACCTCACATTTGGTAAATCCTGCTATAGAGTCTCTGCATCATTTTATACCTTCATCTAATTACCAATCATGGTAACAGCTTCCAAGCATTGTTCACATTCTTTTTCAAGGTTTTTTGCCTCTTTCTCCAATCTTCCATCAGTACCTATTGTTTGATTGATGTGATTTATGCCTGATTAGCAATGAATCCTAAGTTCACTCTTCTCTCCCCCCCACCAAATATGGCTAAACCTCTGTGAGTCCATTTTTAGGACTACTTTCTCCATGGACTGCCATATTCATATGTCCATTAGAAGGATTGTTGGCTATCATGGGTTTCAGCTGAAGATCTGGTTAATTCCACTATCCAAGCTAGTATCATCATCATCATCTTCCTCCTCCTCCTCCTCCTCCTCCTCCTCCTCCTCCTCCTCCTCCTCCTCCTCCTCCTCCTCCTCCTCTTCTTCTTCTTCTTCTTCTTCTTCTTCTTCTTCTTCTTCTTCTTCTTCTTCTTCTTCTTCTTCTTCCATATCCATAATTGGATGTTGGCGATCATGTCGACGATCCTATTTTTATCAACAGATGCACGAAAAAGTGCTGCTAAGTTTTGTCCAAAACCAGTCCCTTAGATTTTGAAGCCATGATGTTCTTCTTCTGTCTGGACCTCCTTTGCCTTCCATCTTTCCCTGGAGGATTAAGTGAAGTATAGCATACTTTTCCGGGTGTTGCATCACATGCCCAAAATATCATATAATAACTTTTGCTTTTTAATGGTTTTGATGATTTCCCTTGGCTTTCCCAGATGGTTTATCACCTCCTCATTTCTGATTTTGTCCACCCATCTTATATGTAACAGCCACCTGTTAATCCACATTTCAAATGCTTCTAGTCTGGTATGTTATACAAGTGATAATGTACTAAATACAAAGCTACTCTGAAATTCTCAGGCTATATAGCAGAGGTTAAATCCAGCAGGTTTTGACAGGTTCTGGAGAACCGGTAGCGGAAATTTTGAGTAGTTTGGAAAACCGGCAAATACCATCTCTGGCTGGCCCCAGATTGGGATGGGAATGGAGATTTTGCAATATCCTTCCTCCAGGAGTGGAGAGGGAATGGGGATTTTGCAGTATCCTTCCCCTGGAGCGGAGTGGAAATGGAGATTTTGCTGTATCCTTTCCCTGCCACGCCCACCAAGCCACACCACACCTGCAGAACCAGCAGTAAAAAAAAAATGAATTTCACCACTGCTATATAGGATATAGAAGAAGATATGCCAAACCTCTTATATACTGCAACCCAAAAACACACCCCAAAAATATGAGTATGTTTATCAGGTCACAAGGAATGAGGCTCATCTGAAAGGATATGCTACCTTTGTCTCAAAAGGCTTTATTATCCAGCCAATCTTGCTTTGTTCTTGGAAAGTACAGTAGAGGCCAAAATTGTGGAAACCTTATGGGAAAAGTGTATTTTTGAGGTTTGATGGTTAATAACACCACTTTTTTTTTTTTTTTTTTTTGAGTTTCAAGTATTCCACTGCTGGAATGGCCTGGGAATAGCCCAGACCTTAACCCAATTGAAAATCTATGGTGCCGACTAAAGAAACTTGTTAGTCAGAAGCGACCCAGCAATAAAACCCAGTTAATAGAAGCAATCCTTCAATCTTGGCTTCCCATTAGAACAGCTGCAGAACTAAAAGACTTGGTTCACTCCATGGGAAGACGTTGTAAGACTGTAATTCATGCTAAAGGTTACCCAACTAAGTATTAACTGACATGGTGATAATTTTTGTATATCTCTTTTTTTTCTATCGTGATAATTTTTATATATCTCATTTTTTTCTATGTGTTTTACTTTTCTTCTTTATCCTGTAACTGCTATTCCAATAGCAAATCCTTCATAAAAGTTATTGCATTACATTCTTGATTCAATTATCTTTCCTTTAATATATAATTTTATGGTACTACTCTATCATGGCTGTGCCCTTAATGTCCCTCTGGAACATTAAAGTTTATCAGAGGGAATCACTACTTTACTAAACCAAGATAAGTGATTAAAAAAACCTTCCATGATATTCTAAGATTTATAACAACCTATTAACTATGTATTACCATATTTTTCGGAGTATAAGATGCACCTTTTGCTCCCAAAAAAAGAGGGTGAAAATCTGGGTGCATCTTATGCTCCGAATGTAGCCCCACCCAGCTTCTCAAACTTAGGTTTCAGAGGCTGAAAAAAGCATCAGAAAGGAAGCTTCAGAGAAGAAGCCCCCAAACAGAGCTTCAGAAAAGAAGCCTCCAAACAGAGCTTCAGAGGCTTTTTTCTGAAGCTCTGTTTCAGAGGCTTTCAGAGGCAGGAAAAAAGTTTTTTTCTGAAACAGAGTTTCAGAAGTTTCAGAGGCAGGAAAAAAAAGCAAAAAAAAAAGAAAAAGAAAAAAGAAAGGCACAGAGCTCACAACCAAGGAACCTGTTGTTAAAATTAACCTCTGGGAACATCTGATAGGGGTATTACGGGAGGCCGATCCACCTGCCAATCAGCTTTTTTCTTATTTTCCTCCCCCAAAACTAAGGTGCGTCTTATACTCCTGTGCATCTTATACTCCGAAAAATACGGTAATATTTCTGAGGAGTTCTGTGATCTTACTTGTTGTGTCTCCCATAACCAGACCAAGGGATTCCAGGCATTTGCTTCTCTGGGTCTCTAAAGAATCAAGGCTAACCAGCTAAACATTTGGGAAGACTGCAAAGTTGTGACTTGGAAGAGAACAGGAACATCCTTGATCTTACGCTCTTGTCTAAACTACTGCAGCTTTTCCTTGGAATTTGATAGAATTTGCTAAATGACAGGCCTGCCTGCAAGGTATTCATTGAAGAATTTCATTCTGTACAATGTGTTGTTGCAAAGTGTGTGTTTTTTCAATAAAAAACTCAGTGGCAGACGATTATACTAAGGATTTCTGGATCTGACAGACGCTTGACTGATGGTTTAGAAATGTGTAATACCACTGAATACAAAATCAAACAGTGTGTGTAGAGGATAATCCTGCGGCAGGAAACACCTTATGCAATTTATCCTTCTAACCATCCATGAGCTCTGGTCCCAGGCGGAAACCCCAGCTTAGAAAATAAGCGAAAAGTGCTATTGTATTCAACAGAATACACACAAATGCAACCAAACTATACCAGGCGCTGTATTTTCACTCAATATTAGTGAACGTTTTGTAGCAAGCAATGAATAATTACCGAAATAAAGAAAGGGGGGAAAAAATGGCAATGTCTAGAATGCCTCTGCCTTTTTCCTTTTTTTTTTTTTTTTTTGGTTAGGGAAGTGAGAACCAAGCCTGCCAGGCAAACAAAACAAAATACGATGAAAGCTGAGGGAATGGGATAATTAAGGAGCGTGTATGTCTGTGTTAGTGATATTGGCTGAAATAAATGGATGCGGAATGAATGTGCATTGCACATTGCAATGAATAGAATGCAGAACTGAAGAAGTTTCTTTTTCTTTTTTTTTATTGAAAAAGTTTTAAAACAAACACAATTTCCCCACAACCCTCCCACCCAACCCCCCTCCCCCTCCCCGACTTCCCAGAGCAGAACACAAGGTATTTCTATTGACTTTTAACAATAAACTAAATTGCTTAACCAATCATTAAAGTAACACCCCCTAACAAAAATTCTTAACCCCCCATAGTTAAAATCCTGCTTCTTAGACATAAAACTTCTAATATCACTTATATAGCGCTTATACAGATAAAAGAAATCATTCATAAGCTATTTGATATTTTTTGGTCTGATACTTATTTTGTATATAATCAATCCATCTTCTCCAGTCCTGTATATACCTTTCTTGTGTGTGATCCTTCAAATATGCTGAAATTTTAGCCATTTCAACTAAATTAGTTACTTTCAATATCCAGTCATCGATAGTAGGCAAAAAGTCCTTCTTCCAATGTTGTGCTACCAACAATCTTGCTGATGTTATCAAGTTCAAAATCAGTTTAGTCTCTGCAACTGTACAGTCTGTAGTTATTCCCAATAAGAACAACTGTGGAGTAAATTTCAGTCTTTTTTAAAAAATATTCTGCATCACCCACCAAATCTTTATCCAAAATGCTTTGATTTTTCTACAAGTCCACCATATATGATAATAAGTTGCATCATCACAGTCACATCTCCAACATTTAGCTTGCACATTAGGATACATACATGATAATTTTTTGGGATCTAAGTGCCATCTATAAAACATTTTATAAAAGTTTTCTCTTAAATTTTGTGCTTGTGTAAATTTCACATTTCTAATCAAGAAGTTTCTTGAATGAGAAGGGAAATCAGGGGTGGGTTCTAAAAAGTTTTACTACCGGTTCTGTGGGCGTGGCTTATTTTGTGGGCATGGTTTGATGGTCATGTGATAAACAATTCTTTAGGATTTAACAGAGATACTAGTCTACCAGGCTTTTCACTGCTTGCAGAGCCGTACCGATCTACCCATTTGTTTTTGGAAAGTTCTGGTCTACCTATTTGTTCTTGGAGCACACTGGTCTACCACCACACTGCCTTTTACTGCTGATCAGCTGTAGGGTGGCCCTTTGAAGCGCCGCGGCAAGAATTTAAACAGTTTTTTGCCGCTCTGCCACCACCGAGAGCATCGGAAACTGCTTTCAGGCAGCTTGGCCTCAATTGCCAATCTCCCACCCACAAGCGGTTTACAAGGAGCGGATCGGTTTTAGCCGATCAGTTGGGAGGCTTCTTGGCTTCTCAATTTAAAGCTACGGTGTCTTGTTTTGGTTTTTTTTTTTTCTCTTCTTTGTCAAATGAGCCTTGATTTTTTTCTTTCAAGCCGATCAGCTGGGAGTCAGGAGGCAGCAAATAGATTGGGGGCGGGGCCAGGCAGAGATGGTATTTACCGGTTCACCAAACTACTTAAAATTTCCACCACTGGTCCGCAAGAACCGGGGAGAACCGGTAGCAACCCACCACTGAGAGAAATGTCTTTAAGGGGAAAAACCCCAAGAAAGTTCAGTGGTCTTTTTTTTTGGGTGGGGGGGGAAATACCACCTTTGGGACAACCATGACCTGGATGACTGAGAAACTCCATGGACAATTGAATACAAAATTCAATGATCTGTGTGAAAGAAGTGCATTGAGATTGTTTGATCATATAGAGAATTAACAAGGCTTTGAGTATGTCTATAATATTTTATACTTATAGCCCTATCACAGATCAGAGGGTGTCAACCAGCTGGGCACCCAACATATGGAAACTTTATGAGGGCTGTGAGGTCTTGGCTGGCTAGGACCATCAACACAGGGTTCTCTCCATGTTCCACCACTCCCAAGGGTCTTCTCCTCACTCTATTTTTTTTTTAAATTTGATTTATATGCCGCCCTTCTCCGGAGACTCAGGGCGGCTTACAATGCGTTAAGCAATAGCCTTCATTCTTTTGTATATTTTTTATACAAAGTCAACTTATTGCCCCCACAAACTGGGTCCTCATTTCACCTACCTTAGAAAGGATGGAAGGCTGAGTCAACCTTGAGCCTTGGAGAGATTCGAACCAGCAGTAAATTGCAGGCAGCTGCATTAATAACAGGGTGCGTAGACCACTGTACTATCAAGGCTCTTTTTCTTCTATCACACTTGGAAAGCCTCAGCCAACTAGGCTCATTAGTGTGTCAGCTTTCTTCTTGCTCCACCACTCCCAAGAAGCCTGGGTCTTCTTCCTATCCCACCAACCCAGAAGGCCTTGGTCTTCTCCCTACTGAACCATACCCAGGTCTACTTACTTTTCCTTTTCCCTTTAGCTGGTGACAAGTGTGCCCGGACAATGTGAAGTACACCTAGAAAGCTAGCCGTTGTAATGTTTCTCATTCTTACAGCCAATATACCAATCTCTCTGGTCTCTCAATCCATTTAAAAGTGTCTTAAATCAAATCGTTTTTGTTCTTTTTGCCAAATGTGTATTATTTTAAATCCTTGAGTCTCTATTTAATATTTCTTACATCCAAAGAAGGTAAAGGTCACCAAGTATAAAATCAAGCTTGCTGTTTTGAAGATCTTTAATATCCATACAGTGGTTGAATTAAACATCTCCAAGTGTGATTAGAAAGTAAGTTTGGCTGGCTTACTGTCCTCATGAAAGGGTTCGTTAGTGCTGAGAACAAAGAATATTTGATGGTGATGTCCTGTTCTCTCCTTCTTTAGATCTTACATTTGCAAGATTCCTTTATTAGGCCACAGAGCAATATTAATTTGGTGTTCAACATGGTCTGAATAGAATAGAATAGAATAGAATAGAATAGAATAGAATAGAATAGAATAGAATAGAATAGAATAGAATAGAATAGAATTTTTTATTGGACAAGTGTGTTTGGACACACAAGGAATTTGCCTTTGGTGCATATGCTCTCAGTGTACATAAAAGAAAAGATACATTCGTCAAGAATCATAAGGTACAACACTTAATGATAGTCATAGGGTACAAATAAGCAATCAAATCATATTAGGAAACAGTCAATATAAATCATAAGGATAAAAGCAAGAAAGTTACAGTCATACAGTCATAAGCAGAAGAAGATGGGTGATGGGAACGATGAGAAGATTAATAGTAGTGGAGACTTAGTAAATAGTTTGACAGTGTTGAGGGAATTATTTGTTTAGCAGAGTGATGGAGTTCGGGAAAAAACTGTCCTTGTGTCTAGTTGTTCTGGTGTGCAGTGCTCTATAGCGTCATTTTGAGGGTAGGCATTGAAAGAGTTTATGTCCAGGATGTGAGGGGTCTCTAAATATTTTCACAGCCCTCTTTTTGACTCGTGCAGTAGACAGGTCCTGAATAGAAGGCAGGTTGGTAGCCATTGTTTTTTCTGCAGTTCTAATTATCCTCTGAAGTCTCTGTCTGTCTTGTTGGGCTGCAGAACCTGGAAGCTGGACAGATAGTTTTATAAAATGATGCCAAAAGTCAAAGCACATTTATGAGTCCTGGATCATAAGTCAGGTCCCTAAAGCCATATATATATATATTGTTAAATAATTAGAATTAAGCTTTTTGCATACTTTCAGAAGGGTATGAAAATGGCAGAAGGAGCTGAGCTTTCAACACATTCCTAACATTTGCAAAAGCCCGAACAAGGGCTACAAAAACATGAATATTCATAGTAACATAAATTCATAATAAGTAACGAGAAGAATGTCCCTTTCAGTGTTTACAGTACAATGAAGCAGTTCAGGAGGAATTTTGCATAATTATGTGTTATATAAACACAAGCCAGGATCATTATGTCATAGCTTCCAAAACATTTAAAATAGAGTTCATGCAACTGTTTTCATAGCTTCCTGTCTTTATATATATATATATAAGCTAACTACATGGTGGCATTTTTTTTTTTAAAAAAAAGCAGCTGCTTCGTTTAGGAATTATCTTATGAATTATAATAGTTAAGAACAGACAGCAATTAACATGTTAAATCTGCAGAGACTATTTGTCTCAATTTTGTCTCTTTAAAATGTGTTGGTGGCAAGTTAGTGGTTTTTTTTGGGTGTAAATGAAAATGCTTATTAAATGTCACTACCAGCAATAAGTGATTGATATCTAATTAATATGTCATATGTGATAGTTTTTAAATGTTAATTAATGCCTAACATCTCTCTAAGTGCCACTTGACCTATTAATTAATATTAGACAAAAACATATAATTGTGTGCAAAATGAAGTGGGTCCCGTACGCCTCTTGTTGAAGGTGGATCTAAGAGGAATGTCCTGTTCCTTCATTTATTTTTCCAATATGTTTTCGCACCAGAGTAATTTTGCAGGAACCGTTGTTAAGTTACCATCGGCCCCAAGATGACAAATGTGGGAATTTCTGAAACCCTACATGGATACATTTAGTCAAGCAAAACGTTCAAACCAGCAAAATATAATCAAGTGTTATTAACGCTATAGGGGAGACATGTTGTGATAACACTGGTAAATATACTGCTGCAGATTATTATGATTGGCAAGATACGTTCCTTTCAAAATTGTTGGCTTCCCGATTGGAGGTTTAATGGTTCCATGATCATTTGTCAAGTGTTATGTCCTCCATCTTCACCCTCACCTGGTTTCTGAAATACGGGGAAAAATACCTTTTGGTGTAGTTTATGAAACTTGTCTCTACTAGCTTGACCCATCTCCCATCTTTCTCTTGGGTGGAATAAAGCAGTATACTTCAGTGGTAGGTTTCACATTAGGTTACTACCGGTTTGCTGCACATTCACACACTCGCTTCGTATGCACGCACCTGGTTTGCGCATGTGCCTGCCTTCAGCACATGCACCCAGCCTTCCGTACATGTGCTTTGCTTGCGTGCGCACCTGATCTGTCCCCGTACCCACACACACACAAACACAGCCAGCCAAGGGTTAAGGAAACACTTTGGAACGCACCCAGTTTCTTTATCTCCCACTTGGCAGCGATAGACACACCGTCTGCCAAGTGCCTTTATTTTCACAGTAAAACAGAAAGATTAAATACTCAAGAGTCCAAATGTCCGACAACAAGAAATCTTTCTCTCAGCAGTTCCGGACGAGGCTTTAGTGACTATTCAAGGTTTGCTTTGTTCGTCACAGGGATCACTGACCACCACCCTCTATTATATAGTCTCTGGGGTGTGGTCCAGTGACTCAGTTCTAATCCCTAGCATGCCTCCTGAGCTGCTGCAATCATTTATCACGCCTTCGGAGGCGTGCGTCCAGGAATGATGTTTCTTCGTCACTCTGATCCGAGCCACCTGTCTCCCTACTGATCTCCTCTCCCTCGGCCGGCACCTGAGACAATGCCAGAGGGGAGGGGCCTGGAGAGGGAGGCCTGGCTGACTCCTCTTCCTCATGCTCGGAGCTTTCTTCCTCCGATGGGACAGGCTCAGAGGGCGGGGCCACAACAGCGCCTTCACTGCATGCGACCGGGCTCAAAAACGTGCCTAAATAGGATGGCATAGAGCTGGGGCGGCTGGGTGGGGGGGTGGCGGGCCCACCTGTGATTTCCGCTACCGGTTCGGGTGAACCGGTCTGAACCAACTGAATACCACCTCTCATATACTTACAGTAAACCAGAAATCAGTCATTCCTGCTTTCCTGTTCATAGCCTACATGAGAAGTGCACATTTCCCATCAGCTTGAAGGCCTCCATAGAGTTTAGTTTAGTTTAGTTTATTGTCATTGCACCTCGTACAATGAAATTAAACGCCATATTGAGTGTACATTATAACTATAAAAATAAAACATAAACACACATCCTTCACATTTTATACAATTATCTTGAAAACCCGATATTGCATTAATATTGCACTATACAGTAGAATTCAGTATAGTTACTGCCCTGGGGTAGAAGCTGTTTTTCAGTCTATTTGCCCTTGTTTTTATTATCCTGTACCGTCTGCCAGATGGTAATAGTTAAAAAAAAAAAAAGTGTGCCCAGGATGAGATGAAACTTTAAGAATGTTTTGAACTTTCTTAAGGCAGCAGGAGCTATAAAGTTCTTCCAAAGAGGAGAGAGGGCAACCAATGATCCTCTGGGCAATGATGTTAACCCTCTGGAGCTCTGTCCTATCTGCCACTGTGCAATTAGCAAACCACACACAGGTGCAGTAAATTAAAATACTCTCCATGGTGCAGCAGTAGAAGGTCATTAGCAGTTTTTCATTCAGTTGTTGTTTCCTGAGAAGTCTCAGGTAATACAATCTCTGCTGGGCCCTTTTGACCAGTGCTGCAATATGAGTGCCCCAGGACAGGTCCTCTTTTATGATAACACCAGAAACTTAAAACTGGCCACTTGCTCCACTCCATCTTCATTGATAAGCAAGGGCTGGATGTCTGATCTATTCTTTCTATAGTCCACTATAAGCTCCTTGGTCTTGTTGGTGTTAAGAACCAAGGTATTGTCTTCACACCACAAAAACAACCGGGCAACCTCATCTTGATAGGCAAGCTCATCCCCCCACCCAGAGATGAGTCCCACCACTTTTGAATCATCTGCAAATTTAGTAATAGTATTACTATCGTGAGTGGGAATGAAGTCATGCACATAAAGAGTATAGAGTAAGGGACAACACCCAACTCTGTGGTGTACCCACAAGTGAGTTTTCTAGAAGGGGAGTCAGAGTCATTTGGGAGGATGTAAGAGGTAAAATGGGTGCATTAAGTTTATGGTGCCCCTTAAATGCTTCCCTAGCCCCAAAATGTATAGAAGTTTGATTCCCATCAGGGAGTGCATCTAAAGGCTTGAACACTTAAAACAGACATTACATTCCATTTTTAAATTTCCCTTTATCCTTCGTAGCTCTTCATTATTATGGCCCATCGCACAGTCAGCCAGATGTTCTGGATTTGGCATTTTTATCTACTTATTGAGTAGGGATAGACAGAAGTGGATGTCTGATGATGTTGCAGATATCATCACAGGATGGAAGCTGTTCCAAGTAAAGCTGCCTTTTGTAATTGACTGATGGGGATTTTGTCAATGCCGATGATGTTTAAGTGGTGCTCCAGTTAATTGTTTTGGGATTGCATCCAAGGAGCATATTACTATTGGTTGGTACAGGTTGCTGCCAGCATCCTAGGTATCAATGAAGTATATTCTTATTCTTCTCCCCTCAAGCTAAAAGGTTGATCATCTATTTTGGAAATGAATAAGGTAAAAGTAGCTTGCTGTACAACTTGGATGACCGGCCCTTGATGGTTCAGTTTTTAGCTCCTCTCTTCTTCTCCTTTCTATGCTGCATTTTGATCCAGAAACATTAAATCTATAGCAGATGGCAGCTCCTAGCTAACCTTGGCTGGAGCCATTTGGGTAGTATTGCACTGGAATGCTTCAGACAATTTCAAGAGCTGTAGTTGAAAGTTAGAAAGAAAAAAAAAAACCTCTCAGAAAGAGGCAATGGCAAATATTTTCTGTACTGTCATCAAGAAAACAAATTGCTAGGATTTATGCTTTGCTAAAAAACATAACTTTACGTAGAATCTCCACTTATGTGAGACAAAGTACAGATCTGGGGATTTTGCCATGGAAAAAAAAATACTGCAAAAAAAATTGGGCTTCTTTGCAACTAGATCTGGATCCTTTTTTTCTTTTTTTGTGACACATTTTATTGGACAATACCGATGCTTATAATGTTTATGTACAGGTGTAATATTTAACAATATAATGGAAATTCATTATACTGTATATCACTAGAATACAGTTTCTGCATTTGTCCCTTTTATACCAAGTCTTGTCTACCAAACATTTGAATTTCAAAAGGATGTGCTTACACAAAAAGCAAGCAAGCATTGTTGTCAATCACTCAGTTTATTACAGTCTGAGACCAGAACAAATAAAAATGGTCAGTAGATATACAATTAAAAATTCTAGTCTTAAATAATAAATAACAACTAAAATCTACAATAAATCTAGTCTGTCAATTATTCATGGTCTAACTATACTACAGTTACAATCCATAAACTGTGTGGCCCATTGTAGGTTCTACACTAAAAGGGAAAGTTCTAAGCAGTGCAAAAGGTTTGCCACATTTGTTATATAAAATAACTATGGTGGAGAAGACACGGGTTTGCGACGAATCCCCAGTGCTGCTGGGCAGAATCTGGCCACCTGCCTTGTAGTTATGGATTGTTCATCCTTAAGCAGACACTGAAGATAGGTAGTATCTAAATGGCCAGGATACCTAGCAGTTATTGGCAGAATATGTTTTTTTTTCCTAAGCATTGTTGTTAAACCCTCTCTCGGTTTTAAACATTCCATCCAGGGGTGGGTTCTAAATTTTTTTACTACCGGTTCTGTGGGCATGGCTTATTTTGTGGGTGTGGCTTGGAGGTCATGTGACTAGGTGGGCATGGCTAGCTGGTCAGAGTCATTTCTGGAAGGTCCTCGCACTTACGACCAGTCCTCGCACTTACGACCCGACTCATTTATTTGCTTTTAACACTGATCAGCCGTAAGACGGCCCTTTGAAGCCCCGCGGCAAGAGTTTAAACAGTTTTTTTTCCCTCTAGTCATCAGCTGGGACTCAGGAGGCAGCAATAGATTGGGGGTGGGACCAAATAAAAGGTAAGAATAACATGGGGGAGGGTGGGAGGGCGGGGGGGGGAACCGGTTCGGTGACGTCATATCATCACTGCTACCAGCTCGGCCGAACTGGACCGAACCGGGAGGAACCCACCACTGATTCCATGTTATGCTTTTCAGATTTGGTTCCTTCTAGAAGTCCAACAGGTGCTGTTTTTCCAGCATTGGGAACAAAACAGGATGAAAAATCATAAGATAACTGGGTTGTTGGTGAAGCATTGAACTACCGTAAAGTAATTTCTTGGTTCAGAAGACTAATATAAAGAATGAAAGGCAATTAAATGACATCTAAACCAGTGGTGAAATCCAATTTTTTTCTACTACCAGTTCTGTGGGCATGGCTTGGTGGGCGTGGCAGGGGAAGGATAGAACCAACTAGATTTCACCCCAATCTAGATAGCAAGGAATTATGAATGTGGATTATATTACTTAACAGTTAAAAACATCAGCCTAAAGCTGTTATTATGCATGAAAATCAGTGGTGAAATCCAATTTTTTTTTACTACCGGTTCTGTGGCTGTGGCTTGGTGGGCGTGACTTGGTGGGCATGGGCAGGGGAAGGATACTGCAAAATCTCCATTCCCACCCCACTCCTGGGGGAAGGATATTGCAAAATCTCCATTCCCACCCCACTCTGGCCCCAGTCAGAGGTGGTATTTGCCGGTTCTCTGAACTACTCAAAATTTCCGCTACCGGTTCTCCAGAACCTGTCAGAACCTGCTGGATTTCACCCTTGGTCTAAACCAGTCTTCAAAGTAATTCGTGCATCAGAACTGCACAGCTATTAGACATCTAGCTAACTGGATGTTCTCTGTGTATATCTCCTGAAAACTGGTAATTTTGGGGTAGCAAGAACCAAAAAGCCCACTGTTCGTTCCAACAGTCAGTAAATTCAATAATTTTCATCTACGTTTAAATACATATATTTAATAAATGGCCTTGATCGTTTAGACCAATTTGGCTAAATATTGCTGAAGCTGTTTTATCGACGCTGTTCTGCTTTATGAAAGCAGATTCCTTCAGTTCAAGCAACTCTGATGACCTATCTTGCTTGAGGAAATCCTGTTTGCCTTCATAATTTTAAGGTCCTTGTAAATTGACAGTGGGGGAGAAGACAGAATAATAGTCTTTAATTTGTGCCATAATATTGCATTCAACATCTGAACTTCCTCGTTTGATCTCTCACACACTTCCTAAACATCAGAATTATAGACCATTTCCAAATGCTTTGAAGGATGAGTAAGGTCAAAATGTTTCGCCACCTAGTCACGTAGAATTAGACTAAGCAGAACAGACTCATTTAACTTCTGTCATGTTCACGTAAGTAAATAATTACTTATTAAAATTCCTCTCACAAGTTGCCAAGCATCTTTGTTTTTGAGCAGAAGACTGCATGGTTGAAACTGCTGGAGCTCACCTGCAAATCACCAGATGTTCAAGTCATTTTTATTATCCAGCATTAATTTTTATTTATTTATTTTTTTAAAAAGGTTTTGGGGGAAATTTTTTTTTTGGTCTTCTGAGTGAAAAATGGTTGTGTCAGCCCTGAAGCCATTTTTGGAGCATCTTCAGGGCTCTCAAAGCAAGGCTGGTTGAAGCTGTGGGAACGGGAGTGGGGCGGTACAGATAGCTGGGGATGTGTAGCCAAAATAAAATTCTTTTTCCTGGGAACCAAGGGCGTTCTCACCAGATGCTGGGAAGGTGCGGACTGAAGCAGTGGTAAAATCCAATTTTTTTTTTTTTACTACCAGTTCTGTGGGCATGGCTTTGTGGGCGTAGTGTGGCTTGATGGGCATAGCAGGGTAAGGATACTACAAAATCCCCATTCCCTCCCCACTCCTGGGGGAAGGATATTACAAAATCCCCATTCCCATCCCACTCTGGGGCCAGCCAGATGTGGTATTTGCCGGTTCTCCAAACCACTCAAAATTTCTACTACCGGTTCTCCAGAACCTGTCAGAACCTGCTGGATTTCACACCTGGACTGAAGCCAACTGGAGTTGGGACTGTGACCTGATTGGACCAGTGGTGGTATTTAGCCGGTTCTATCTGGTTTGTGTGAACCGGTAGCAGTGACTGGGGGAGGCTCTGCCCATCCACCCAGATATCATCACTTCCTGTTTTTAATGGCATGGAAGGCCCTGCACACACACGGAAGTGGAGCAGGTGATCAAAGCAAGCTCACTTTTGCAAACTGGTAGCCAAGGTAAGTGAATACCACCCCTGGATTGGACCATGTGATGGGTTCGATTTGGGTGGGGAAAACTTCAGGTCCTTTAGAGTTGGGTTTTCACCAGCCGTGCCAATATTATTATTATTATTATTATTATTATTATTATTATTATTATTATTATTATTATTATTATTATTCATATTTCTATGCTGCCCACTCTCCGAGGACTCTGGGCGGCTTACACCAAAGACAGTATACTAAATAGCATATTGCCCCCTAACAATCTGGGTCCTCATTTTACCCACCTTGGAAGGATGGAAGGCTGAGTCAACCTTGAGCCGGTGAGATTTGATCCGCTGATCTGCTGAACTAGCAGTCAGCTGAAGTAGCTGCAGTACTGCACCCTAACCACTGCACCACCTCAGCTCTTATTGACATGCCTAATAAATGCATACTTTGAGGAAACCCCAGGCCTCGAAGTTTTGATTGTGTTGGGCTTGTTACTTGGAAGCAGGGGTGAAATCCAGCAGGTTCTTACAGATTCTGGAGAACCGGTAGCAGAAATTTTGAGTAGTTTGGAGAACTGGCAAATGCCACCTCTGGCTGGCCCCAGAGTGGGGAGGGAATGGGGATTTTGCAGTATCCTTCCCCCAGGAGTGGGGAGGGAATGGGGATTTTGCAGTAGCCTTCCCCTGCCACACCCACCAAGCCACGCCTACCAAGCCACACCACGCCCACCAAGCCATGCCCACAGAACCAGTAGTAAAAAATTTGGATTTCACCACTGCTTGGAACCCTGACAGGTTGAATGTATTCCCAGAGGGTTATTATCTCAAAACTGATGATAAAAATATACCTATAAGTGAGAACATTAGTTCTGTCATTATTTGATAGAGAATAGCTCAAAGTAGATGGAGAAAAATATTGTGGAGTTTGTTCTACATTTACTATAGTTTTCTCCTAGTATAAATCAACTGGGATTTTTTTAAAAGTGCCATTTCTTTTCTTTGTAACTTCTGTGTGTCAATTTTAAGCATAATTGCTCAGAAGGAAGCTCTACTGAAATCGATATTCACTTTCAAGTCGTTTGTTAGTTGCAGATCGGTTCATTATGAACCAGATTTCTTCATGATGGGTTAGGATGAGATACTACAAGTGGGGGGGAAAAATGTCATGGTGTCTCAGTGTGGCAATCTGCAGGGGTGGGCTTCAAAAATTTTAGCAAGGGGTTCTCTGCCCAGTTGCTGGGTGGGCTTGGCCATGGTGGGCATGGCCTAGTCAGCCTCCTGTACTGTGTGTGTGTGGGGGGGGGCATTTTTGCCCTCCCTGGGCTCCGGATGCTTTCCTTGAGCCTCTGGGAGGGCAAAAATGACCTCCCCAGTTCCGGAGGCCCTCTGGAGGCCCAAAACTGGCCCATTTCCGGCCTTCGTGAACTTCCGGTAGGCCCGTTTTTCACCCTCCCCAAGCCTCCGCACACACCCTGCACTTACATACATCCAAAACGGGCCATGTGGGGACTCCTGGGAGGGCAGGAATGGGGTGGGTGGGGCCAGCCAGAGTGGGATTTGGGGGTTCCCCGATCTGCACAGAATCTTAGCTACAGGTTCTCCTGAAACCCTGCAAATGCCCAGCAGTCCACTCCTGGCAATTTGTAATAACAAAAGCTCTCCAGCTTAGAAAGAAGATCTGGAAGAATACCTGTTTCCTTTGGGAAAGAAAATCTACTGAGGTTGTAGCCATCCTTTTTAAGCTTCTGATTCTCTTAATATCTAGATAGTGGTTCAGACACTGATAGCATTCGTTTCTATGGAGACATGACGAAGAACAACATTGATGTTGAGACTCAAGAAAGAGTGCAGAGAAGAGCAACAAAGGAGACTGGAGGCTAAAACATAAGAAGAACAGTTGCAGGAACTGGGTATGTCTAGTGTAATGAAGAGAAGGCTTAAGGGAGAGCAGTCTTCCAATACCTAAGGGGCTGCCACAAAGAAGAACAGGTTTGTGTGTGTGTGTGTCAACCTATTCTCCAAAGCACCTGAAGATAGAACAAGGAACAATGGGTGGAATTAATCATGTGTAATCAAGATGAAGTGAAGTGTTAATACCACTTTATAATGCCTTGGTAAGGCCATTCTTGGAATCCTGCATCCAGTTTTGGTCGCCACGATGTAAAAAAGATACTGAGATTCTAGAAAAAGTACAAAGAAGAGCAACAAAGATGATCAGGTGACTGGAGGCTAAAACGTATGAAGAACGGTTGCAGGGTATGTCTAGTTTAATGAAAAGAAGGACCAGGTGAGACATGATAGCAGTCTTCCAATATCTCAGGGGCTGCCACAAAGAAGAGGGGGTCAAGCTATTCTCCAAAGCACCTGAGGGCAGGACAAGAAGCAATGGGTGGAAACTCATCAAGGAGAGAAGCAACTTAGAACTAAGGAGAAATTTCCTGACAGTTAAGAACAATTAACCAGTGGAACAACTTGCCTCCAGAAGTTGTGAATGCTCCAACACTGGAAATTTTTAAGATGTTGGATAACCATTTGTCTGAAGTGGTGTAGGGTTTCCTGGAACCAGCAACAAGATGGAAAAAAAATACTATCCATCTCTTGAATATGAAAATATATTCATGAGTGTCTCAACTTTCAAATATCTACATCTAAATGTACATATCTATCTTTATTCTAGGGGACATAGTGGCTTAATGGCTAAAACACTGAGCTTTTCGGTCAGAAGGTCAGCAGTTCAGCGGTTTGAATTCCTATGGTGTAACATGGTGAGCTCCCATTACTTGTCCCAGCTTCTGCCAACCTAGCAGTTTGAAAGCACATAAAAAATGCAAGTAGAAAAATAGGGACCACCTTTGGTGGGAAGGTAACAGTGTTGCATGTGCCTTCAGCGTTGAGTCATGCTGACCACATGACCACGGAGATGTCTTTGGACAGCGCTGGCTCTTCGGCTTAGAAACAGAGATGAGCACTGCCCCTAGAACTGGGAACAACTAGCACGCATGTGCGGGGGAACCTTTAACTTTATTCTATCTATCTATCTATCTATCTATCTATCTATCTATCTATCTATCTATCCATCCATCCATCTCTCTCTCTCTCTCTCTCTCCATCTCTATTTATATCTGTCTATCTCTATCTACCCCTATCTCTCTATTCCCCCTCTCTCTCCATCCATCTATCCATCCGTCTGTCTGTCTGTCTGTCTGTCTGTCTGTCTGTCTGTCTGTCTGTCTGTCTGTCTATCTATCTATCTATCTATCTATCTATCTATCTATCTTTATATCTATCTGTCTATCTCTATCTATCTCTATCTTTCTATTCACCCCCTCTCTTGCTATCTATCTATCTATCTATCTATCTATCTATCTATTATCTATCTATCTATCTATCTATCTATCTATCTATCTATCTATCTGTCTGTCTGTCTGTCTGTCAGGTATGCTTCCTTCAATATCCAGGAAAGAAAAACCCAAACTCAATCATTTTGAAGAGATTAGTACTTTTACTGAATATGAAATGATCGCAACCCAGGTAAAAGTGGAAGTGAGCAAAACGCGCGAAATAGCACCTACTAAGCTCCCCCCCCCCCCCCGTGTCCATTGGCCATCATCCAATCCAAAGGTCTCCCAAAAGTCAGGTGGCATCACGTCTGGCAACATCATTCATCAGGAATGTAGGGCAGTTGGTCAGCCGGCCCCTTTGGAGATTCACTTTCGTTTCTTGGGAAGACACAGCCTACAATGGAAAAAACACCTCCTGCACCTTCCCCCCCTTCGCCCCCTTAACTAGTCCCTCCCCCCATTTCTTATGGCAGCTGAAGCAAGCAAAGCTGAGGCTGACACTATCTATCTATCTATCTATCTATCTATCTATCATCTCTTCTGCATGTACATGGATGCCACAAATTTATATCAACATTATCTATTCCTTGTTCTACTATTGACTTTCCACAGTGCAACAAATATGTTTTATTTTATATGGAAATCAAATGAAAGAAGAAAAATGCAATTTGCAATTAATTTCTATTGACATTTTGTTTTTCATTTCTTCCATTATCACATTTCAGTCCTTTGCTTCTTCAGTAGCTGGCAGCTGAAGGAAATTAACTATTGCTTTTTCTGAAATTTCTTTTACTTCTTTCTTTCTTTTTCCTTTTTCTTATAGCAACAATGTGCCTTTACTGAAATTCAAAACCTACTGAGATCAATGGGAACTACTCCAAGCCATGGTTGAAGGTAACCATGTTGATTCCGTGTTTGGAGGTAATGCTATTTTCTCCCCTTTGGTAATGAATGATACTATTTATTTATTGTTTGCCAATAAACTAAATGCTCACCTTCTTGTTTTCCTATGTAACCTAAGTACCTATTCAGAAAATATATTAAAGTGCTTAGGAAGAACCTTATTTACAATTAACAGATTAATAGATTAAAAGAGTTGGAAGGGACCTTATAGGTCATCTGGTCCAACATCCGCCCAAGCAGGAGATCCTATACCATTTCTGACAAATGGCAATCCAATCTCTTCTTGAAATCCTTCAGTCATGAAGCTCCCACAACTTCCGAAGGCAACTTCTGTTCCATGGGTTGATGGTTCTCACTGTCAGAAAAATTCTCCTTATTTCTAGGTTGAATCTCTCCTTGGTCAGTTTCCATCCATTATTCCTTGTCTGGCCTTCAGGTGCTTTGGAAAATAGCTTGACCCCCTCCTCTCTGTGGCAGCCCCTCAACTATTGGAAGACTGCTATCGTGTCTCCCCTGGTCCTTCTCTTCAGCAGACTAGCCATACCCAGTTCCTGTAACTGTTCATCATATGTTTTAGCCTCCAGTCCCTTAATCATCCTGGTTGCTCTTCTCTGCACTCTTTCTGGAGTCTCAACATCTTTTTTATAGTTTGGTGACCAAAACTGGATGCACTATTCTAGGTGTGATCATACTAAGGCTTTACAGAGTGGTATTAATACCTCCCTTGATCTTGATTGTATCCCTCTGTTAATGCACCTTAGGATTGCATTGGCTTTTTTGGCTGCTGCTGCACACTGCTGGCTCATATTTATCTGGTTGTCCACTAAGATCCAAGATCAATGTGAGTTTGTCCCCAAGGAATAGCAATAACACTTAGACTTGTATACTGCTGCACAGTGCTTTACAGTCCTCTCTATGTGGTTTACAGAGTCAGCCTATTGCCTCCAGCAATCTGGGTCCTCATTTTACCCACCTCGGAAGGATGGAAGGCTGAGTCAATCTTGAGTCAGTCAGGATTGAACTCCTGATTGTGGGCAGAGTCAGCCTGCAATGCTGCATAGGGAGGGAGGGAGGGAGGAAGGATAGAAGGAAGGAAGGAAGTTAGGAAGGAAGGAAGAGCAATAGCACTTAGACTTATATACCACTTCACAATACTTTGCAACCTTTTCTAAGGTGGTTTACAGAGTCAGCACATTGCCTCCAACAATCTGGGTCCTCATTTTACTGACCTGGGAAGGATGGAAGGCTGAGTCAACCTTGAGTCAGTCAGGATTGAACTCCTGGCAGTGAGCAGTGGGTGAGCCTGCAATACTGCATTCTAACCATTGTTCCACCATGACTCATAATTGATTAATTGATCAGTTACAGTTATAGATTGATTTCCCTCAGTTACAAAATCATCGAATCCCAGTATTGCGAAATATATATATATAAAGGAAAAATAAAGATAGCCTTTGTCTTTAAACTTTGGAGACTTTTTTTCCCCCAACCTCCAAATTAGAATGAAAAATCTTATTGGATCACACAAACAATGAGAATTCATTTCATGAAGCTTGAGGACTCAATTCCCAAAATAAATCATGTTTCCTGCTGCAGTTTTCTTCAGAATATGGTTTTTAAGAAACAAAACAAAACAAAATAAAATATATAATGTAAATGAAATATATTACCATTCACTTCTCATTTGAATTTCTGGCTCCTAACACCCTATTTTTTTTTAATTGGAATGAAAGACTGAGAGAGAGAAAAAAGAGTAAAGCAGAATTTTTTGAAAAAAACTTTTTAAAAATAAAATGTTATTTACAGTATATCTTCAAATCTAGATCCATTCTTCCTCCCCCGTTCCCTCCCTCCCTCCTTTTTTTCCTTCCTTCCTCCCTCCCTCCCTCCCTCCCTCCCTCCCTCCCTTCCCTCCCTCCCTTCCCTTTCCTTTCCTTTCCTTCTTTCCTTCCCATCTCTCTCTTTCGTTGTATCATTTTTCATCTGTAATGAGATATCCATTCATAAAGCATTTTAAGCTAGTAAAGTCAGAGAAACACACAGAGAAAGACAAGAGATAGAGAATCAGATCTCACATCCAAAACTAGCACCCTAATTCAAATCAAGGTTCGGGGTAAAAAACAAAACAAAACAAAACCCCGACTTTCAATCTGTCAAAGAGATACCGCAGTCTGCACAGAAAGTCGGTTAATTTCATTTCTTATTTGTCTTGTTAAAACCTTGACTCTTTGTTATGCCTCAGCATATTCCACCCAGGTGCAGATTGGTAAGAATTGTCCCTTCAAGGTTTCCACCGACAGCCCCGTTGTCAGTGCTGAGAATCGTATCATTATCTCTTAGTTGCAAATCTGCTCTTTCCTTTAATAACGTCTCTGATTCCATCCTGAAAGGTTTTCCTTATTACTTCTTGTGTCTCAGCTGACCTGTTGCCTTCCCTCTCGAGCTTATCTTCATTAACAACTTTTACTCTCTGCTTTTTTTTTTCCCCCTCTCAGATAATTGGACTGATTAAGCAGGACCTGTTGATTTTATTTTCAAATGAGGTTGCTTTCCCATGGATCATGGGTTAGAGAGCTGCCTTCGAGTCCGATTTTATGGATCTTCACTGCAGGATCTTTGTGCTTTAATGCTCTTTCTGGGCATTATACTTTGTTTAAGTTAGTTGCTTGCCTGTTGCTCAATAGCTGCTATTAACTGTTCTAATGATGAGACCAAACACCTCCTCTGGTTGACTACTAAATAATGAGCTGATGTAGAGCACAGTTTGACATTGTGGGAGACAAATTGCTGTCTTTCCACTGCACCTTAGCATAATAGGTAGCAGTGCTATTTTTACCAGGTGTCAAAGAGAGATCTGGCCACAGTTAACCATTTTGAGCAAGAGGGAGACAGAATGATACGTGCTTCCTTCGCAGGGCTTCATTTGAAGATTGTTTACAAAATAACACTGACAAAAAAAAAAAAAGGCTATAGGTGTAATCCTAATTGTTTTTGTTTCGTTTGTTTGTTTTTTATTGGATTTATATTATTTATATACCACCCTACTCCCGAAGGACTCAGAGCGGTGAACAGCCACAGAATAAAACACATAAATACAAAAATTTAAGATAGAGTAAAAACGAATTAAATAATTTGGCTGAGACAAATTTAAAATACCCAATAATTTAAAAACAAATTAAAATTTCCATTTAAAAGGGGAAAAGATTTAGGCCAGGCCATCTTGATGAAATAAGAAAGTCTTGAGCGCGCGACGGAAGGTGCGCAGATCTGGGATCCTCCGTATCTCCGGGGGGAGCTCATTCCAGATAGAAGGTGTCCCCACAGAGAAGGCTCTCCCCCTGGGGGCCACCAGTCGACATTGTTTGGCCGACGGCACCCGGAGGAGCCCCTCTCTATGGGAGCGTACTGGCCGGTGAGAGGCTATTGGTGGTAGCAGGCGGTCCCGTAGATAACCAAGTCCTAAGCCATGGAGCACTCTAAAGGTGATAACTAAAACCTTGAAGCGCACCCGGAAGACCACCGGGAGCCAGTGCAGCTCACGCAGGAGAGGTGTTACATGGGAACGCCACGTCGCTCCCATAACCACCTGCGTGGCCACTAATGAGAGTAGGATGGCTCGGCATTACCATGGAAATAGATGACACGACAGCACATTGGGGAAGGGACTTAGATCAACAATTTAAGCCTCACTCACACCTTTGCTCATCCTTGTTTCCTTTTTTGTCTGCATTGATGCCTCATAGATCATCAGATACACAGAGACACATATACAAAAATAAGATCATCCAAGGGCCAAGTCGATATGTTAGAATAGGATAGAGCTGGAAGGTAGTCCTGATGGTAGGACTACCATCAGGGTACCTTCTTTCATATGTGGTGGTCATGCCCCGAAGCGATGAAATATTGGAAAAAGATCCAAAATTGGATACAAGAAGTAATTGAAGAAAAAATAGATCTGGCGCCTGAAACCTTTCTCCTGGGAGTACTAAAAAGAAAATACGAGAAAAAAAAAAGAGAAAAAAAAAATATACACATCATCACAGCAGCTAGATTAGTATACGCACAGCATTGGAAAGGAAATGGGATACCACTGGAGGAACATATAATTCAGAAAACCTTAGAATGTGCCAAGATGAGCAAACTAAGGTCTGAGATAAATGAGAAAGTTGATTCGGAATACTGTACAGTGTGGGGACTTTGGTATAATTGGGTGGAAGGTCGCATAAAGAAGGGATAAGTGATAGTGGTAAATATTAGAATAAATGGGTAAATTATGAGACACTATAATAAAAGAATGTATCCAATTTGTATACAAATTAAGACTGTCTAACCAATTTCACTTGTATTGTACTATAATATAACTCAATAAAAATTTATTAAAAGAAAAAAAAAGGATAGAGCTGGAAGGGACCTTGGGAAGTCTTCTAGTCCAGCCACCTACTCAAGCAGGAAATTGGTACTATTTCAGATAAGTGACTGTCTAGTCCAGGGGTATCAAACTCAAGGCCCGAGGGCTGAATTCGGCTCACAGGGTGCTTAGATCTGGCCCGCGGGGCTGCCCTGGAAATAGCAAAGGATCAGCCCGCAGTGCCTCTGCCAGAGAAAAAAGGAGCTCGGGGGGAGGGCTACATGCAGCCGTCCTGAGCTCCGTTTTTGCTCACAGAGGATTGCAGGAGGCCGTTGCAGCCAAAAAAGGAGCTCAAGAGCCCATTTTTTGCTGGCAGAGTGCTTGGGCCACAACCCCAACACGAGTGACATTGAACTGGCCATGCCTACCCTGGCCTCACCCACCCCAGCCTGCACAAGGTCAAACGCAACCCTGATGTGGCCCTCAATGAAATCGAGTTTGACACCCCTGCTCTAGTCTGTTCTTAAAAACCTCCAGTGATGGAGAGCCCATGATTTCTGAAGGGCAAGCTGTTCCATTGGTTAGCAGTATTGATAGCAGTAATGATAGCAATGTTTCCAGTATTTTAGGGACTGCCACAAAGTAGAGGGGGTCAACTTATTTCCAAAGCACCAGAAGGCAAGACAAGAAACAATGGATGAAAGCTAATCAAGGAGAGAGGCAACCTGGAATTAAGGAGAAACTTCCTAATAAGTGAGAACACTTAACCAGTGGAACAGCTTTCTTTCAGAAGTTGTGGACACTTCATCACTGGAGGCTTTTAAGAAAAGACTGGATAGCCACTTCTCTGAAATAGTATAGATCTCCTGCTGGATCAGAGGCTGGATTAGAAGACCTCCAAGGTTCCCTTTCAGCTCTATTCTGATGCTGATTCTGAAATCAGTAGAATGAAGGACGGTCAGGGAACTAGGCGATATAAGAACTTCAAGAGCAGGGGTGAAAATTCAGCAGGTTCTGACAGGTTCTGGAGAACTGGTAGCGGAAATGCTGAGTAGTTCGGAGAACCAGCAAATACCACCTCTGGCTGGCCCCAGAGTGGGGTGGGAATGGAGATTTTGCAATATCCTTCCCCCAGGAGTGGGGTGGGAATGGAGATTTTGAAGTATCCTTCCCCTGGAGTGGGGTGGGAATGGAGATTTTGCAGTATCCTTCCCCTGCCACACCCACTGAGCCATGCCCACCGAGCCACACCACGCCCACCAAGCCACATCCACAGAACCAGTAGTAAAAAATATTTGGATTTCACCACTGTTCAAGAGGACAATTAGAAAATCAGGCCAACATCCCCAAAGTTAAGGAATGAAAATAATGTGAGAGGAATTGAAGCAAATAAATTAAGAAGAATTAGAACAGCTATTGCTTCTAGTAACTGTCTCTTTCCTAACTAGAAGGTTTTATACTCATAGTCTCTCTAGGCTATTCTTCCATCACAGCTGTTTCTCAGATATGAGACATCATTTGCCTTTTTTATTCCATTCTGTTCTCTGCTGACAATGGTACCTGTAACCTCAATATTTTTCATATGCTAGCATGCTTGGAAGACCCCCCCCAAAATCTTTCTTTACCTCGGAGGAAGGCCACCAATGGTGGTTTTTACATTATGTTACTACTAGTTCGCCGTGTATGCACACATTCGCTTCATGTATGTGCAAGCCCGGTTTGCATGTGTGCCAGCCTTCCACACATGCCTCAAAAACATGCCTAAATAGGATGGCATAGAGCTGGGGTGGGTGGGCAGGAACACCCATAATTTCTTCTACCGGTTCAGGTGAACCAGTCCGAACCGGCTGAATATCACCTCTGAAGGCCACCCATAAAGCTGCTGCTTTTTTTCCATACCATCAGTGGTCTTCAGATCATGGAATGATTTTTTTTTTAAATTTGATTTATATTCCGCCCTTCTCCCAAGACTCAGGACAGCTTACAATGCGCTAAGCAATAGACTTCATCCTTTTGTAT
This sequence comes from Arizona elegans, assembly GCA_022577455.1. Taxonomy (NCBI): domain Eukaryota; kingdom Metazoa; phylum Chordata; class Lepidosauria; order Squamata; family Colubridae; genus Arizona; species Arizona elegans. Next base: position 5,640,764 of record JAKOOJ010000032.1, on the reverse strand, counting down.
ATTTATATAAAGTCAGTTTATTGCCCCCACAAACTGGGTCCTCAATTTACCTACCTTAGAAAGGATGGAAGGCTGAGTCAACCTTGAGCCTTGGCGAGATTCGAACATGCAGTAATTGGCAGGCAGCTGAATGTTAATAACAGGCTATTAGTCTGCTGCGCCACCAGCTCATATTGGTGAGCTTCTTCCCCCTCTGTGGGAAAAAAAAAAATATCTCATTCATTTATGTTAGGAAGCAAATAGCAGAGAGAGAGAGAGAGAGAGAGTTAGAGAGAGAGAGAGAGTTAGAGAGAGAGAGAGAGTTGGAGAGAGAGTTAGAGAGAGAGAGAGATAGAGAGAGAGAGAGTTGGAGAGAGAGAGTTAGAGAGAGAAAGTGAGAAAGAGAGAGAGAGAGTTAGAG
>JAKOOJ010000032.1:5563265-5637764 GCA_022577455.1 Arizona elegans | reverse complement strand
CAACCGAGAAGATTATAGGAAACTTGCTTCCTGTTATTCAGGATACTGTTTATAAGCACTATGTGCTTAGAGCTCGAAGCATTGTTAGAGACCCCACACACCCACTTCATGGTCTGTTTCTTTTGCTCCCCTCTGGGAGGAGGTTTTGAAGTATTTCTAGCAGGACTACCAGGTTCTGTAACAGCTTTGTTCCCTATGCATCCATCTGGTAAACTCACAAGATTCGTTTCTCTCACCATGTACATGTATACATCCGAACTGGACTGTGTTGTTTCTTCATATCACATAATATATGTGGGTATGTGCATAATTTTGAATTTATTTATTTGTTTGTTTGTTTGTTTATTTATATTTCATGAGAAGAGTCCTCCACTCCTCTGCTCGCAACATAATACCTTAGGCCACCAGGCTTTAAATTTTGGGTTTAGACAACTTAGAACTATACCGTCTTCGGTTTTGACCTAAGCATAGTACATAAAATTATCTGCTACAACATCCTACCTGTCAACGACTACTTCAGCTTCAACCACAACAATACACGAGCACACAACAGATACAAACTCAAGGTAAACTGCTCCAAACTCGATTGCAGAAAATATGACTTCAGCAACAGAGTGGTCAATGCCTGGAATGCACTACCTGACTCTGTGGTTTCATCCCCAAACCCCCCAAAACTTTAACCTTAGACTGTCTACTGTTGACCTCACCCCATTCCTAAGAGGTCTGTAAGGGGCGTGCATAAGAGCACCAGCGTGCCTACCGTCCCTGTCCTAATATTCCTTTTTATTTGTATCCATTTCATGTATTCATCATTATGTTTATACTTATATCTGTTATAAGATATATCTTATATCTTATAACAGATATAAGATATATCTTATATCTTATATCTTTGCTCCTGGAAGCACAGAAGCCGAGAACACCAGCCTGAAGATGACGAATGAGACTTTGTCGAAACGTCGCCAAGACACTTCCAATTTTACGTGGGAGAAGACCCAAATAACCAAAGACCTTATATCTGTTATCTTATACATGCTTGACAAATAAATAATAATAATAATAATAATAATAATAATAATAATAATAATAATAATTTTTTGTCATGCTTATGTAGTGTACATTAGATGTGGAGACCCTTTGAGAGCTGTGTACAATGAAATTTCATTTTCATGTATGCCGATTAGGGTACATTCAAAGTGACAATAAAGTTATTCTGAGTTCTAAATCTTACAATAACAGCCTTGAATTTGGCTTAATAGAGTTCAACTCATCATGTAGTATTGAATATACACCTGCAGTGACTTTTCATATAAAGTTCGTTTCAAGGTGCTGGTGCTTATCTATAAAGCCCTACATGGCTTAGGCCTAGGGTACCTGCAGGATCATCTCCTGCCATCCTCCCATCGTCCGGTGCGCTCACACAGAGCGGGGCCTCCTCAGGGTGCCGTCAGCCAGACAATGTCAGCTGGCAGCCCCCAGGGGGAGAGCCTTCTCTGTGGGAGTGCCGACCCTCTCGAATGGGCTGCCCACTGGCCTCAGGACAGCCCCTGACCTCCTCTCCTTCCGCCACGAATTGAAGACATGGCTTTTTCACCAAATGGGCTGAATCGGTAGGGGTGATTTTTAATAATTTTAATTTTAATTAAATTTTCTTTTTTAAAAAAAAATATTTTTATTAATTTATTTATTTATTTATTTTTAAATTTGTATACCGCCCTTTTCCATGAGGACTCAGGGTGGTGAACAGCCAAGTAAAAACATAAACTACAAACATTAAAATACAATTAAAAAGATATATATAAATTTGGCCCCATGATTAAAAACAATAACAGACAATTAAAAACATTTTAAAAAGTGTTAGGTCAGCCCGGTTTGCTGGAAAAAGAAGGTTTTAAGGGCACGGCAGAAGGCACCGAGGTCTTGGATTCTCCTTATCTCTGGGGGGCAGCTGATTCCAGAGGGTAGGTGCCCCCACAGAGAAGGCTCTCCCCCTGGGGGTCACCATCCTACATTGTTTGGCTGATGGCACCCCGAGGAGGCCTTCTCTGTGGGAGTGCACAGGTCGATGGGAGGCCGTTAGTAGCAGCAGGCGGTCTCGAAGATAACTAGGTCCTATGTCATGGAGCGCTTTAAAGGTGATAACCAACACCTTGAACCGCACCCGGAAGACCACTGGGAGCCAGGGCAGCTCACGCAGGAGAGGTGTTGTATGGGAGCGCCATTATTAAATATTTACAGTAAAATTAACACATAATAATGAATGGAAAACAATATAAGAAATGAAATGTAGGAACACATAAACACAAGACTAAAACGAAACAACAAACATGACTAACCGAGAGTTAAACTCACTCTCCAATTAATATTAACTAATATCATCCTAACCAAACATTTCAATACAATCAAGTTCTTTTAATTATCTACAAAACAATTGGCCTATTTTTTTCAAAATTATAAAGAATTATATAGCCTAAATTTTCAATTAATTTTAACTAATTTTAAATTGACTTTGATGTTTATGTAATTTTTGTTCCTTCTTTTAAGGTGCCCTGAGTCCTTCGGGAGAAGGGCGGCATATAAATTAAATTAAAATAAATAAATAAATAAATAAATAAATAAATAAATAAATAAATATAAGGTTTTACTTGATTTAATTTTAGTGCATGTATTCTCCCCCCCCCCTTTTTGCTTTGTTCTCAGTTGTTTTGAAGTAAATGACTATATATGGTTTCTGTCATAACCGGTAGTACACAAAAGTGTGATCTCTCTAGAGCATATGTACTTGTTGTACGTACACACATCCCTTCACATTTTCATCTACTTTATCGGATCTTTAAAGAGGCAAGCATAAGTGATAATTACGAGCAACTTCATTTCATAAACACACTTGATTGTTTTTTTTTCACTGCTAGAGATATAATGTGATAAGATGGCATTTCACATGCCAGGAATATTATTTATGTTCCTACTTAATGTGTTAGGTGCTGCAAAAGTTTAACTGGAGTCTCGATTCAAAGGTTCAAATGAGTCATTTTATTTTATTTTATTTTATTTTATTTTATTTTATTTTATTTTATTTTATTTTATTTTATTTTATTTTATTTTATTTTATTTTATTTTATTATTTTATTTTATTTTATTTTATTTTATTTTATTTTATTTTATTTCATTTTATTTTATTTTATTTTATTTTATTTTATTATTTTATTTTATTTATGTTAGGTGCTGCAAAAGTTTAACTGGAGTCTCGATTCAAAGGTTCAAATAAGTCATTTTATTTTATTTTATTTTATTTTATTTTATTTTATTTTATTTTATTTTATTTTATTTTATTTTATTTTATTTTATTTTATTTTATTTTATTTTATTTTATTTATTTTATTTTATTTTATTTTATTTTATTTTATTTTATTTTATTTTATTTTATTTTATTTTATTTTATTTTATTTTATTTTATTTTATTTTATTTTATTTTATTTTATTTTATTTTATTTTATTTATTTTATTTTATTTTATTTTATTGGATTTATATACCTCCCTACTCCCAAAGGACTCAGGGCGGTGAACAGCCAAAAGGATAAAACACACAAACTACAACATTTAAAAGACCATATAAAAACCTAATAGATAATTTGGCCCAAAACAGATTAAAACACCCCTAATATTTTAAAACAAATTTACAATTTACAATTTAAAAGGGAAGTTAGGCCAGGCCAGCCTGCTGAAACAAAAAGGTCTTGAGGGCACGGCAGAAGGTGCATAAATCCGGGATCGTCCGTATCTCTGGGGGGAGCTCATTCCAGATGGCGGGTGCCCCCACAGAGAAGGCTCTCCCCCCTGGGGGCCACTAGTCGACACTGTTTGGCCGACGGCACCCTGAGGAGCCCTCTCTATGTGAGCGTACTGGCCGGTGAGAGACTACTGGTGGCAGAAGGCGGTCCCGTAACTAACCAGGTCCTAAGCCACGGAGCGCTCTAAAGGTGGTAACCAAAACCTTGAAGTGCATTTTACATTTTGATGTTTCTGTACTCTGAGAAACTTGCAATCAGCATGTTTCAATGGTCAGGAAAATATACCCTCCAGCAAGGTTCCCACTGTGACAAAATTATTTGTATAGATCCTATTCTTGTTTTGGGCAAAATCAATAAATAGGGCTTGCTAGATCTATGAGAACCTTTCCCTTTAATTGAGATTTTTTTACTACTAAACAACAAGATTGGAAGTTATCTCAGAGGCCCACTTAACTCACAATCGGTTGAGGCAGGATCCACGAAGACAAGCCACATTTTCAAGGCATCTGCACAGCATATGTGGAAAAAGTGTGTGTGCATGCGAACTGAGTGTGGAAACCCATCTCTCCATACAATGTTCTTGAGCTAAATAAATTGTCAATCATCCCATTGGCATATGCGGCAAAATAAACTCTTGGCATATTATTTTACCAAGGGTATAACTTTACTGATAATTTGACATAGGTGTTGTGACCCAGGCCCAAGTAAGTAGTAGGAAAATCAGTCAGTGAAAAAACAAACAAACTTTATTCGAACAGCTGAGAATTACTTCATTCCCAGCATCGTTCAACTAAATTAAAGCAAATTCCTCCCAACACATTTTCCTCAGTCCTATCGCAAACTTTGGTCCAATTAGGCAAACTGCCAAAGGCCTTTCTTGGCAAACATTCAGAAGTCACAGATACAAAAATAAATACAAGACGTAGACGAAGAAGAAGACGAAGCTACCAATGTTGTTTTCTGGCAAAGCCCAAACACTGTTGCTGGTCTGTTTTAAGCCTTATGGGAGGGGCCAATCATCTCTTGGCCCTACTCCCGAGTTGTCCTCTTTGCTTGAGCTGCTCTTGCCTTCTGGCAGCTCTTCTCATGCGTGCATTAGGAACAGGCTCCTCCTGTTCCTCTACCTCACTCTTCTCAATCTCTGGAGGCTCTGGAGTCCACACCTCACTCCCCGATGGCCCTGGCCCCATCTCTGCCTCTGACACAGAGCCCTCATCCGGGCCTTCCCCAGCCTCCAGGACTGGCCCATGTTCTTCCTCAGCCTCATCGCTGTCCGACTCTGCTGCCAGCTGCTGGCGGACCACAACAATAGGCACAGAAGAAGCAAAGCCAGTTCTGAAGTTTTCACACGTGAAGCAGCATACATAAAATCCCATTTTCTCCCCTGGTCCACTGTCATTGTCCACCAATCAACTACATTCAATTTGTTTTGGGAAATAGTCTGAGCACCTTGGAACTTTCCTATCATTTGAATTCAAGCACTACGATAGAACCTTGCCAGATGACTCTCTTGCATCCCACAATTCCCTCCCAAGCCCCTCCTTATTTTTCATGTCTGGTTGCGAGCAGGATGTGTAGCAAGTCAGCCATGACACAAACAACACACTAAAAAAAAAAAGGTATTTCCATTCTATCTGCAGCTGGTAGAACATTGAAACAGATTGAGTCGCTCATTATTGGAGCAGCATTCCAACCTCACAATTAGATTCCTCTATCCAACGTGAAATTTACATTGTGACACAGAGCAACATGCCAAATAAACCTTAATTATGCCCTGGAATAGTATTTTGGTGAGTAACTCATATTCCTGATAATTCTCACTTCTGATGAGATCTTTTCTCGTACTATTGCAAAATGCATGCCAACTGTAGCTACAAGGAAGATGCTAATGGAATCAGAAATAGTAATTTAATCACAGGAATTTGCATAAGCTGCATGTCTTGTTCCTTTAAGCATATGCAACCAATAATGAGAGGTTAATTAGTAATGTAATTGTGCTTTATGGTGTTTTGTGTCTCAGGGCACAATCTCCAAACATCGACTCTCCCAATGAAGGTTTGAAGTTTGGTTCATCGTTCCAAAAAGTTGCAAACTCCTTGTTTTCTCCTAAGCCAATGCAGAAACAAAGTTAGCCATGCTTCTCCATATAAAGCAGTTTCATTTATTCATTTGAAAGTACAAAAATTATCTGTACTTATCATAAATGGAATATGTTATTTTTAAACAAACTAAAAAAATTGCAAATACATCTTGCAGCCTTTCAGCCATCCAATTTGAGTCTTAGGAGAGAGACAGAGAGAGAGAGAGAGACAGAGAGAGAGAGACACACACACACACACACACAGAGAGAGAGAGAGAGAGAGAGAGGGAGGGAGGGAGGGAGGGAGGGAGAGAAGATTCACTTAACAACTGCATTAATAATTTAACAACTGCAGTGATTCATTTAACAACTATCATCCTCGTCCTCTTTTAACAAACCCATAATCCCTTGCAGGGTGGAGTCTGGGCAACTGAATGGAGCTGAGTGTTGGCTGGCTGGATGCCTTAACCACTAGGCAAAACTGTCTCTCAAATTGAACTTATATCAAACAGGGGCATTGACTCTTGGTGACCACATACAGTGCGTTTAGAAGTCCCAAAGGTGTTTTGTCAGGAGGCAACTGGACTTTCTTGTTATTTCTTTGAAGATCAAATCATCCAAGAAGCTTCTTCAGCTCTGACTGGATGGTGGGAGCAGAAATCCTGTCAGAGTGGAAGAAGCTTCTTAAGATGAGAAATGAAACGTCTTCAAAAGAAAACAAAAACAAAAACAAGAAAGTCCAATTGCCTCCTGAAAAAGAATCTTTGGGACAACCATGATCTGTGTTAGGATATGGTTTTAGCCTAACAAGTTGTCCAGACAATATATGTGTTCTGTGACTTTAATATGAATATGTATTGTGTGACTTTAAAGTTTTACTGCTGATTCATTGTAATGCTGAGTCATGTTGTAATTAGTTGTGAACGTATTTAAGAAAGGTACTGTAACGTATTCAGTTGATGATAAGCTACCATAGTGTGTGTAGTTGCTACCATTGTGCTTTCATCGTTGGATGGATCTGCTACCATCGTGGTTTGTGAACCAGAGTGAGTTTGTTATTCTAACCAACTACTGTTTGTGTGGTAAGAAGAGTTGGACTGATTTAACTGGCAAAGACTTGGATTGATTTAAAGACTATGAGATTGCTTTTTCACTATAAAGTAAATTTTGATAAATCAGTTTGCACATCTCTTATTCATTGCTCTCAGCAACGTTTCTCTGTGCTCTACACTCTGCTGGTTGGTAACACAACAACAATAACCTTAACAATCTGGATGACTGAGAATCTCTACAGACTTTCAGTGCATTCAGAAAGTATTACTAAGACTCTTCTTCCCAGATTGCTCGGTTTGATTGGTCAATCAGCTCTTGGAGGAATCTTGTGCCAAACTTCTTCCATTTGAGAATTATAGAGGCCACAATTCAAATCTTTATTGTCAGTGTACAACATGTGCAATGAGATTGGTTGAGCTCCCTCAGTGCACCCCCCAAAAAAACAATACAACTCACAGTGAAGACAGAAAATCCCTAACCCAATAAATCATATTAACAAAACATCCAGTCCTATTGCACCAGTGTGAACATGTTACACGTTGGGCCAGCCCTGCAGTCCATCATACTGTCAGCACTCCAACCTGCATTTACTCTAGTGGTGACATAAGAAGGATAAGTGAAGGCATCTGGAAAGGGACGGCTGACTTTTCACCTACTTATTTTCCCTGGAGATAATGTTTCCGAGGAAATGAGATGGGAGGGAGGAATTCCTTTGAGCTGGAGTAGATTAGGGGTAGAATGACTTGGAAGATGGCCAATGAGGGCAGGGGAGTGGGTAACAGAAAGGGAGGGTTTTGGGGCTGGAAGTCAGTGTTGGCTTTGTTTGAAGTCAGGTTAGGATGTCGTGTTCAATAAATAAGAGTTTTTTCTTCAAAGATTTTGTTTGAAATGCCTTTTATTCGAGACGACCTCGAAAGCTGACACATACTATATAGTTATTTCTCATTCAGGAATCTGACAGTCCACGGATAAAAACTGTTCTTCAGCCTGTTTGTATGGCTGGCTATACTTCTATATCTCCTTCCTGATGGTAGGAGGGTAACAAAATGATGAGGAAGATCTAATAGATAAGATCTTAGAATGCGCTGAAATGGACAGATTAACAAAAGAAATTAAGGAAAAAGAAGAGACAGAATATTATAGAATATGGAATAAATGGTATAATTGGCTTTTTTTTTTAATTTGATTTATATGCCGCCCTTCTCCGGAGACTCAGGGCGGCTTACAATGTGCTAAGCAATAGCCTTCATTCTTTTGTATATTTATACAAAGTCAGCTTATTGGCCCCACAACTGGGTCCTCAATTTACCTACCTTAGAAAGGATGGAAGGCTGAGTCAACCTTGAGCCTTGGCGAGATTTGAACCTGCAGTAATTGCAGGCAGCTGTTCTTAATAACAGGGTGCTTTAGACCACTGTACTACCAAGGCTTAAGACTAACAATAAAGAATAATAACTATCAGAAGAGAAAAATAGAAGTACAAAATAGAGATGTATCAAATGTGCGGAGTGGAATAAAAATGTATATAATATGAAGGTAGAAATGTATAATAGTAAAGAGATAAATAAAATGTATAGTTCTCTATAGGGGAAAAAGGAAAAAAAAGTGGGGGGAAAAAGGAAAAGGACGGGAAGAAGACGGAGTAATAGATTAAGATAAAGGGGAAGAAGAATAAAGTAATAACTGGAAAGACCACTATGAAACAATGCTTAAATATCATAAGTTATATAATTGTATTGTATAAGACGCATCTTCCCCAGCGTCAAAAGAGGCTAAAAATTTGGCTGCATCTTATACTCTGAATGTAGCTTTTTCAAAGCTTTTTTTCAGCCCTAACGAGGCGTTAATGAGGTGCTAGCAAGTGATCTCCCTGCTTTGCCTGCTCCCTTGATTCTCTGCTGTGCTTTAAGGAGGCGCTAGTGAGTGAAGTGATCTCCATGCTTTGCTCTGACTCTCAACTGTTCTTTAGAAGCTTTTTTCAGCCCTAACTAGGTGCTAGCTGAGTGAAGTGATCTCCCCTCCCACCGTGCTTTGCCTGCTTTTCTCATTGCTGCTTCGTCTCAGCTGTGCCTTAGAAGCTGTTTTTTATCCCTGAGCAGGGGATAACAAACCAGCAAATTAATGTGCTGAAGCTGACCAGACTAAGGACGCTAGCCAGAGGAATACCTGGTAGGCAGATTCCCCCACCCCACCACAGACACACTATTTTCCTCTCCAAAAACTAAGATGTGTCTTATACTCCGGTGCGTCATATATGCTGAAAAATACGGTATGGGGGAAAAAAATGCAATCTGCATTCCTAACATGAATAGGACTGAACAAATTTTTAGTTTGGAAATTAAGTTTACAGGTGATTTTTTTTTAAAGGGGGCACAATTTTATTTAAATTGCCAAATCCGATCTGAAACGATTTGAAACACCAGAACAAGTGACATGGACTCTGTTCAGAAAAATCTACTGTATTTGTGAATCTGCCCAAATAAACTTCCTTTATTGATTTTAAATTCCTAAGGAGTGAGTTCTAATTTCCCCCCAAATTTCTTTACAGCTCCCATGTTTCATCACATTAAAAATTCACTATTTTATGTTGAAATCGAATTGAGTTTTTTCAATAATTCTTCACTCATTCCACTTGGATAGATTGTGTGGAAACAAAAATTTATAAATAATCTAAAAAATCACAGTGGATTACATACTGGGGTGAAATCCAGCAGTTTTTGACAGGTTCTGGAGAACTGGTAGCGGAAATTTTGAATAGTTCAGAGAACCGGTAGCAGAAATTTTGAGTAGTTCGGAGAACTGGTAGTAGAAATTTTGAATAGTTTGGAGAACCAGAAAATACCACCTCTGGCTGGCCCCAGAGCAGGGTGGGAATGGAGATTTTGCAATATCCTTCCCCCAGGAGTGGGGAGGGAATGGGGATTTTGCAGTATCCTTCCCCTGCCACACCCACCAAGCCACACCACGCCCACCAAGCCACGCCCACAGAACCGGTAGTAAAAAAAAATAGAATTTCACCACTGATCTAGAAGCTCAGAACTATAGTACTTAAAATATGCTGAGTATCACATTCAGTTGAAAAATGTACCCAACAGAAGGTCAAATTGACCTCAAGATCCAAGCAGCAAAGAATTATTTTTGTAAGTGTAGCAGTGTTCTGTTATGTTGCAGTTGCCCTTTTTATGTCACTAAATATTTTAATTGGCAAAGGGAAAGAAAAAAAAAAAAAACATTCTAGCACCTACTAGGGAGTCAATTTAATTTTCAGGCTCATTTTAAACAATTGCCCCAGTGGCTTATATTTTCTTAAATTTCTGCAAACTTTGCTTTACTGTTGTTGTTTTAATGCTCTATAAGCACCGCATTTAGTACTTCTCTATATGTTTAAGGTATTTCTCAAGCACGTTGTCTTGAGTATCTCGAGTCTTGAGTATGTTGGTTGATTTCCTCCATGCAACAATACTCAGAGGGCTCGTTCTGTGAGTTATACCAGTCAAGAATACGCATATCACTGGAGGTCATGTAGTGTTTGGATCTGTAGTACTCCTATATCCAAAAGCTGAGTAGGTAAATTAGAAAGGGCTTCTCTTGAACCCCACACATTGCTGTTCTGGGCAGTGGTGGTATTCAAATCCCGGTGCTACCAGTTCGTTATTGGTAGCGTGCGTGCATGCTCGATTCCCGAGCTCGCAACACTTCTGCGCATGTGCAGAGTATTTTTGGAGATGTCTGGGCGGGTGGGCAGAGCCTCCCGCCGCCACCACTACTGGTTCGCATGAACCAGGGCGAATCGGGAGCAACCTACGGCTGGTTCTGGGAGTACGAAAATGTAACCCAAGGTGTGTTCTCCAGCAACTTTTGGTGTCCTTCAAGCATGCCAATTGTTTTAGAAGTAGAGAAGTATCAAATAATATGAATTGGTTTTACTCCTCAGCCCTTATGTCCTAACACAGAGGTGTCAAACTTGTGGCCTGTGGGCCACATGTGTAACATGCTGGCCCCACCCAAACACGGTTTAGCAGGGGGGGGGAGAAAGTCCCAATACATCATGTGACACTGCAGCGACGCCGCGAGTTTGACACCCCTGACCTAACACATCCTATTCAAGCAATGGCAATATCACTTAGATTTATATACCACTTTATTGTACTTAACAGCACTCTCTAAGCGATTTACAAACATCAGCATATTGCCCCAATAATCTGGGTCCTCATTTTATCAACCTCAGAACGAGGGAAGGCTGAGTCGATCTTGAACCAGACAGGATCGAACTCCTGGCAGTGGGCAGAGTTATCCTGAAATATTGCATTCTACCCACTGCACCAGGGCTCAAGCAAACATACTCATTACTTGGTAGTACAGTGGTCTAAGGCACCCTGTTATTAAGCTGGTTATTAAGACCAGCTGCCTGCAATTACTGCAGGTTCGAATCTCACCAGGCTCAAGGTTGACACAGCCTTCCATCCTTTCTAAGGTAGGTAAAATGAGGACCCAGTTTGTGGGGGCAATAAACTGACTTTGTATAAATATACAAAAGGATGAAGGCTATTGCTGAGCACATTGTAAGCCGCCCTGAGTCTCCAGAGAAGGGCGGCATATAAATCAAATTTAAAAAAAAAAAACATAATTAGTGGCTGCAGCTTGTTTTTACTATTTAAGTATGACTTGATGGGGATTGTGAGAGAATAACAAAAGAAATTTTTATTGATTAACTTGTAAATATTTATCTCACCGTCTGCTGGAATTTGAGATTTGCCGGGTGTGAGAGAGAGGCTAGTAGAGAGTCCTCCCATACATTTCTATGGAATAGATTTCCTTGGTCCTGTAGACCTTAACCATTGAAATATGTAACTCTGGTTCAATTGTACTCTCATCTTGAATGGAAAAGTAATGTTTAATATGTTATGCCTTGACATGTCTTGTTTTTATACGTGTGATTATTTTTTGTGTTGTTTTTAAAGACAAGCTGTTTAATAAAAAATATTTTAAAAAAAGAAAAAAAGAATTTTTTCCCATAGTGCCAGAGAACTCTCCATAGCCACCCGGTAGGAGTAAGATTTCAGACCATCCCAATTCTGCAAGATGTTTTAGAAGTGCTCTCCTCCCATCAAAACCAAAGTTGAGGTACCCTCTCTGTGACCAAACTACCTCGTGCAAGAATTGGAAGAGAAAGCGAGGTTGGAGAAACATTCATTCATTCATTTCAAATGCTAGATGAAGCCAATTTTATCCAGCAACTACGCCCTTCAGGGCATCACTGGGACAATTTCTAATAGCTAGGTCGAAAAAATTATAAATACTGATCAAGTTCTTAATCATGATCTCACTAATCAGTTCAAGGGCCACTTTTCTAATTAATGCTTCAAGAGACGGTGCTAATTGTGTCCTTTTGAAATACCTCAATTAAATATACATCTATAATGCCAGGCACATTTGACTTATACCTTGTTTCAGTGGCGCGTCACTTTTTAAAGTAGTGTTGCTGATTTATAAGCAATGTGGCTTGATTTTCTGTCATTTCTGTGATTTATAAATTGGGACTTCATATACTCTGGGTATTAAGGTCTGTTTTATGAATCCCAGTTTATTTGTTGAAGAAGACTGATTTAGTAGACAGATTTATTAATCATTGCTTGGAAATTCAAGCTGAAGTCTTGGTTTAAAGTCTAACATTTACAAATGAGATGCTTAAATCAAATTCCAATTTATATATAATGGGTTCAGTTACAAGAGATGTGCAGGAAAATCATACATCTGCTACCTGCTTCTACCTGAGGATACAAAAAATATGCCGTGTTCATCACGAGTAACTTCGTTATTACTAATCTAGCAGAAAATGAAGCTACTTTTAATCAAAATATCACCTGCGGGTAGAATTACCACATCCTGGGGATCAGTAGTTTCCTTCACTTCCAAAAACTACAGCCTTCAGTCCACATACTCTAAAGTTCATATTCTACTATAAATTAATTTAGGCCCTTGATTAAGGAATTATCCCTAGGCCTGGCCAATTCTTTTTTTAAAAAAACCTGATATATAATAAATTATGCAGCTAGATCAATTGATAGGTATGGGTGGCACTAATTTGAAACAAAGCTGAAGAGCCAGCGCTGTCCGAAGACGTCTCCACAGTCATGTGTCCAGGATGACTAAACACCAAAGGCCCACAGAATGCTGTTACCTTCCCACCAAAGGTGGTCTCTATTTTTCTTGCATTTTTATGTGCTTTCGAACTGCTAGGTTGGCAGAAGTTGGGATAAGTAACGGGAGCTCACCCCATTATGCAGCATTCGGGATTTGAACGGCTGAACTGCCAACCTTTCAATCAACAAGCTCAGCATCTTAGCCACTGAGTCATTGCATCCCTGTAGTTTTTTAAAAAATTACTTTTGCGTAATTTATGAATATTTGCGTAATTGGTGAATATTTGTATGCATATCACCTCACCATTTTTAATTACATTTTTACAAGCATTTTTTTCTCTTCCTAATACCTGCTTTCTATCTATAGTTTTAAACAGAGAACTGCACTGCGAGATTCAAAACTAAAAAAAAAAAAAGGATAATTGTGTACAAATTTACTTCAGGAAGTGTGAATTTCAATTAGTCATCCTGAAGGCAAACAAAACACATTTTATTTCTGTGTTCTTGCTAGAAATATTTTTCTTTTCTCCTTCATACAAAGCAAGGATTTTAAAAGTCAAGTTTGCTGTGTGTTATCATAGCTTTGGACATTCCTTTATGCTTCATGACAACAGTCAAAGCAAGTAGTTCATATGTCCTTGACAAAATATAGTGATAGCCTAGAGACAGTCTTTCCTTTTTCCATAAATGATGTCACAGATAAAAAATAATAATTGTACATTGCCTTGGAGATAATATGAATGTGCTTTGAAAGTACATGATACTATCATTAGCGGCATGTTGAATGGCAAGATTTAATAGAGAACCTGCAAAGGATCCTTGAGAAACAAATGAAAAGATATCCAATTCTGTATATCAACAGAAGTCGGGCAAAGACAGAACTAATGTGTTGTTCCTCACAAAGCAGCAGAATGACACACAACAGGTATTTTTGCAGTGTTGTTTGGAAGTTACTTTCAGTACGATGCCAAAGCCTTAATTTGGAAATCATTTGTAGACAAGATCCTTCTCCATTATCCAATAAGCAGAAACAGCAGCCTCAGCACAAGCTCTCCAAGAGCCATCCTGCGTCCAAATCGCTTGTCAACGGAGGGAGGTTCTTTGTCTCTTCATCCAGGTTTTCTTTCCTTGCTCAGCTGAAGTCCCTTCACATCTGTTCAACAAGACACCTCCAGCGGGGACGAAGGTACTGATAGATGGCCCGCTCATGTTCCACATTCTGTTGTTCTTGGCAGTGACTTCCTGTTCACAGCATCCAAAGAGAATAGCAGCTGCAATCCAGTTTCCAGAACGATATTTTCTCTTGTACACAGAAAGAAATGGGATATTTTTTGGTATGACAGGTACTTGCATAAAAGGCCTTGAGTCCACTCCAGGAGGTGTCAGTTGCTACTGTGAGTTATGTCTTAAGCAGCATGGGTGACATTGCGATGTTCGTTTGACTCTTGATGGGACAGAAGTTAAAGATAGAAACGGACACTCATGGGTTTCAATGCAATGAAACAAGGTCATTTGAAATTGGCAGTTAAAGGTCAGTCTATTAGAAATCGACAATCCTGAATAATATCATCATCATCTCCTCCTCCTCCTCCTCCTCCTCCTCCTCCTCCTCCTCCTTCTCCTCCTCCTCCTCTTCTTCTTCCTCCTCCTCCTCCTCCTCCTCCTTCTCCTCCTCCTCCTCTTCCTCCTCCTCCTCCTCCTCCTCCTCCTCCTCCTCCTCCTCCTCCTCCTCCTCCTCCTCCTCCTCCTTCTTCTTCTTCTTCTTCTTCTTCTTCTTCTTCTTCTTCTTCTTCTTCTTCTTCTTCTTCTTCTTCTTCTTCCTCCTCCTCCTCCTCCTCCTCCTCCTCCTCCTCCTCCTCCTCCTCCTCTTAAGAGGTGAAATAAAAAAACGAAGACTTCTATATTAGTCTACAATGGCGGGTTTTGTGCTGAATCCTTTCCATGGATCTGACAATGCCTGGAATACACTACTTGACCCCCAAAATTTTAACCTAAGACTGTCTACTGCTCACCTCACCCCATTCCTAAGAGGTCTGTAAGGGGTATGCATAAGAGCACCAGCGTGCCTACCGTCCCTGTCCTAATGTTTCCTCTATTTTATGTATCCAATCTATGTTTATACTTATTATTTAATATGTTCTTGACAAATAAATAAATAAAATAAAATAAACCACTGTTCAGTACAATATACTGCATCCCCTTAAGTTGGGTGTAGAAGCATTGTACTGGGGAATAAAAGATTTCAAGCTTGTTTCACTAGGTTGCACACCTGACTGCAACCAGCAAGTCTAGTACAACTGGTGAGTTGTGTGGGTTTCACATTTGGAGCTGTGGATCACAAATTATATAAATGAGGCACAGAAGAGAATGAACAATTAACCGCCTTGCTCATTGATCTGAATTACCAAGTACAAAACTTTTAATTTTGTCTCAGGTCAAATAAAAATGGTCTTGATTACTTTCTGGTAAAATTAATGATCTTAATGAAATACCGAGCTCCTACAGAACATGAGGAACGAGGAGGGGAGGGAAAGATAATTTAATTCACATTTTAATGTGAACATACCCAATTTGCTCATCTAATGGATTCATGAACTGAATATCTATCTATCTATCTATCTATCTATCTATCTATCTATCTATCTATCTATCTATCTATCTATCTATAGCAATATCTGCCTGTTTCCAAATTCTGCAATATCATTTGCCTTTCAAGACTGGGATGCATTAGGGAAGGCCGCTTGCAAAATTATTTACAAAACATTTGCAAAAGAACTAAAAAAAAAGATGTTAGGACAAGCTACAGGGCAGGGGTGAAATCTACTTACCTTCCTTACTGGTTTGGAAGTGCACGCACTGTCACATGCGTGCGCAAACCTTCTGAACATGCGCAAAACCTGCACATGCACAGAGGATAAAAAACACATTACTTCCTAGTTAAAGCCAGGAAGTAACGATTCCCGGGCGGTTGTCCGAGCCACCTGTCACAATCGCTACTGGATCGCCCAATCCAGTCTGGACCGGGAACATTTCACACCTGCTACAGGGGGGAAAAAAAGATGAACAAACATGCAGAGCATGTTTGGGTTCTGATGAATTACAAACGCAAGCTGTGTGGAAGCAAAACTGACTGAACTTAATACTGAAAAAGGAGCAAAAGTATAAATGAGGCCTTTAGGCCTTTTCTGCAGACTCCTCTGTCCATAAATTACAACCTCATTAAGATCAAGGTGCACTTCAAGGTGTTGGTTACCACCTTTAAAGCGCTCCATGGCATAGGACCTAGTTATCTTCGAGACCGCCTGCTGCTACCGATGGCCTCCCATCGACCCATGCACTCCCACAGAGAGGGCCTCCTCGGGGTGCCATCAGACCAAAAAATGTAGGCTGGTGACCCCCAGGGGGAGGTCCTTCTCTGTGGGGGCACCTGCCCTCTGGAATCAGCTGCCCCCTGAGATAAGGAGAATCCAAGACCTCGGTGCCTTCCGCCATGCCCTTAAAACTTTCTATTTTCATCAAGCCGGGCTGGCTTAACATATTTTTAAATTTTTAATTTTTAATTGGTTTGTCATTTTAAACTGGGGCCAAAATAATATATATTCTTTTAATTGTTCTTAATGTTTGTATTGTATGTTTTTATCTGGCTGTACACCGCCCTGAGTCCCTTGGGAGAAGGTGCGGTATATAAATTTGAAATAAAATAAAAAAATAAATAAGTAAAAATCAGTAAGAACTGTACGTAAAGCATTTTCTTGGGTGTCGAAAGTCTTTCTCAATAACTCTTACAATGACTCAATGTGCAGAGAAGAGCAACAAAGAGTATTACAGGCCTGGAGGCTAAAACATACGGAAAACGGTTGCAGGAATTGGGTATGTCCAGTCTAATGAAAAGAAGGACTAGGGGTGGCATGAGAGTAGTCTTCTAATATCTCAGGGGTTGCATCAAAGAAGAGGGAGTCAAGCTATTCTCCAAAGCACCTCAGGGCAGGACAAGAAGCAACAGATGGAAAATAATCAAAGAGAGAAGCAACCTAGAATTAAGGAGAAATTTCCTAATTGTGAGGACAATGCCTCATAGTGAGAACAGCTAGTCTTCAGAAGTGGTGGATGCTTAATCATTGGAAGTTTTTGAGAAGAGACTGGTCAGACACAGTATAGGGTCTCCTGCTTGTGCAGGGTATTGGACTAGAAGACCTTCAAGGTTCCTTTCAAATCTGTTATTTGGAGGAGGACGAGGAGGAGGAGGAAAAGAAGAAGGAGGAGGAGGAGGAGGAGGAGGAGGAGGAGGAGGAGGAGAAGAAGAAGAATCTAGCTGTGTTTATAGAAAGAGATGATGACCCCTCTCCCCTCAAAATACTAAAAGCAAGTACACAATAAAGGGAAATAGAGTCCAAGAGAAATATTAAAAATAATAATAGTATTAATTACAGAAGTACAAAGAGGGTAAAGACAAAAATGCGAAAAAAATGCGAAAAATACAAATGGATTAATTTTAAATATATAAATATCTAGATATTAGACTTACTGTATATAATTACAGATGTATAATAAATAGATATTTATATCTGTAATATTAATACATATAAAATGTAATAGTTTTGTAGTTAATAGATTAAATATTAATGTTAATATTAAATATGTAAATATATAATCATTGGAATATTATTAAGGGAATAAATGTAACCTAGGAAAAGTATCCAGTAAAACTTTATAAACAGAGAAAGTTTAGAAATGCTGGAACAAGTAAGATGTGGCATATGAAGCTAGAAAAAAAAGATAAACCTGAACAAATCAAATCAAACTAAATATATATTTCATTGTCCAAATAAGAATTAATAGAAGGAATCTGATTGTATGATAGGATGAGTTTTGCATCTTTTATGAGAGCTTACGACAAGAAAACATTTCTCCCATATTTTGCTTAGTTTAGTCTGAACAGCAAAATAAACAAATATATAAATAAATAAAAAAGCTTAAATCCACTGAAGTATATAGAGAAACTTATACTAGTATACTAGTTCAATGAAAAAATTACATATTTCTTTATAAGTTACAAAAGGCTGTGGCAAATTAACAAAATTGGAAGCAGGCAATTGCCTGATTTGCCAGCTTTGAATTCACTGAACGTTCCAAATCCATGTTCGTTTTTGTATCAAGAATATTCTGCATTGCAAAATTTGTAAAAGTCCATCTTCTTATGAAAACTATGTTTCCTTCTGGTTTCTTTATAGCAGGGGTGTCAAACTCGATTTCATTGAGGGCCACATCAGGGTTGTGTTTTACCTTGGGGTGCCAGGGTGGGCGTGGCTGGGGTGGGCATGGCCAGCTCTACATCACTCATATTGTGGGCACCTGTGGTAGCCCAAGTACTCGGCCAGCGAAAACGGGCTCCCGAGCTCCATTTTTGGCTGTGACGTCTCCTGCAACCATCTGCCAGTGAAAACAGCGGCCCTCCCAAGCTCTGTTTTCACTGGTAGAGGGTTACAGGATGTTGTTGCAGCCAAAAATGGAGCTCAGGAGCCCATCTGTCAGCACTCCAAACTACATTCGTTCCAGTGCTGACATAAGGAGGAGAAGAGGGGGCAGCTGGCAAGAGGACGCTTGACTTTTCACCTACTTATTTTCCCTGAAGATAATATCCCCTAGGAGATGGGATGGGAGGGGGGACATTCCTGGGAGCTGAAGTAGTAGATATGGGGAGAGTGATTTGGAAGATGCCCAATGAGACACAGAGAATTGGGGAATGGAAAGGGAAGGTTTGGGGTCAGGAAGTCAGTGTTGGCTATGATGAAGTTGGGGGAACAGATTGTCGTGCTTAATAAATGAAAGATTTCATCAAAGACTATTTGTTTGGAAATGCAATTTATTTGAGACAACACCGAAACCTGACACCATCTTTGCTGGCAAAGTCACCGCGGGCCAGTCCTTTGCTGTTTCCAAGGCAGCCCTGCGGGTCAGATCTAAGCACCCCGCAGGCTGCATATGGCCCCCGCGCCTTGAGTTTGATACCCCTGTTTTACAGCTTTGGGAAATGCCAATTGTGTAACTTCAGATTAAAATGTGAATCTGATTAATTTCTGCTGCCCCTTTTCTAAATAAAACTAAAAGGCTATTGGTCCCCACAAAAACATTTCCTCAAAAACAAGGCAAAAGAAAGAATTAAACTTAGTAATATTGCATGTGCTCCATTCTCATATGCTTCACAGAAAGAATAAGCTGTAGGTATTACATTACATTCCAAAGTAGTTTTCCTGCAACGGTTTTAACCGAACAAGGAAGCAGTCCAGAGTAATCAAATCCCATTCATAATAATTCTTAGAATGCAGGCTGTTCTTAACATCACCCCATTCTGGGGATCAGTTGGAAGATCTTAACAAGAGCAGAGTTCCCGCAAGGCAATCTGCAGTACAAATCTGGAATGACAGATTTTTCACGATTGTTCCGTTTTAAACCCAACCATCTCCATTTTCAATTCCTCCAGTTAAAAAGGAAAATGTATTTCAAGGTGTCCGTGGACACCAGGACTGGCCTTGAATATAACTTTCCCATATGGGGATCGATGACGGCACAGGATTATGGTAGCTTCATTATTAATTTTTACCACATTTCTCCAATTTCCAGCAGTCTCTAGATTAGATTAGATTAGATTAGATTAGATTAGATTAGATTAGATTAGATTAGATTAGATTAGATTAGATTAGATTAGGTAGGTAGATACAGAGCTGGTATTCAGCCGGTTCGGACCAGTTTGGGTGAACCAGTAGTGATGACCTGCAGGTGAGCCCTGGTGGTATGCCGTCCTATTTAGCCATGTTTTCTAAGTCATGCACATGCGTGGAAGCTGCATGCACAAGCAAAGCGCATGTGCGGAAGGCCGCACACATGCTCGGAAGGCATGCATGCTCACATTTTGGTGCACAGTGAACTGGTGATAAAATTATGTGAAACCCACCTCTTGATGGATGGATGGATGGATGGATGGATGGATAGATAGATAGATGAGGGAGAGAGGGGGAGAGAGGGAGAGAGGGAGGGGGAGAGAGGATTGTCATCTACACTCTTTGTAGCCTTGAATGATCACAGAAGTTACTGAGTTATTGTATGTGGTAGACAAGACATACATTTCATAGGGATAGATAGATAGATAGATAGATAGATAGATAGATAGATAGATAGATAGATAGATAGGTGGGAGGAGAGGGAGGGAGGGAGGGAGGGAGGGAGGGAGCAGATTAATTGTCATTTACAGTCTTTGTAGCCCTATATGACCACAAAGGTTACTGAGTTATTGTATGTGGTAGACAAGACATACATTTCATAGGGATAGATAGATAGATAGATAGATAGATAGATAGATAGATAGGTGGGAGGAGAGGGAGGGAGGGAGGGAGGAAGGGAGCAGATTGATTGTCATCTACAGTCTTTGTAGCCCTATATGACCACAAAGGTTACTGAGTTATTGTATGTGGTAGACAAGACATACATTTCATAGGGATAGATAGATAGATAGATAGATAGATAGATAGATAGATAGATAGATAGATAGGTGGGAGGAGAGGGAGGGAGGGAGGGAGGAAGGGAGCAGATTGATTGTCATCTACAGTCTTTGTAGCCCTATATGACCACAAAGGTTACTGAGTTATTGTATGTGATAGACAAGACATACATTTCATAGGGATAGATAGATAGATAGATAGATAGATAGATAGATAGATAGATAAGTGGGTGGGTGGGAGGGAGGGAGGGAGGGAGGGAGCAGATTAATTGTCATCTACAGTCTTTGTAGCCCCATATGACCACAAAGGTTACTGAGTTATTGTATGTGGTAGACAAGACATACATTTCATAGGGATAGATAGAAAGATAGATAGATAGATAGATAGATAGATAGATAGATAGATAGATAGATGGGTGGGTGGGTGGGAGGAGAGAGAGGGAGGAAGGGAGGGAGCAGATTAATTGTCATCTACAGTCTTTGTAGCCCCATATGACCACAAAGGTTACTGAGTTATTGTATGTGGGAGACAAGACACACATTTCATAGGCCTTTCATGATGTCTATGAAAAACAAGAGCTCTGCTGAGCATCAGTCTTTTTCCTCCCTGAAAACTCCAAGGAATTGCACCCATTTCAATGTTTCATTTATGCTTATCTTTTTCAGTCCCTTCTAACCCAGCCACCTTGCCAGAGCAGGACTTTATGCCTGGGGAGCTGTTGCTGAGCTTAATTATAATGAATGTGTGCCAAGCTTCCTCCCAAATCCCTCGTAACTGATTGGGAAAAAAAAAATAATAATTCTAGAATCCCAATTTGTTCTTATACTGTTTCATCCCTGGAAAACAGTCACTCCCTTTAATATTTACACTAAATATCTCACCTCTTGCTCCCCTGCATTTCTGTTAAGGTTACAGCTGAGCATTTAAAATTACATTTGCCCAGTGTTGGAAAAGATATGCAGGAGTAGCTGTGCAGTGTTCGGAACTGATTAAACCGAATCTTTTTCAACTGGAAGCTGAAACACTTTATCAGGCACCGACAGTACCTACAAAACAAATTCAATGGACTCACCTGTGCCCCTAATAGTAATAAAGTGGAAAGCAGACACTGGAGCTGCTGCACGAATAATAATAATCGAGGCAGAGCTGCAGTTCTCTTTGAAGTACAGCTGATCCTTGCCTAAATGAATTTGCAAATAAACACAGATCAAGTTCTAGCTGTGGGGTCCCTCCCTTTCGCTCTACGGTGCTTATTAAGAAGATAAAATTTGTCATCTGCTGTCTCACTCGATCAGTGGAGACCACGGTTAGAAATGAGGGTTTTTTTAAAAAAGAGGGTTTTGTTGCGTAGATCTATCTCCAAGTGCTCTCTAAACTCCTCTCTGTTCATCATTAGAATTGCAGAAAAAATAATTACTATCAACCTGCCTTCCATCAAAACTTGGTAGTACAGTGGTCTAAAGCACCCTGTTATTAAGAACAGCTGCCTGCAATTACTGCAGGTTCGAATCTCGCCAAGGCTCAAGGTTGACTCAGCCTTCCATCCTTTCTAAGGTAGGTAAATTGAGGACCCAGTTGTGGGGGCAATAAGCTGACTTTGTATAAATATACAAAAGAATGAAGGTTATTGCTTAGCGCATTGTAAGCCGCCCTGAGTCTCCGGAGAAGGGCGGCATATAAATTAAAGCAAAAAAAAAAAAGAGAGAGAGAGAGAGAGAGAGAGAATTATATTGCAGTATATCAATAGCGGGAAACATGTAGTTGGTTTACCTAATCTAAAAAAGCTAGGTGTAAACTCTGGAACTGGCCTGACTGAGGCCATTATGAGGCTCCAGGGCGGCATATAAATCATTAAAAAAAAAAAAAAAAAACAATACAACACTATAGAACACTGCACATCAGAACAACTAGACACAAGAACAGTTTTTTTCCCGAACGCCATCACACTGCTAAACAAATAATTCCCTCAACACTGTCAAACTATTTACTAAGTCTGCATTACTATTAATCTTCTCATCGTTCCTATCACCCATCTCCTCCCACTTATGACTGTATGACTGTAACCTTGTTGCTGGTTTATATTGACTGTTTCCCTATGACTATCATTAAGTGTTGTACCTTATGATTCTTGATGAATGTATCTTTTCTTTTATGTACACTGAGAGCGTATGCACCAAGACAAATTCCTTGTCTGTCCAATAAAGAATTCTATTCTATTCTATTCTATTCTATTCTATTCTATTCTATTCTATTCTATTCTATTCTATTCTATTCTATTCTATTCTATCCTATCCTATCCTATCCTATCCTATCCTATCCTATCCTATCCTATCCTATCCTATTCATTAAAGTGGCCTATTCAAAAGAAAAAGAAAGTTCCTGCTCTTGAGTGGAATTTATTCCTTAAAGTTAAAAATGTAGATGCTTTAAACAACAATGACTTTTTCCAGGCCCACACACAAGTGGGGAAAAAAATAGGTTACTTTAATGAATAGCATTGGAAGAAATATCCATCTGGTTCTGTTCCATAATACTCTACATTATGGATATAATACGATAATTGTTAGTTGATTGGTCCATTTGTTCATGCTTCATTACAGATGTATTTGGGTTTATTTCCTAGGAAACCTAGTTATCAGAAGCAGCCCTGATTAAAGGGAAAAAAAGATCAAATCTTTGAAATCTATTCCTACACACTTACTTCTTAATATAATCTATCAGTAATATTTTTTTTCTAGCAAAGAGTTTGTCACTCAGCCTGAAATGTTGTTTCCTTAGTTTATTAAAGATTTATTGTTATTTTACCCCAGAGGAAAGTTTACATGGTATGCATTATGAAGTACTAAAGAGCGTGAAGAGGTGCTAGGAGAATCCTATTCATTAATTCCAGGTTTTTGCTGCTTCGAGAATGGATGCTATCTCTGAGCCTATTTATTCACTAAAATGGAATAAATTCATTTCGCGTTTTACTTCACGATTGTGGAAATCTGATACGTAGGATTCTGGATTCTAAATATTTTTTTCCCCATGGAATATACAACGCAGGGATGATATCTACTTACCTTCCCTACTGGTTCGGAAGTGCGCTCTCCACACGCACGTGCTTGCTTCACTCGTGCACGCACATCATCTGCCCTCTTGGACCCTTTGCACCCACACAAAGCCCTCTGCACATGCACAGAGGATCAAAAACAGGTTACTTCCTGGTTAAAACCAGGAAGTAATGGCGTCCAGGAGGGTGGGCGGAGCCTCGCGCTGCCACTACTACTGGTTCTCCGAACCACATGCTGCTTCCGCTGCTACCAGTTCAGTTGAACTGATTCGAACCGGTAGCATTTCACCCCTGATACAACGGTTATAAAGACAAAAGCAGAATGACTTACTGTAAAAGAAGCTGTGATAGAGACCACAGTGTGACTTAAGCTAATAGGATAGAGGATACTCACACTACAGATAAAATCTAGGACCAATGCACTGATTAAGAAATCTGAATCAATTTCTGCCTAACAGCTACATGTTCCTAAATTGAGCATCAGGTACCACACTTCGGGGAAACGACCAAGTTATCTGGGAAGCCAAATAGGAGAAAATCATTGGAAGAGACAAAATAGCAGCTTATAAGCAGCTAGCAATGGAGCTACCACACTGTCGTTAATATTGAAATATCCTATCCGCACGTGTATCGCTTATCAAACATATTTTTGGCTCAGCTGGATACCATTAGAATTGCGAGAACATTTTATGTATCCTGTTTAAATTACCTCTGGCTCAATAATAATTAAACACTTTTGAAAATCAGCACGAGCGTGGATTTAAAAATATGCATTTTTAATAAAGAGGAGCTGTAATGAGGAAGAGAGTCACTATTCCACCTAATT
The DNA here is from genome assembly GCA_022577455.1 of Arizona elegans. Lineage (NCBI taxonomy): Eukaryota > Metazoa > Chordata > Lepidosauria > Squamata > Colubridae > Arizona > Arizona elegans. The sequence continues at coordinate 5,613,323 of JAKOOJ010000032.1, read as the reverse complement.
CTCAGGAGAAATTTCCTAACAGTGAGGACAATCAACTAGTAGAATGCCTTGCCTTCAAAAGTGAAGGTGCCCCATCACTGGAGCCTTTCAAGAAGAGACTGCATAGCCACCTGTCTGAAATGGTATTTTCTGGTAGCTACATTTCATCAGGGGTGAAATTTAGCAGGTTCTGACAGGTTCTGGAGAACCATTACTGGAAATTTTGAGTAGTTTGGAGAACCTGCAAATACCACCTCTAGCTGGCCCCAGAGTGGGGTGGGAATGGAGATTTTGCACTATCCTTCCCCTGGAGTGGGGTGGGAATGGAGATTTTGCAGTATCCTTCCCCTGGTGTGGGGTGGGAATGGAGATTTTGCAGTATCTTTCCCCTGGAGCGGAGAGGGAATGGAGATTTTGCAATATCCTTCCCCTGGAGTGGGGAGGGAATGGAAATTTTGCAGTATCCTTCCCCTGGAGTGGAGAGGGAATGGAGATTTTGCAGTATCCTTCCCCTGGTGTGGGGTGGGAATGGAGAATTTGCAGTATCCTTTCCCTGGAGTGGGGAGAGAATAGGAATTTTGCAATATCCTTCCCCTGGAGTGGAGAGGGAATAGGGATTTTGCAGTATCCTTCCCCTGGAGTGGGAAGGGAATAGGAATTTTGCAATATCCTTCCCCTGGAGTGGAGAGGGAATGGAGATTTTGCAGTATCCTTCCCCTGGAATGGGGAGGGAATGGAGATTTTGCAGTATCCTTCCCCTACCATTCCCACCAAGCCAAGCCCACAGAACCACTAGTAAAAAAAAATGAATTTTACCACTGGTTAGAACAATTGATCGTTGGAAGGACTTGCCTCTGGAAGTTGTGAGTGCTCCAACACTGGAGGTTTTAAAGAACAGATTGGACAATATTTGTCTGAAATATAGGGCCTCCTGCTCATGCAGGGAATTGGATTAGATGACCTCTAAGGTTCTTTCCAATTATGTCGTTCTATGTTCTATGTCCACTCCAATTCCACACTACGCTAGGCTGCACCATGTCAGGGGTGCCACTGAAAATCTGAGGGCGTGGATTAAAATCTGTATGGAACTAGGATGTCTTGGAAATTATGTCTATGGAGATTCCAGGTCCTGGTTGTCCCAAAGGTGCTTTTTCAAGAGGCAACTGGACTTTCTGTTTTTTGTTTTTTGTTTTTTTTAAAGACATTTTGCTTCTCATCTAAGAAACTTGTTCAACTCAATCCTCAAAGAAAAAAAACAGAAAGTCCAGTTGCCTCTTGAAAAAGCACCTTTGTGTCTTGCAAATATTGTTGCATCTATAAAATTGCCGGCAGCCTTTTTTTTTGTCAAAGTTGTCCACATGAAAGATCTACAAAGCATGCTAAATGGGATGCAAGCTGAGCATCCTCAACCAACATCTTCAGATGTAGACAATCGTTCCAGCCTTTGTCAAAGCCACCCAGGCTGAGAGTCCTTCAACCTAAGGACTTCGCTAAGCTTTCTCTGTAATACTTGCTAAGATAATTAGTGTGTATAGCATAATCCAAATTTAAAATGGATTTAAAAGAGTATTTGCGTGAAAGATTGGAATCAGTCTTGGGACATTTTACTTTTCTTAGATCAGGGGTGTCAAACTCAATTTCATTGAGGGCTGCATCTGGGTTGTGTTTGACCTCGAGGGCTCAGGGTGGATGTGGCCAAGGTGGGCAAGGCTTGGCATTACTCATGGCAGGGGTGCCTGTGGCGGCCTGAGCACTCTGCCAGTGAAACGGGCTCCCGAGCTCCATTTTCAGCTGCAACAGCTTCCCTCAACCCTCGGCCTGTAAAAATGGAGCTGAGGAGGGCTGCACGCGGCCCTCGCAAGCTCTGTTTTTGCTGGCAGGGGTACTATAAGCCCAGGGGTGGGTTCTAAATTTTTTTTACTACCGGTTCTGTGGGCGTGGCTTGGAGGTCATGTGACTAGGTGGGCATGGCTAGCTGGTCAGAGTCATTTCTGGAAGGTCCTCGCACTTACGACCAGTCCTCGCACTTACGACCCGACTCATTTGTTTGCTTTTAACACTGATCAGCTGTAGGACGGCCTTTTGAAGGCCCGCGGCAAGAGTTTAAACAGTTTTTTTTCCCTCTAGTCATCAGCTGGGACTCAGGAGGCAGCAATAGATTGTGGGTGGGACCAAATAAAAGGTAAAAATAACGTGGGGGGGAGGGCGGGGGGGGAGAACCAGTTCGGTGACGTCATATCGTCACCACTACCGGCTTGGCCGAACCGGACCGAACCAGGAGGAACCCACCACTGTGTAAGCCACTCCTTTGCTGTTTCCAGGTCAGTCCCGTGTGCCAGATCCAGTGATGGTATTCAGGCAAACTGATAGTTGCGACCTGCAGGTGGGCCTGTGCCCAGCCACCCACCCTGGCATCATGCCATCCTATTTAGCCACATTTTCTAAGCCACATGTATGCATGCAAACTTCGCATGTGAGCAAAGTGCATGCGTGGAAGGCCACAGGAGGTGCACATGCACATTTTCGGTGCGTGGCGAACCAGTGGTAAACTTATGTGAAACCAACCTCTGGCCAGATCTAAGCACCCAGCCTGTGGCCCTTGAGTTTGACACCCCTGCTTTAGATCAATTGCCAAATAATGTTCAATAAGTTTTTATCATAGCATTTCCGGTGTTAAACAACGAAATGCAATTTATCTGCGTCACACACAGCCCTGCAATATTTATAACTACAATACATTATGGAATTTAAAGACTGAAGAGAATACAGGATTTTCCCATTTGATTTAAACAGTGGAGGCTGTCACAAACTGTATGAAAAATTCAATACACCTTAAACTATCCAGTAGCTTATTAAATGAAAAAAAAAACAAAATAGCATTTTGGACTTATTAGATCCCATTGTGTTGCACAGAAAAGAAATGACAAAATAATTATGCTGGGGGGTGCAGTTAGATGAATGTATTATTTGTACTTGTTTGTGTGATGTTTTAAAATAATAATAAACTGGAAAGAAACCATCACATATATTAATTTGACTTTGAGAAGGATTTTAATATTTTCAAATCTCTCTCTATATTTTTTTTTGAAAACTATGCACAATACTGCTCCAGGGAAATTGATGACTGGACAAAAAAAAATATTCTCTCTCCTCTTTTTTATTGCTAAGACACTAGTCCTTCAATACTAGAAAGATAAATTTATGTTATGTTTCTTCAGTGTATTGAAAACTCACAATTTATGAAAAAAAGTTGCTTACAGATGTAAGTTATATATGGGTGAATCAGCGGTGGGATTCAAATTTTTTTACTAACGGTTCTGTGGGCGTGTCTTGGTGGGCCTGTCTTGGTGGGCGTGGCAGGGAAAAGATACTGTAAAATCTCCATGTTGTGACCTAGGCTTACTGAGTCATTACAAGACATAATTAGTCCCAAATAAAACTATTTTATTGTAACAGCTGATAATTATGTTCATTCCCAACTGAGTCCCAATTAGTTGCAAAACAAGTCCTTTGGAAGAAGTACTTTGGGATAATCACCAACCTTTATCTTCTTTGACACCCTGCCAAAGGCCTTTCTTGGCAAAGCCCCACAAAGTTCAGAAACAAACAAGAGACGCCAACTGGAAACAGAGTTAGCAACGTTACTTCCTTGCAAAAAGGCCCAAGTGCCTTTGTTTCTCTTTGAAGCCTTATGGGAGGGGACAATCATCTCCTGGCCTTACTCCCAAGTCATCCCTTTTGCTTTAGCTGCTCTTGCCTTCTGGCAGCTCTGTGCATGCGTACACTATGTGTGCCTCTCTGGTGTCCAATTCTGGGGGCTCCGGAGTCCGCACATCATTCCCAGATGGCCCTGGCCCCATCTCTGCCTCCAATGCAGACCCCTTATCTAGGCCTTCTCCAGACTCCAGGACTGGCCCATGTTCCTCCCCAGTCTCCTCACTGTCCGACTCCGACCACAACACTCTGTTACCTCCCCACTCCAGGGGAAGGTAGCTGCAAAATCCCCATTTCCTCCCAATCAGCTGGGACTCGGGAGACAGAGAATAGATAGGGGTGGAGCTAGTCAGAGGTGGTATTTACCGGTTCTCCAGAACTGGTCAGAAGCTGCTGAAACCCACCTCTGATGGGGAATACCACAGACTACCCTTTATTAAAACAATATTCTCTCTCTCTTTTTCACTCTCTCTCTATTTTTTTTCCTTTCCTTTTGCTCAATTAAATAAAGATAAAGGCAATTAAAACTAAACCAATAGCTTTCATGGTCTCCCTCATTAGGCCAGATGAATTTTACATGAAGTTTTGCTTGGCAGACAAAGACGTCCAAAGAACATCCAGAGAAGGGGCCGATGCATCAGATCCGCTTGCCAGATATGATATCCAAAGACAGATGAGAATGAAGGAAAAATATAGGACATTTTGACATAAATAACTTAGGCATCTTAATTACTCTTCACCCAAGACAGGATAAATACAGTATTTTAATTTATTTTAATTTAAATTTTAATGGGTAAGAATTGTAAAAACTCCTGCTGTATGTGCCAATTTCTAGACATGGTTAAGGAGGCTTTCTTTTTCTTTGAGGTTGTGGTCATTTTTTCAAAGTTGGCTGGTCTAGCAATGTTTCATCCAGGGGTGCAATTCATTTTTTTTTTCTCTACCAGTTCTGTGGGCGTGGCTTGGTGGGGATAGCAGGAGAAGGATACTGCAAAATCTCCATTCCAGGAGAAGGAAGGATACTGCAAAATCCCCATTCCCACCCCACTCTGGGGCCAGCCAGAGGTGATATTTGCTGGTTGTCCAAACTACACAAAAATTTCCGCTACCGGTTCTCCAGAAATTGTCAGAACCTGCTGAATTTCACCCCTGGTTTCATCCCTATTCTCACAACACAAACAACCCAGTCAATTGACTCATTTTCACTTCTGAACCTCACACAATGTTGTTTGAAATAAGTAGGTATTGCTTTCACTCTTCTAACCGTGGCTCTCTTGTTTCTGATATTTTGGAGGTTGGTGATAATAAAGACTGGTTGGATGGCTGATTTTCACCTATTTATTCCTATTGCTACTACTTTCTATGATTGGGGGATACACATAAACAAGCACACACACACACACACACACTGTATATGTATATTTACACATACATATTTTTTTTTCTTTCAATGACCCTGAATTCCATTGCATCGAGATGGAGTTGGGGTAACTTAATGGAGCTGAGCCTTTACTGGCTGGATGCCTTTCCTGACGCCTATGCGAAGGTCACAGCAGATCCTTTCTCTTTTTGTCCAGAGAGAGAAATATTTGTTGCTACCTAGGATCAAACTCTCATCCCCTGATTGTGAGGTGACTGCTCCAGCTCTGGGCCACCACACTGCTGTACATAAATCACATAGATACATATATTATAGATACATATAAAAATAATCAAGACAGGGATACTAGAGAAATCTAGGTTTTCAGTGAGTCTCTGTAAGACTTTTGTTTCCATTCCAAACTTTGGAATTGACAATTAAGGAGTCCCAGCAGCCCAGGAGTGCCAGAAGATGGGTTGAGTTAGAATCATTCTAGACACACATGGAGCTCAGATGTTAATCGAAGTGACATTTATCATTGTTTACAAAGGACTACAATAAAAAACCTTGTGAACTTACACTCAGTGACCTGTTTCCATTCCAAGCGAGTGCACACGTGAATATATAACTCTAACAAAAATATCTTTTCAAAGTTCATCAGATCTCTGTCTAAAAGTGACTTATGTATCCAATTGCCTCCTTTCTTCTCAACCAGTTGTGTATCTCAGAAGGCGCTGGCATGCTAATTCCCTCCTTAGCTAGCTTTGCTTTTTGCTGTTTATGGAAACTCAACTTTCCTCTCCAGTGTCTCAACCATCTTTTTTCACTCTAGAATTGTATTCAAGTCAGGGTTGCCCTTTTTACTTAGTTTTCTTTTCCGGCGTTGATTTGATTTCTTTTTAGAGAAACTCTCCTTCTAACCGCATCTCTTTGAATCCTCTTAATTCTGCAGTAGACAGCTCCCCATCTTCTGCTGTATAGCCATCAATCCTTTTGAGCCTCTGCCATGGGGCCTCCATTCCCCTTCTTGGACCTTTGTCATCTGAGCAATTATCTCACTATCTGTGTCTCCTGTAGACCTTTTTTTTTTCAATTCAAGTTTTTATTTTATTTTATACTGTTTATACATATCAATGCATGAATGTTTTTCTCTTCTCTTCTCTTCTCTTCTCTTCTCTTCTCTTCTCTTCTCTTCTCTTCTCTTCTCTTCTCTTCTCTTCTCTTCTCTTCTCTCCTCTCCTCTCCTCTCCTCTCCTCTCCTCTCCTCTCCTCTCCTCTCCTCTGCCCTCCACTATCTTATCCTATCCTATCCTATCCTATCCTATCCTATCCTATCCTATCCTATCCTATCCTATCCTATCCTATCCTATCCTATCCTATCCTATCCTATCCTATCCTATCCCATTTTCTCTCCTCTCCTCTCCTCTCCTCTCCCTTCCCCTATCCTATCCTATCCTATCCTATCCTATCCTATCCTATCCTATCCTATCCTATCCTATCCTATCCCAATTTCTCTCCTCTCCTTTCCTCTTCTACCTTACCTTACCTTACCCTCCATCATAACTCATTGTGAGTTAATTAGTTTTGTTGAAGTGCTGCATTGTGAGGTAGAATTTGTTTAACCCACTGCAAGCCCTTGGAATTTAGTTGACTGAACCAACACTCTTGATATGTGTGTATCCACATATATCACTAATATCCACTTGCACAGTTAAACTTGTCTAGCCTTCGTATGTAACAGGATGAGTGACACCTCACTCCATATTTCACTGTGGCTGCTGATCCTGGAGCAATTATTTCAGTTCCAGCAAATAGATAAGCGAACAGCTGAGATTTATTCACAGGTATGGAATTTAAAATTCAATGGGTAAATACTGAAGGCTCTACTTATTCTGAGCTTGAAAATAGACCACTGGCTAGTTTGTATACATCATATGGTTAAGACTGTATGATACTGCAGCATCCCACCTCCGTAATAAGAATAATTTTATATATGCTTGATGAGTTTATAAAGCTGTGATTTTTTTTTTTTTTGAGATATGCAGTTTTAGCACTTTTCTCCAATCTATCCTGGATTAATTTGCAAAACACTTAGCAGTTCAGTTTCTCAGAATAAAAGGAACCTAAAACCTCCCAAGTTTGGTCTAAAGAGGCAATTTCACACAGTTGAGCAACCTATAAAAATACCAGTAAGCAGATATGTTTAAATTGCTAATAAAAGAAAAACAGTTTTCTTGCAGGAAGGGGACCTATAATTGGATAAACTGTTTTGCAGATGGAATTCTAGGCAGGGACTTCAGACGAGTCATCATTAATCATAATTTCACTGCTGCATTTATCAGAACAAGCAAAAGAAAGATTGCATGTGTCTGCCATTTACGGGATAATGAAATATTGTAAAATCCTCTTAATGTGCAAGAATTTATCCTGTATTTTCCAGCTTTGCTATATTTCTTATGTTTTATTTGAATTTCCTGTAGTTTATTTTCCTTAAACACAAAGTACAATCTTCTTTGAGTAGAGTTTTACTCCTGGTGACTTCAGGTGGAAATCTCAGTTACAAAAAGCGATAATATTGGAGGCTTTTAACATCAACTGGAAGTGGGAACAAAACAGATCAAAATGACCACAAAATAGAAATGGCTTTCTAAGATCAGTCACAATCAACTAGATGCTGCTACAATTAATCTACAGGTGAAACGCGAAAAATTAGAATATCGTGCAAAAGTTCATTTATTTCAGTAATGCAACTTAGTTTTTCATAAACTAATATATGAGATAGACTCGTTACATGCAAAGCGAGATAGTTCAAGCCTTGATTTGTCACAATTTTGATGATTATGGCTTACTGCTCATGAAAACCCCCAAATTCACAATCTCAGAAAATTAGAATATTACATGAAATCGATAAAACAAGGATTGTACATAGAACAATATCGGACCTCTGAAAAGTATAAGCATGCATATGTACTCAGTACTTGGTTTGGGGCCCTTTTGCATCAATTACTGCCTCAATGCGGCGTGGCATGGATGCTATCAGCCTGTGGCACTGCTGAGGTGCTATGGAAGACCAGGATGCTTCAATAGCGGCCTTCAGCTCTTCTGCATTGTTTGGTCTCATGTCTCTCATCTTTCTCTTGGCAATGCCCCATAGATTCTCTATGGGGTTCAGGTCAGGCGAGTTTGCTGGCCAATCAAGCACAGTAATCCCATGGTCATTGAACCAGGTTTTGGTACTTTTGGCAGTGTGGGCAGGTGCCAAGTTCTGCTGGAAAATGAAGTCAGCATCCCCATAAAGCTCGTCTGCGGAAGGAAGCATGAAATGCTCCAAAATCTCCTGGTAGACAGCTGCATTGACCCTGGACTTAATGAAGCACAGTGGACCAACACCAGCAGATGACATGGCTCCCCAAATCAACACAGACTGTGGAAACTTCACACTGGACTTCAAACATCTTGCAGTGTGTGCCTCTCCATTCTTCCTCCAGACTCTGGGTCCTTGGTTTCCAAATGAGATGCAAAAGTTGCTCTCATCAGAAAAGAGGACTTTGGACCACTGAGCAACAGACCAGTTCTTTTTGTCTTTAGCTCAGGTAAGACGCTTCTGACGTCGTTTGTTGTTCAGGAGCGGCTTGGCAAGAGGAATATGACATTTGAAGTCCATGTCCAGGATCCATCTGTGTGTGGTGGCTCTTGATGAGAAAGAGAAAGAGAAAGTGGAAGAGAAAGAGAAAGAGAGAGAAAGAGAAAGAGAGAGAAAGAGAAAGAAAAAGAAAAAGAGAAAGAAAAATAAAGCACTATGGAGGTAAATGTGGATGGGAGACTAGATAAATAAATTATTTATAATTTGCTTCTTTTAAAAAACAAAAACAAAAACGCTAACAGTAGAATGTGTATGGAGATTCTCAGTCATTCACGTCATGATTGTCCTAAAGGTGTTTTTTTTTTTTTTTTTTCAAGAGGCAACTGGACTCTCTGGTTTTTCTTTGAAGACGTTTCGCTTCTCATCCAAGAAGCTTCTTCAGCCCTGACAGATTCCCCACTATTCCATTCCCCATTCCATCCTGTCAGAGCTGAAGAAGCTTCTTGGATGAGAAGCGAAACGTCTTCAAAGAAAAACATATTAAATGCATATTTAAAAGGCTTTACAATGTTTTGTTAGAAAGAGATTCAGAAACTGAATTGGTTAAAGATTGCATGATTAAGTGGGCACAGAACTTTGAAGAACCTGTGATGTTGGAAACATGGGAAAAAAATTGGGTTCAGAATGTCAAATTTACACAGTCGCAGAATTTGAGGGAAAATTTTTATAAAATGTTTTATAGATGGCATTTAGATCCTAAGAAACTGTCATGTATGTACCCTAATGTTCAGCCAAAATGTTGGAGATGTGATTGTTTAGACGCTACATATTATCATGTTTGGTGGACTTGCAAGGAAGTTAAAGCTTTTTGGATAAAAATTTGGTGGGTTATGCAGAATGTTTTGAAGAAAAAAATTCAATTTTCTCCACAATTGTTTTTACTGGGTATAGTTAAGGGTTTTACATTGGGTGAAACAAAGTTGATATTGTACATGATAACAGCAGCCAGATTATTGATAGGTAAATACTGGAAAAATGAAGCTTTGCCCACTATCGAGGAATGGACTTTGAAGATGGCCAGCTTTACAGAGATGGCGAAGATTTCAGCATATTTAAAAGATTGCTCACAAGAGACTTATGAGTGGGAATGGAAGAAGTGGATAGATTATGTGCAGAACAAATATCAGACAAGGAAGTATAAAATAGCTTTTAATTGAAAATGTTATGTTAAGATAGAAATATTTTAATTTAGTTAAGATGAAAAATTATATGAGGGATGGAGGGGTTCAAGTCTTATATAAAGGTGTGTTTTTTTTATGTGAGTATATTCTGTGGAAGTCCGGGGAGAGGGGATGGTTAGGGAGGGTTAGGGAGGATGAGGTTGGGGAGTTTGGGGTGGGTTGAGGGGGGTGGAATGGGTGAAAATGTGAAAATGTAATTGTAAAACTTTTGCAATAAAAAAAAAAAAGAAGCTTCTTCAGCCCTGACAGATTCCCCACTATTCCATTCCCCATTCCATCCTGCCAGAGCTGAAGAAGCTTCTTGAATGAGAAGTGAAACGTCTTCAAAGAAAAACCAGAAAGTCCAGCTGCCTCTTAAAAAAAGCATCCGTGGGACCTAACAGTAGAAGTTATTCTTTCCATTTTTACTCCACCAATTCAACATACATTACTCTTTCTTCCTTATATTCATAGGCAGTAACGGTAACAGAGTTGGAAGGGACCTTGGAGGTCATCTAGTCCAACCCCTTGCTCACACAGGAGACCTATACTAGGGATTCGAACCGCTGAACTGCCGACCTTTCTGAGCAACAAGCTCAGTGTCTTAGTCACTGAGCCACCTAGTCAGGTAATAAGACTATTGGCTGTAGTGATTGAGTAGGACTAGGGGTGACATGATAACAGAGCTCTGATATTTAAGGGGCTGCCACAAAGAAGAAGGGGGTCAACTTATTTTATTTATTTATTTATTATATTTCTATACCACCTTTCTCCCATAGGACTCAAGGCGGTGTACAGTCAAGAAAAATATAGATACACAAACATCATAAAATTGCTAATTAAATTATTATTATAACATAGTTTGACCCAATTAAATAGAACCTAAAATTAGAAACATTTTAAAAACATTCACCTGTTCATATGTTTAGCCCCGCCTGTTGGAACATCAGGGTTTTGAGGGCACAGCGGAAAGCACGGAGATCAGGGATATTTCGTATCTCCGGGGGCAGTTCATTCCAAAGGGTTGGAGCCCTCACAGAGAAGGCCCTCCCCCTGGGAGTCGCCAGTCGGCATAATTTGACTGACGGTACCCTGAGTAGTCCCTCCCTGTGAGAACGAACTGGTCGGTGGGAGGCTATTGGTGGCAAAAGACGGTCTCGTAGGTACCCAGGTCCTAAGCCATGGAGCGCTTTAAAGGTGATAACTAACACCTTGAATTTTTCAAAGCACCAAAAGGTAAGACAAGAATCAATGGACGGAAACCAATCAGAAGAGCCTTGGTGGCGCAGCAGACTAAAGTGCTGTTAAATAGCACCAGCTGCCTGCAATTACTGCAAGTTCAAATCTCACCAGGCTCAATGTTGACTCAGCCTTCCATCCTTTCGAGGTAGGTAAAATGAGGACCCGGATTGTGGGAGCAATAAACTGACTTTGTATATATAAAAAAAGAACACTGTTGGGGGGGGGGGGAATCCCTACTAAGCAGGTATATATACAAAAATATGAAGGCTATTGCTTAACACATTGTAAGCCGCCCTGAGTCTCCGGAGAAGGGCGGCATATAAATCGAACCAATAAATAAATAAATCAAGGTGAGGAGCAACCTAGAACTAAGGAGGAATTTCTTGCAGTGAGAACAATGTACCAGTGGAACAGCTTGCCTTCAACGGTTGTGGATGCTCCATCACTGGAGGCTTTTAAGAAAAGACTGGACAACCGTTAGTTTGGATCTTCTGCTTGAGCAGGAGGTTGGACTGAAAGACCTCCAAGGTCCCTTCCAACTCTGATGTTGTTCTGTGTTCAAACACAACAAAACAAAAGGCGCAGCAATATATACATTTTCCTACTGTCACACCCTTGCTTGCACCTATAAACCATGCACAACAATGTCTGTTTCTGCATATGCCATCCCTCTGCTTGCACACAGGACAGGGACCCTTTCTGCAAATAGAAACACTGCTGCTTGCGTAGATAAATATACTAAATCTTCAGAGCCCGCAAGCAGACAGGTAAAGATATCCAAGGAGAAGAGGCAGGTTTCACACATCTCAAAGCGACTGCAACTTGTAATCTGTGTTGCATGCCATGATTAATGCCCCCTACTCTCATCCCTCAAAAATCTCACAAGCTGTAATTGAATCAACAGCAAAGGATGCAAATTTCCTTTTTCCACCAAGCAGAAGGACTGGATCTCAACGTGCGGCTGACAGAACAGTAATCGGTTTTCAACACAGACACTCTCTAATTAAAAAGAAGAGAATCCTGGAGGGAAAGGAAGGGGGAAAAAATGAGATGGAATATTTTCCATTTCAAGCTCCTTCCCTAATGCATGCAGGAGATAGAGAGGCCCAGGAATTTAGTCTTATTGCAAATAGAATGAGAGCAATGCAGAAGAATGCAGTCATTAAATATCAATATAGGGAGGGACATTGCAGCGGTGGAAGAAATGTCCATCTGGGTTCAGTTCCAAGTGGGAAGAAAGACAGTGGAAACATGGAGGCTTCTTGAAAAGATGGTTTAATAGTGGGCAGGACCATGTGGTTTTGAGGTCCTGGGCAAAGTGGCACATTTGTGTGTGAGAGAGAGATTTATACCCTCTGTTGCAGTGGAGGGTTTTAAAAAAATTTACTACCAGTTCTGTGAGTGTGGCTTGGTGGGTGTGGCATGGCTTGGTGGGCATGGCTTGGTGGACATGGCAAGGGAAGGTTACTGCAAAATCTCCATTCCCTCCCCACTCCAGGGGAAGGTTACTGCAAAATGAAGGTTACTACAGGAAGAGCCTGTAGTACAGTGGACTCAACACTGTTATTAACATCTGCTGCTTGCAATTACTGCAAGTTCAAATCTCACCAGGCTCAAGGTTGACTCAGCCTTCCATCCTTTCAAAGGTAGGGGAAATGAGGACCCAGTTTGTGGGGCCAATAAGCTGATTTTGTATAAAATATACAAAAGTATGAAGGCTATTGCTTAACGCATTATAAGCCGCCCTGAGTCTTCGGAGAAGGGTGGCATATAAATTAAAGCAAAAATAAATAAAAAAATAAATAAAAAAATAAAAAATCCCCACTTCTTCCCAATCAGCTGGGACTCGGGAGGCAGAGAATAGATGGGGGCAGGGACCAGTCAGAATTTTTTACTACCGGTTCTCTGAACTACTCAAAATTTCCGCTACCGGTTCTCTAAACTACTCAAAATTTCCGCTACCGGTTCTCCAGAACTGGTCAGAACCTGCTGAAACTCACCTCTGCTCTGTTGGGCTTTTAATTTGAGCTTGTATTCTGATTGGTTGTCAGATTCCCATGGGGCCACATAGGAGTAACTTTGTAGGTTGTCTTTTGAGTCCCAAGCTTGGTTGAGCCTTGCTGGGTGATGCAATCTCCCTAGGTGCCATGGGGTGAGTTCTGTTGCTAAATGGGTAGAGGGCTAATTCTACCTTTGTTGGATCTTGGGTGAGGGCATTTGCTTATGAATAGACCTAGCTAGCTCTTTATCTCTTAAGTGCTGACATCTGCTGTGGGCTATTGAGGAGGATGGGGCTATTAAGGGTGAGTTGCTTCCTGACTAAAAAAAACATGTTTCTCTATTTCCCATCCAGAGAGATATGATATTCTGCCTTTTTAATATTTCTTAGAATATTTCATTCTCCTAGGAGAGGGGTGGGTGCTAACTTCCTACAGCAGATACAAAGAGATTGAAAAACCTCGATATTCAAGCGTGTGCCTTTGTATATAGTACACTTATACACACTTACACTTCATTTTTCTCTTCAGAGTCTTTTTTTTTTTTGCTTTGCGATAATAATGCCTCATGTCAACCCACATAGAGAGCCATTTTCCATCCTTCACAGCAAAAAAATAATAATAATTTTAATACACGAAAAAGAACCCAGAAGAAAAAAAATATTAAATGACAATAATTTAATTCTTTACCTACCTCTTAGAAAGAGAAATCCATTCTTTGCAGGATAGGTATTTAATCTCACTGAAATGGTGATTATACCCTCCTTAGATCTCAATTTTTGCTTTCACAATCCCCCCCCCAAATGACTTAAATGTCTATACATTTTTATTTACTCTTTTTTTAAAAAAAACACAAAACTGATGTCCGCCCTGCAATTTTGATACAAATTTCCAGAAGAACCTATTGTTGGCTCTCTGCTGTGATAATGGAACCAGGTTTATTGTTATGCTCTCCGCTAGAATGGCTAGTGCGTAGAACTTCTAGAATGTTCTCTATTGATGTTGACTTCCATCGTGAATGAAGTCCTTCTAAAGTCCATTAAATATAAACTGTTTACTGTGCTTAACTCTTTGCAGATGATTAGAACGCAGGTGGCTGAAATGTTAGGATGCAGAAGGGTGAACTGGGAACATATATTATATTGTTTGGCTGGGATATGTACGCAGAAAATCCAGAGAACAGAGTTGAATTCTTTCTACTGGCAAACAACACCTAAGATTGAATAAGAGATACTTCCTTGACTCCACTCCTTTTAACTGACAGCCAGAGATCATTTTTGAATAAAGGATGCATGAAGATAGCTCAAAAAACTGTATGTATGTTCTACTATCTTTGGTGGGAGATGTTTAGTGGGAGAAAGAAGGAAGGAAGAAAGGAAGGAAGGAAGGAAGGAAGGAAGGAAGGAAGGAAGGAAGGAAGGAAGGAAGGAAATAATCCTATATCAAGCTCATTTGTCAGACAAAACCTTGAAATTGATGCCATCAAGAGATAATCTGGATTTGTGCAATACAGCCTCCTTGAATTGGCCAAATGAATTGACCTTTTATGAAAAAAAAAGAATCCTCAAGAAAAACACAAACATAAACAATAATGAGAGATATTTTTCCAGTCTCCAAAAAACTGAAAGATTTCAAGTGGCCATGGGTGTTAACATAATCTCTGAATTTTTCTACATTTAGTATTTATAAAGCTTTACAGCCACACACATTTAATAGGGCCATATTTTAGATGTTTAGTGGGAGAAGGAAGGAAGGAAGGAAGGAAGGAAGGAAGGAAGGAGGGAGGGAGGGAGGGAGGGAGGGAGAGAAGGAAGGAAGGAAGGAAGGAAGGAAGGAAGGAAGGAAGGAAGGAAGGAAGGAAGGAAAGAAAGAAAGAAAGAAAGAAAGAAAGAAAGAAAGAAAGAAAGAAGGCAGGCAGGAAGGAAGGACAGGAAGAATGGGAAGGAAGGCAAGGGAAGGGAAGAGGAGGGGAGGGGAGATCAGGTCATAACTTGTAGCTGATTTTGGAAAAAAAATAAATAAGGAATGTTGACCTACTTAACATTTCAATGGAAGATTCCTGGAGATCCCAAAATAGTCAGCTAGAGAGACAGAAATGGCAAGCCACTCCTGTACTGCTGCTGAGAAAATTATATGGCAGTATTCGTCAAATCACCAGGGAGCAAGCATTTGTTAAATGGTGCAATTGGGCTTTAATTGTTAGAATATCTGGAAAGAAGTTCCTGAAGAAGGAAAACTCTGTCCCGAACACTTTCATATCCAGGAAAAGAAAAAGAAAAGAAAGTGAACATATTTTCTGGGGTTGGCTACTGAGACCAGGAGATCTGTACCAAATAGACTGGACAATCATTTCATCAGGATGGTATAAGGTCTCTGGTCTTAATAGAATAGAATGGAATGGAATGGAATGGAATGGAATAGAAGTAGAGTAGGAGTAGAATAGAATAGAATAGAATAGAATAGAATAGAATAGAATGGAATGGAATGGAATGGAATGGAATGGAATGGAATGGAGCGGAGCGGAACGGAACGGAACGGAACGGAACGGAACAGAATAGAATAATCGAATGAAGGAATAGAATAGAATAGAATAGAATAGAATAGAATAGAATAGAATGGAATGGAATGGAATGGAATGGAATGGAATGGAATGGAATGGAATGGAATGGAATAGAAGTAGAGTAGGAGTAGAATAGAATAGAATAGAATAGAATAGAATAGAATAGAATAGAATAGAATAGAATAGAATGGAATGGAATGGAATGGAATGGAATGGAATGGAATGGAATGGAATGGAATGGAATGGAATGGAGCGGAGCGGAGCGGAACGGAACGGAACGGAACGGAACGGAACAGAACAGAATAGAATAATCGAATGAAGGAATAGAATAGAATAGAATAGAATAGAATAGAATAGAATAGAATGGAATGGAATGGAATGGAATGGAATGGAATGGAATGGAATAGAATAGAATAGAAGTAGAGTAGGATTAGAATAGAATAGAATAGAATAGAATGGAATGGAATGGAGCGGAGCGGAGCGGAGCGGAGCGGAACAGAACAGAACAGAATAGAATAATCGAATGAAGGAATAGAATAGAATAGAATAGAATAGAATAGAATAGAATAGAATGGAATGGAATGGAATGGAATGGAATGGAATGGAATGGAATGGAATAGAAGTAGAGTAGGAGTAGAATAGAATAGAATAGAATAGAATAGAATAGAATAGAATAGAATGGAATGGAATGGAATGGAATGGAATGGAATGGAATGGAATGGAATGGAATGGAATGGAATGGAATGGAGCGGAGCGGAGCGGAACGGAACGGAACGGAACGGAACGGAACAGAACAGAATAGAATAATCGAATGAAGGAATAGAATAGAATAGAATAGAATAGAATAGAATAGAATAGAATGGAATGGAATGGAATGGAATGGAATGGAATGGAATAGAATAGAATAGAAGTAGAGTAGGATTAGAATAGAATAGAATAGAATGGAATGGAATGGAGCGGAGCGGAGCGGAGCGGAGCGGAACAGAACAGAACAGAACAGAATAATTGAATGAAGGAATAGAATAGAATAGAATAGAATAGAATAGAATAGAACAGAATAGAACAGAGTAGAGTAGAGTAGAATAGAATAGAACAGAACAGAACAGAACAGAATGGAACGGAATAGAATACAATAGAATTCTTTATTGGCCAAGTGTAATTGGACACACAAGGAATTTGTCTTTGGTGCATATGCTCTTAGTGTACAAAAAACAAAAAAAAAAAAACAAGACACATTCGTCAAGAATCACAAGGCACAACACCCTTAAGCAGGGGGGTTGGACTAGAAGACTTCTGAAATCCCTTCAGTCCTATGACTCTATGTTCTAATACAGAAATAGAAATCACATTTCTTTCCAGATGTTTCATTTCTTTTCTAGCCTCAGTGCAGTGGTTCAGAAGTAGAGATTACCTTGCAGTACTTGGAGTCTAAATAATAAATATAAACATCTGCCAATCTTCTCCCACCCCCACCCCCACCCCCCAAAACAATATGAACAAAGAAATAAACAAACTCTCTCTCTTTTGGCTTCCGAAGCCTGAAGAACCCAAGTAAAACTACCTAAAATGAACCTGGGGTAAACTTTTATTTAACCCTTTTAGCTTTTCCTTCTCTTGTGAATTAGCAACTTTAAGAAGTTTGCCAAAAGTCATTTGAATTCAACCCCAAAGCTTCCAGAAACATCGGTATAGAAGCTCCTGTAAAATATTGAGATGAAAATACACAGGGGTAGGCTTCAAAAATTTTAACAAGGAGTTCTCTGCCCGGTTGCTGGGTGGGCATGGCCATGGTGGGCGTGACCTAGTCATCTTCCTGCCCCATGGTGTGTGTGTGTGGGGGGGTATTTTTGCCCTCCTTGGGCTCTGGAGACTTTCTTCAAGCCTCCAGGAGCATGAAAACAGCCTCCCCAGGCTCCGGAGGCCCTCTGGAGGCCAGAAATGGCCCCGTTTCCGGCCTTCCTGAACTTTTGGTAGGCCCATTTTTCGCCCTCCCCAAACTTCCTTGCACGCTTTGCACTTACCTGCATCCAAAACGGGCTGCGTGGGGACTCTTGAGAGGGGAGGGGAGGGGCAGGGTGGGCGATGCCAGCCAGGAGTGGGATTTGGGGGTTCTCCGAACTGCACAGAATCTTAGCTAGAGGTTCTTCCGAACCCTTGCGAATCCCCAGCAGCCCACCCTGCTTCCGCAGCTCTTAAAATTCTCCTTCTGATTAAGGGTTAAGGATCTGCCTTGAAACTTGGCTATATTTTACAGGTTAATGCATTAAAGGTGTTAATGCATTTATGATCCCAACTGATGTTGCTGTAAAGCCCTTTAGGTGTAGTTAACGTGAAAAGAGAGCAAACTACATTGAAGAGGACAATAATCATGATCAGGATATGGATTCTACAGCTCTTGACATCAAACAAGGTATCCAGGATAAATGGCACTTATGTGGAAATGGATGCTTCATCATCACAATGCATTTTCTATACAGTGGTATCCTTGTACTCTACTGCTTTGAAACTCATCAAATTTGGTACTCAACACACTCTGACGGGAACATTTTGTCCCGATACTCATTGTTTGTTTGGTACTCAACACACCAGCTAGAACGTGTCACTGTGGGCTACCTTGAGACTCACTACATTATTCCTTGGGGGGGGGGAATGTTCGATATTCATAATTTTGGTACTCATTGTGCCCCCTGGAAACAATTAACGATGAGTTTTGTTTTTGTTTTTTGCTTTAATTTGTATGCCACCCTTCTCCAGCAGGACTCAGGGCAGTGAACAGCCAGAATAAAACAGAACATACCAAATTTAAAAACAGTTTAAAAATAATTAAATATTTTTGGCCGCAATTTAAAACAACCCAATTAAAATCATTTAAATTTAACCAAAACAGTGGGATCAAGCCAGCCCGGCTAGGTGAAATAAATAAGTTTTCAGGACCCAACGAAAAGTCCGGAGGTCTGGTATCGTACGTATCTCTGGGGGGAGATTGTTCCAGAAGGTGGGCACTGCCACAGAGAAGGCTCTCCCCTTGGGGGTCGCCAGCCGACACTGTCTGGCGGACGGCACCCTGAAGAGGCCCTCTCTGTGCGAGCATACTGGCCGGTGGGAGGCTATTGGTGGCAGAAGGCGGTCTCATAAATACCCCAGCCCTAAGCCATGGAGTGCTTTAAAGGTGGTCACCAACACCTTGAAGCGCACCCGGAAGACCACCGGGAACCAGTGCAGCTCGCGCAGGAGAGATGTCACATGGGAGCGCCCCGTTGCTCCCATAATCCCCTGCGCAGCTGCATTCTGGACCAGCTGGAGCCTTCGGGTGCACCCCAAGGGGAGCCCCATGTAGAGAGTATTGAAGTTCCACCATATTTCCATCATGATATCAAAGTCAGATGTGTAAGGCCTGAAGTTTGTGTTACAATGCATGTTTCATCCCTTGCCCTTCCTTCCCTCTCTCCATGGAAACCTATGGTCAAACAGAAGTCAATTAAGACAACAACATCTTAAATATCACTGGCTAATAATTCACATCTCTTCATGACCATTTCTAGAATGTATAAATGTTTCAAGATACGTGCAATCCAGTAGTGAGATTCAAATTCCGGCACTACCAGTTCGCTATCGGAAGTGCGCGGCACTTCTGCACATGCGCAGAAGCTTCTGCGCATGTGCAGAGTGTTTTTGATGACATCTAGGTGGGTGGGCAGAGCCTCCTGCCACTACCAGTTCTCCCACTGGTGCAATCACACACGTAGAAATAGCGCTCAGACTTACCGTGTTTTCCCGAAAATAAGACCCTGTCTTATATCTTTTTGAAGCCTGAAATAAGCGTTTGGACTTATTGCCATGTGCTCAAAAGCCCGATTGGGCTTATTATCAGGGGATGTCTTATTTGGGGGAAAACAGGGTATATACCGCTTGATAGTACTTCACAGCTCTGTCTAAGTAGTTTACAGAGTCAGCATATTTCCCCCAATAGTCCGGATCCTCATTTTACCAACTTCGGAAGGATAGAAGGCTGAGTCAACCTTGAGCCAGTGAGGCTCGAACCCCTGGCAGTCGGCAGAATTAGCCTGCAATACCACATTCTAACCACAGTGCCATCATGGCTCTTCTGTCCTCTTCCCATTTTATGATGAGTCTGGTTAATGTTAACTTCACTTGGTATGTGTTCACTCTTCTCCCATCCTTATTTACTCTTTCCAAAAATATTTTGGAAGAAAAAGATAGGATAGGTGCATAATATATTTTGAACAGTATTACTGTGGACTATGCCTCAGAAAAGTTGTAAGAAAAAGGTTTCTCTCTTCCAGCTGTCATAAAAAGAGGATGGTTTAGATTATGCTCATGGGATCCATGGTGCATATGGTTTATTTATATGGATTTGTGTTTTATTATATATTTTAAGCTTCCTTCCTTCCTTCCTTCCTTCCTTCCTTCCTTCCTTCCTTCCTTCCTTCCTTCAAGCATTTTAAACCATGTATAGTTAGCTGCCTAGAACCTTCAGAAATGGACAGCATACAAATATAATACATGCATACATACATACTAATTCTCAAGGACCTTACCCCTCATACTGAAACACAGTTACATTTATAATAGCCTATTTTATTTTATTTTATTTTATTTTATTTTATTTTATTTTATTTTATTTTATTTTATTTTATTTTATTTTATTTTATTTTATTTTATTATTTTATTTTATTTTATTTTATTTTATTTTATTTTATTTTATTTTATTTTATTTTATTTTATTATATTATATTATATCACTCTTTGGGGTCAGTAAACATGTCACATTCTTTGTAGCCACCAAGTCAGAAGACAGAATCCGCTGTCTAAGAGTCCAAGAATATTTCAGGGTCCAAATATTGTATCTTATCCTGAAAACTGACTAGGTAGGGAGCAAGTGTGACTGTTCACCAGCTACCAATATGTCAAGAAGGATCGTTTGAAAACAATCTTTTTGATCCAAGTATCTAATCAAGTGTATTGTTGTGTCATTTTTTTTAAAAAAATAATAAATATCAAGTTTAGTCTGATGTTCCCCTGGTGGAAAGTTAGGCTATCTAACTAACAGATAAGATACATGAAAGCATCTTAGACGATGAAGAGACACATTTTGATGGTCAGGGTCAAAGCAAATTTTTGTAAAGTTATTGGAACCCCTTACAAGTCTAGCCTGAAATCTAATCTGAATATCAACATTATCAACTGGACAAATGAGGATGAGATGATGGAGTGAAGGGGAAAACAATCAGTGGTGGGATTCAAATAATTTAACAACCGGTTCTCTGCCCTAATGACCAGCTGGGTAGGTGTGGCTTGGTGGTCATGTGACCATGTGGGCGTGGCCAAACTCAGTGTCACTCACATCGATGGGCGCTTTGCTTTAGCTGTTACAATGTAATAAGGGTTAACCAGAGAGGCAGTTTCTGTAAGCAGGACAATAAAGATTAGGCTAGAAACAACACCAGAATATTTCCTTCCTGCCTTCCTTACAGGAAGCCCTGTAAAGTGGGGGGAAAAAAAATAAGATTTCTTCCAACAACTGGTTCTCCAAACTGCTTAGAAAGTTAACAACCGGTTTTCCAGAATAGGTGCGAACTGGCTGAATCCCACCACTGGAAACAATGCTCTAGGTCAAATGCAGATTTCTCATTTTATAAAAACTTTGCTCTCTCTCTTTTTTTTAAAAAAAAAAAGTTTTTTTTTAAAAAAAAACATTATTCCTCTAAATCTAGTAAAATACATATCTTGTAAATCTGCTTCTTTCTTTCTTTCTTTCTTTCTTTCTTTCTTTCTTTCTTTCTTTCTTTCTATCTTTCTTTCTTTCTTTCTTTCTTTCTTCCGTCCGTCTATCCATCCATCCATCCATCTCCCCTTCCTTCCTTCCTTTTCTTTCCCTTTCTCTCTCTCCCTCCCTCCCTCTCTCCCTCCCTCCTTCTCTCTCTCTTTCTTTCTTTTTTCCATCCATCCATCTATCTCTCCTTCCTTCCTTCCTCTTTCTTTCTTTCTTTCTTCCTTTCTTTCTTTCCCTTCCTCTCTCTCTCCCTCCTTCCCACCTTCTTTCTTTCTTTCTTTCTTCCATCCATCCATCCATCTATCTCTCCTTCCTACCTTCCTTCCTTCCTCTCTCTCTCTTTCTTTCTTTCTTTCTTTCTTTCTTTCTTTCTTTCCTTCCTTCCTTCCTTCCTTCCTTCCGTCTTTCTTTCTTTGTTTCTTTCTTTGTTTGTTTCTTTCTTTCTTCCTTCCTCCCTCCCTCCCTCCCTCCCTCCCTCCCTCTTTCTTTCTTTCTTTCTTTCTTTCTTTCTTTCTTTCTTTCTTTCTTTCTTTCTTTCTTTAATTTTGGGACTCTTGACATTCCTGATTGTCCAGAGCAAGTTGCTTTTAAAGTCCAAGCAGTCACAAATCAGAGCCGCTAATGGGAGAATAGAAATGCATTACTGGAGAAGCAGGGAATAATGGAGTTTTCGCAGAGAAATTTTTATTTCACCTATCCTATGAAATTACACCTGTATTGACTCTGCAAAGTCATATCCACTAGGCACAGAGTAAATAAAATACAGCTCCGGCAGTGCTCAGAACATCTGGTTTATTAAAATAAAATTCCTAGACATTTCACATAACTGTCAAATAATGTCCTTTTCGGCAATAAAAAAAAAAAAAGATAGAAATTGAGTTCTGCATTATAGCATTATATCCAGATATACAAACACCTTGAATGACTATTGCAATCATGTAACCTGATTTATTGCAAAGATTCTGAGCAAAGATCTCTGTAATATTTTCACCAGCGGATAATGGATCTTGTTCATCACAAGTATAAATTTAGAAAAAAAGAAAAAAGAAAAGAGCTGCCGTTGATTTAGTCTCCCAAGGTTTTTTGTATTAACTGAGAAGAAGTGGCAAAAGTAATTCTCATTTCTCCCTTATGAACACGATGTCTGTAATTCTTAGCAAATTGTTCTTTTTAAAATCCCTGTTCTTAAAGACAGCCGCCCGTACGGTAATGGATACACATTGTCCTAGGCTTTGTCAAGATATATTGATAATGGTGGTTGTCTGGCAACTAAGAGCTCAGTCACACAGTCTCCTTGTTCTGAAATAAAGGAACTCCAATTTTATCTACTAGGGTTCTTTTTCATAACAGTCCCTCTATCTCATTGTGAGGTTCCCGTTAAGACATTCTGAATGGTAATGTGACCAATCGTCCTCCTTTAGGGAGGACAGTCCTTCTTTTGTAAGTTCTATCCTCTCTTGAAAAGTGACCTCCTACATGTCCTCCTTTTCGATATTTGAAGACTAATCTGTAAATCTCAGTATTCGATCGATGCCGATCCGATCCGTTGTGTGTGATGTGACGTATTTGTATTTGACATGACTATTCGTCAAGGCTCTGTACAGTGTGGCGAGATGCGATTATGAGACGCATGCACTCCACACAGGAGAATTGTTTTGAGAGAGTGCGCTGCGCTCTTGCAGCTTTGAGAAATCGAGATTGAATGTTGATACTCTAGCTGTAGCGCTTGCCGTAAAATTCAATATGAAGGCTATTTCTTGTTCAGATATTTCCAATCTATTGTTAGAAGATTTAAATAATAATTAATAGGCATGTAAGCATAATTACAATATAAAATGTTATTGTTACAAATGTTTTTTATTATGCCTTTATCATATTATAGTGTATTCTGTATTATTGTTGCAATGAATTAAATGTTTCTTTTATTTATATTTTTTTCTTCAATTTATTTCTGTCTTCCCTCTCATTGTAAAAAAGTTGGTCACCTTATGACCAACTGGGGGCTGGGGAGGGTGAAAATGTGACATGTGGAGAGTTTTGGAGGCCAAAAATGCCTGTATTTGGTCTATAAGACATGCCTAAATTTTCACCCATTTTTAGGTGGGGAAATGGTGCGTCTTATACTCCAAAAAATATGGTATATGCTCTGAGCTCTTTATTTCCTTCCTCACTTTGAATAGTATTTTTTCAATGGCATGTAGATGGAGTTTGTCCCTGTGTGTCTGTTGATAGCTGATTTGTCACAACGCCGGACTCCCAGGATTTCCCTAACAGTCTTGGATTTGGCATCATCTAAAATGCGGAGCATTGCAGAGTACTTCTGGGGGCCAGGGAGGGCAAAAATCTGATGCACGGAGGGTTTGGGAGGCCAAAAATGCCCATATTCAGTCTATAATAAAATTAACATAACATAATTAACATATAAGACACACCTAAATTTTCACCTACTTTTAAGGGGGAAAAAGGTGCATTTTATACTCCAAAAAAATATGCTATGTGCTCTGAGCTTTTTATTTCCTTCCTTGCTTTGGGTGGTATTTTTTCAATGGCGTGTAGTTGGAGTTTGTCCCTGTGTGTCTGTTGATAGCTGATTTGCCACAACGCCTGGCTTCCAGGATTTCCTTAACAGTCTTGGATTTGGCATGATCTAAAACATTTCCCACTTGAAGTTACGATTAAAAAAAAGTCTAGCATCCAAGAAGCTAACAAAGCAAAATGACACATTGGTTACAAAGGTTTCTTTCTTTCATGTTTATGTCCATTGCTGAAGGTCAAAACCAGCATTTTTATAATTAATTTGTATGGACAGCTCACATTAGCTCTCTCCAACCTTTACTTAAATGATTGAGTTGTAGGTTTCCTTAAATTTATCAAGCCCTAAATGATCTAATTAAGTTTTTCTGTTTACATTCATATGTCGTCTTCATACAAAAACTGATTCCATATTTTTTTTTAAAAAAACGGAGAGGTTTTTTTATATATGTAAAAAAGCATCTAAGTAATTAACCAAGATATCAAAGGAATGAGGTGAATTACAGGAGATGAGTCAAGATTAAAATATCTCCCACCACTATCATCACTATCCATTTTCTTTTATCTTTTCTTCTTCCTTTTCCAAAGCTTTAATGACCCATACACCCCATTAGTTTTTATGCTCATCTCTGCAACATATAACATACTTCAAATATAATTACAGCTCGTATTTCAGAAGAGGTCATCTTAATTATGAATGCAACCTGTATCTGTGATTTCCACATTTTTTTCCCCCCCAGGGAAAAAAAAGGCGTATTTCTAGTTGCGATATAGAACACGTTGCTACACAAGAAATATTCTTCCATCAGATTTGATCTGATATAGGTTCAAAGTAGATGGACCACACATTGCTCAATGCGAAGACTTCTTTTTAGAAGATACTCTTGAAGATTTCCTGTAGAGAAATGATTGTCCCTTGTTCACTTTTGAAAGGGACACCACTCTGCCTTAATGATACAATTTCCAGTTCCATTCTGTTCAGTGGAAGTGGTTTAAGGTTAACGCTTCTACTCTGATCTGTGAGATTTATCCACTGATAAAAAATGTACACAGGATATTTTATGAGCAACTACTTTTTACACACGTAATTGGTAGCTCTTAGAATGATAATAACTTAGAATAACTTTAACTTTATTGCAGGGGTGAAATGCTCCCAGTTCGGACTGGATTGTCCAATCCGGAAGCGATGGAGGCGGGTGGTTCAGAGAACCAGTAGCAAAAATCCCTCCCCACCCCCATGCCCAGCTGAGCTGCACAATCATCAGAGGCTTTTTATTTTATTTTTAAAAGCATTTTTTCTACAACCTCTTCAGCCGAAAAAATGCTTTTAAGAGTAAAAACAAAGCCTCTGCCAATCAGGCAAGACAGCAGGGATCATCAGAGGCTTTAAAAAAAAGAAAGAAAAGCCTCTGCTGATCAGGCAAGTCAGCTGGGATCGTCAGAGGCTTTTAAAAGCATTTTTACATGGTTTTAAAAGTAAAAGTAAAAAAAAAATTGACCACACCCACTCAGTCATATTAACCCCCACACACACATACACAAAGCCACGCCCACAGAACCGGTAGTAACAAATTTTACATTTTACCACTGCTTTATTGTCACTTTGAATGTACATAAATTGGCATACATTAAAATGAAATTTCATTGCAGACAGGTCTCAAAGGGTCACCGCTTCCAATGTACATTACAGGAACATGACAAAATAAATAAATAAATACAAAACTATGCATATACCCACATATTTTACTAGAAGAGTACTCAAATCTTCTGCTTGAAATAAAATTCCCTATACCACCAGGCTTGAAATTTTAGGTCTGGATAGCATCGAACTACACCGTCTACATTCCAATCTATGCTTAGTTCATAAGATTATTTACCAAAAAGTCCTACCTGTAAATGAGTACTTTAATTTCAACCGTAATAACACAAGGGCTATCAATAGATTCAAACTCAATGTAATTTGCTTTAATTGTAGGAAATATGACTTCTGCAATGGAGTAGTAAATGTCTGGAACACTCTACCTGATCCTGTTGTTAGTCTCTCTAACCTTCATACCTTTTACCTTAAACTGTCTTCCGTGGACCTTTCATGTTTCTTAAGAGGTCCCTAAGGGGGCGTGCATAAGGCGCACCAGCGTGTCTACCATCCCTGTCCTACTGTCCCCATTGATATGGCTATGTTTTGCCTATTTATTTCTTTTCATTTGTGCCAATTTTGTTTTTGTCATGTGTCCATGTCTATGTCTATACTGTTACTTGTTTCCTTGTACTTGTTGATAGATAGATAAATAAATAAATAAATAAATAAATAAATAAATAAATAAATAAATAAATAAATAAATAAATAATATTATATGACATGGAGAAACAACACAGTCTAGTTCAGATGTACACATGTCCATGGCGAGAAAAACAAAGCTTGCGAGTTTACAAGACGGATGGCGTAGGGAAGAAAGCTGTTACAGAATTGGGTAGTCCTGCTAGAAATACTTCAAAACCTCTTCCTAGAGGGGAGCAACAGAAACAGACCATGAAGTGGGTGTGTGGTGTCTCTAACAATGCTTTGAACGCTAAGCACATAGTGCTTATAAGCAGGATCTTGAATAACAGGAAGCAAACTTGCTATAATCTTCTCCACTGTCCTTACCACTCTCTGTATGGACTTTCTATCTGAGGTGCTGCTGCCACCAAGCTAAACAAGTGATGCAGTTTTTTTAAAAAAACACTCTCAATCGTGCCTCTGTAAAAAGTGGCCAGGACAGAAGGACAAAGATGTGCTCTCTGTTGTGACCTAGGCTCAAGTAGTTATTACCAGACACAATCAGTCCTAACCAAACATATTTTATTAGAACAGCTGAGAATTACTTCATTCTCAGCTTAGTCCAAATTAATTCCAGAACAAATTCTTCATAAACAGTCCTTTGGCCTTATCACCAACCTTTGTCTTCTTTGGCACCCTGCCAAAGGCTTTTCTTGACAAAACCCCAAGAAGTTCAGAAGCAATAAATGCCAACAAGAAACTAATGTAGCAATGTTGCTTTCCTACAAAGATCCCAAGAGCTGTTGCTGCTCCTTTAAGCCTTCTGGGAGGGGCCAATCATCTCCTGGCCTTACTCCTGAGTCGTCCTTTTTGCTTTAGTTTCTCTTGCCTTCTGGCAGCTCTTTGCATGCGTGCACTAGGAACAGGCTCCTCCTGCTCTTCTGCCTCTCTGCTATCCACCTCTGGAGGTTCCGGAGTCTGCACATTGCTCCCAGATGACCCTGGCCCCATCTCTGCCTCTGATACAGAGCCCTCATATGGGCCTTCCCCAGCCTCCAGGACTGGCCCATTATCCTCCCCCAGCCTCCTCACTGTCCAACTCCACTGATAGCTCCACAGGCTGCTGGCGGACCACAACACTCTCTTCATCTGACATCCGGAAATGCAGATGTTGGTTTGCCCGCTTCAATAAAGATGACATGTGGAGAGACCAGTTCAGATTGTTAGTTATCTGCACCCCCAGTTACTTAATACTGTTGACCAATACTACAGCTTAAATAACCTAATCTATTGGACTCTGAGGCCCTATAGTACAGTGATCTCATGTAAAACCAGTGATCATGAAAAATTCAAAACAAACCATTTAAGACTTTGTTTATTGATATTGCACAAATTATTGTTCTTTTTCTTCAGCTTCAGAATAGAGAATCACATCGGCATGGCAATACTCCTACATCAAACATCGTAAGCACACTTCATGTTTCATTTATTCCTAAACCTCTTGGATGATCAGTTGTTACTATAGAAAAAAAGCTTATCCTTGCTTTCACAAAGGATAAATGTTCTTCCTGCTTGTTTCCACTTACTCATAAATCACTGTGCTTGATATCATAATTATTTTCACAATAGCCAATCATTATATCTCAAATATTATGATATCAAGAACTAAAGCAATTAGATGGCAGATGCTGGGTGGCAGACCATCTGGTCTTTTCGGAAAAATGTATTTTAGAGGGAACTTGAAATTGCAGTCATCGAGATGACTCCAATACCAGTTGTACAAGGTCTAGCATGCACTTCTGTACAATAAACCAGAGCACATTCATTGAATTGGTCAATGTTATATTTATATGTGTTATTTAATTGTATTAGATGACTTTATAAAATAATTGATGGTAAAACAATATGGATTTTCATCAGGGGTGAAATCCAGCCGGTTATGACAGGTTCTGGAGAATCAGTAGCAGAAATTTTGAGCAGTTCGGAGAACTGGCAAATACCACCTCTGGCTGGCCCCAGAGTGGGGTGGGAATGGAGATTTTGCAGTATCCTTCCCCCAGGAGTAGGGTGGGAATGGTGATTTTGCAGTAGTCTTCCCCTGCCCATGCCCACCAAGCCACGTCCACAGAACCATTAGTAAAAAAAAATTGGATTTTGCCTAAAGCAGGTGTTTTTAACTGAAGTAATATAACCCACATTCATAATTCCTTGCTATCTAGATCAGGAGTGAAATCTAGCCAGTTCTATCCGGCTTGGGCAAACCGGTAGCAGTGGCTGCGGGAGGCTCCGCCCACCCACGTGGATGTCATGACGGTGCTTTATTGCAACATTTTAAGCCTCTGCGCACATTGGCAAACCGGTAGGGAAGGTAAATAAATTTCACCCCAATCTAGATAGAAAATAGTCTGCAGTCATCCAGATTATGGTTATCCCAAAGGTGCTTTTTCAGGAGGCAACTGGACTTTCTTGAAAAAAACAAAAACAAGAAAGTTTGGTTGACTCCTGAAAAAGCACCTTTGGAATAGACAGAAAACAGTTGTGCTATTGTATTGACACGGTGTTTTTCATTATTAAAATTTATTTATTTATTTATTTATTTATTTATTTATTTATTTATTTATTTATTTATTTATTTATTATATTTCTATACCACCTTCCTCCCGTAGGACTCAAGGCGGTGTACAGTCAAGAAAAATATAGATACACAAACATCATAAAATTGCTAATTAAATTATTATTATAACATACTTTGGCCCAATTAAATAGAACCTAAAATTAGATAACATTTTAAAAACATTCACATGTTCATATGTTTAGCCCCGCCTGTTGGAACTTCAGGGTCTTGAGGGCACGGCGGAAAGCACGGAGATCAGGGATATTCCGTATCTCCGGGGGCAGTTCATTCCAAAGGGTTGGAGCCCCCACAGAGAAGGCCCTCCCCCTGGGAGTCGCCAGTCGGCATCATTTGACTGACGGTACCCTGAGTAGTCCCTCCCTGTGAGAACGAACTGGTTGGTGGGAGGCTATTGGTGGCAAAAGACGGTCTCGTAGGTACCCAGGTCCTAAGCCATGGAGCGCTTTAAAGGTGATAACTAACAAATAATAATAATAATAATAATAATAATAATAATAATAATAATAATAATAACAACAACTAATGTTGATGTATTCCAGCAATATTTTATTAGTGAACTAATAGCAAGTTGGACTTGTTGATTTTAACACCTTTCCCATAATGTTCATTATTTGATGAGATCAGTTCCCCATATTTGGGGTAATCAAAAAAACGTCAGCAACGCTGGAGGTTTTCAAAAAGAGATTGAATAACCCTTTGTCTGAAATGGATATTTCTCTATTCCAACTCTGCTATTCTATATTCTATCATCTGCATATAATGCAAAGAAATCTGGAAACTGCAACATACGTTACTAGGGATTTTGAAGCAGTTCCTCCGAGTGGTTTACAATTTCTCGAATGATGACATGCAAAAAAAGGCATGTTACCAAAAACATCACCGTCATTTTCACCATCAGGAGAGTCACCAAAAGAAGAAAGAAAAGGTGCACTTAATGATCTTAGGTTAGGTCATCCCACAAATTAACTTCCAATTTGTTACAGTACTTGACCTGAAGCACAGAAGCTTGCAAATTTCAGTAACAGTAACAGAGTTGGAAGGGACCTTGGAGGTCATCTAGTCCAACCCCCTGCTCACGCAGGAGACCTATACTAGGGATTCAAACCGCTGAACTGCCAACCTTTCTGATCGACAAGTTCAGTGTCTTAGCCACTGAGCCACCTAGTCAGGCTAAATTTCCACAGAAGTCTGTCGAGCTTTTAAAACAGCCCTTCCATATAGAGTTATTGAATCTTCAAACATTCGGATGGCAGTGGACAGATATAAAAATGAAACCTCTATGAAAATAACAAGAGTTTTGTAGCGCTCATATAATTCTGTACCAAACAGAATGGAGCTGGAAAACAGTTTTGCATTCAGATGAATAGAAAAGCAACGATAGCCCCAAAGCTCTATGGAGATTCTCAGTCATCCAAGTCATGGTTGTCCCAAAGATGATTTTTTTTTTTCAAGAGGCAACTGGACTTTCTGGTTTTTCTTTGAAGACGTTTCATTTCTCATCTGAGAAGCTTCTTCAGCTCTGACTGGATGGTTGGGGAATGGAAGGTTTAAACTCCTTGCAGACAGCTGGCCATTTGCATCCTTTTAGAGAGTCATTGAGGCCACTTGGAGGTTTCTCTGTGTCCTCAGGGCCACCTGAGTGGTGCAATGGGTGTGGAGCCTTCTTGGACCTGCTGAAAGGACTGTGTTGTAGACTAGAGATAGATGATGCTGTATCCCTCCCCCTCTGTTGAGAGAGGGCCGTCCATGTTTGACATAGAGGGCCTCTTTGACCCCTCTTTGAACCAGCGATCCTCTCTGTCCAAAATATGGACTTTGTTGTCTTCAAAGGAGTGGCCTGTGTCTTTTAAATGCAGATGGACTGATGAATCTTGTCCTGATCTGTTTGTTCTCCTATGTTGCGCCATGCGTTTATGAAGTGGTTGTTTTGTTTCCCCAATGTACAGATCTGCACATGGCTCACTGCATTGTACTGCATATACCATGTTGCATGCCCAAAAGTCATTTCTCTGCCCACAGAGTTTCATCTGGAACGGCAGCAAATGGGAAGATTTTAGGGTGACTTTAAAAGCTTGCATTCTTTTTCATGGAAACTTGACACTCCTTTGCGTAATAACTGTGCATATTTTTTTAAAAAAAAAGTTGCTCATCACTGTAAATTTGGCATCTAATCTCTTTTAACATGAAGCCTGATTTATATCAGAGTATCCCCTAGAAAACTAACTCTTGATAAACAAAGTTAACTGTAGGCTTTAATCAATAACGGTGACACTAGATCAAGATTTTTATCTCACCTAAGTTAATGAAATTACCGGCGCTTCACAGAAAAACCCATTTGTCTTGCACAATAAATTTTCACACTTCGAAATACACAACTGGTGTAAATATGTGGTGTGAGAGCACCGTGGGGATATATAGGGGGTTAAGGATTAGTGTTAAATATAAATACCAATAGTGCTGACAGGTAAGAACATGTTCTTGTCTTAAAGTGTAACAAATACATTTATCACCCAATATGTCTCTCTGGGTTAGCTTTGGAGAAAGCCTCTGGGCTAACCAAGAATTCTCACAGTTCCTCTAAAGGCAGATCCAAAGTCTTCATTCAGATGTCAGATTCACTTCCTCCAGCAATCATCTCCAATCCTTGACAAACTGAAACTCCGTGTCAGGTTCCGAATCAGGATGGGAAAGGAAACACCGGACAACAAGGTGGAGGTTGTAGTAAAGTTTTACCTTCTGCACAATTCGGCATGCTCCAACAATCACCCAGTGCAGTTTCAGTGAAATATTGTCAGCTCTAACCGTACGTGCTCCCATCACCATTTTTAAACCCAGTGCGCCCCACCCCGCTACTCCACCCACTAACTCCACCCCAAACCCTGTGCTGATTGGAGGGTTCTAGTTGTTTCCCCTCGCTGGTAATTAGGTGCGAGTAGCCCAGGGACATCGGGTTTGGTAAGCCCCCATTAATGTTTGTTAAGGTAGCCAGTTTGGTGTCTGTGCAGGCGTGGCCCTGTCCATCTCTCAGCTGAGGGGCAGAAATGCATCCTACGGTGCTGGAAGAAATGGAGACCCTGAGAAGAGTGGTCAGAAGAGGAAGCAAGTGGCGTTAAGGCAAGAGTGTTAGAGCCAGAACGAGCGTGTCATGCTTTGTTTGTCTCGTCCCCTCTGGAATGACAGTCCCGGCGAAGTGGGGCTGACACTCCACTGGCTTAACATATTGATAAGAGTGTCTATGGATATTATCAATCATCCAATCATCCAGGTCAAGATGCTTTCTCTTAAAAGACAACTGGACTTTCTTATTAACAGATTAACAGAGTTGGATGGGACTTTGCAGGTCTTCTGGTCCAACCCCTCCACCCCCCCGCCCAAAGCAGGAGACCCTACACCATTTCTGACAAATGACAGTCCAGTCTCTTCTTGAAAGCTTCCACAACTTCCGGAGCAGTGGTGGGTTGCTCCTGGTTCGGTCCAGTTCTTGCAAACCGGTAGTAAAAACAGCGGAAGGCTCCGCCCACCCACCCAGATATCATTATGGATGATCTGCGTATGCGCATGTGTGCTCTTATTGTGAACCGGTAGTAAAGGTAAGTAGAACCCACCCCTGTTCCGGAGGCAAGCAGTTTCATTGGTTGATTGCTCTCACTGTCAGAAAATGTCTCCTTATTTCCAAGTTGAATCTCTCTTTTTTTTTATTGCAAAAGTTTTACAATTACATTTTCCCCCCATTTTTCCCCCCAACCCACCCCATACTCCCCACCCTAACCCTCCCAAACCCCTCCTAACCCTCCCCCCCTGACTTCCACAGATTAATTTAATCTGTGGAAGTTGAATCTCTCCTTGATCAGTTTCCATCCATTATTCCTTGTCCGGCCTTCGGGTGCTTTGGAAAATCGCTTGACCAAGCTTCTTCAGTTCTTGGATGAGAAGT
The DNA here is from genome assembly GCA_022577455.1 of Arizona elegans. Lineage (NCBI taxonomy): Eukaryota > Metazoa > Chordata > Lepidosauria > Squamata > Colubridae > Arizona > Arizona elegans. The sequence goes on along the minus strand of JAKOOJ010000032.1, from coordinate 5,580,513 downwards.
GAAACGTCTTCGAGCAAAACAAGAAAATCCAGTTGCCTTTTGAAAGAAAGCACCTTTGGGAAAATGGATAAGAGGAGAGATCAAACCTAGAACTAAAGGGAACTTTCCTGACAATGAGACCAATTCATCAATGGAATGGCTTTCCTTCAGAAGTTGTAGGTGCTCCATCATTGAAAGCCTTCTAGTAGAAATTGTACAGTCATTTGTTGAAATGGTATAGGGCAGTGGTGGGTTCCTCCCGGTTTGGTCAGGTTCGGCCGAGCCAGTAGCGGTGATAATATGATGTCACTGAACCGGTTCTCCCCCTCTCGCCCTCCCACCCCCCAACCACCCACGTTATTCTTACCTTTTATTTGGTCCCACCCCCAATCTATTGCTGCCTCCTGAGTCCCAGCTGATGGCTAGAGGGAAAAAAACTGTTTAAACTCTTGCCACGGGGCTTCAAAGGGCCGTCCTACAGCTGATCAGTGTTAAAAGCAAACAAATGAGTCAGGTCGTAAGTGCGAGGACTGGTCGCAAGTGCGAGGACCTTCCAGAAATGACTCTGACCAGCTAGCCACGCCCACTTAGTCACATGACCTCCCCAAGCCACACCTACAAAATAAGCCACGCCCACAGAACTGGTAGTAAAAAATTTAGAACCTACCCCTGGTATAGGGTCTCCTGCTTGAGTAGGGAATTGGACTAGAAGACCTTCAAGGCCTCTTCCAACTCTATTATTCTGTAATTCTGTAATCTTTTTACAAAATCATAGAATGGTAGAATTATAAAGCGCCATAAGAATAACTAGTCCAACCTTTGCAACATGTAAGAAAGCCAGTTAAACCATCCTTGCTGCTTACTCTCTTCTTACAGTCTCCAAAAATAGAGATGGTAATACCTCCATAGGCAGATCTCCATTGTTATCCATACATTTTTAAAACTATTTAAACAAATTCAAGAGAGCTGTTATAAAAATAAAAACAGCTATTTTTGGTCCCAGTTTGTGTGACTGCTAAAATAGATCTTGACCCCCCAAAAAATGAAATCCAGGAATTCTTGACGTGTGCATTTGTTCACTAGCACAACTCCATTACACTTGTCTGTCATTGTTTAACACCTTTACAAATAACACTTTGTTTCAGATGCTTTCAAAATAAGAGAGAGACAGAGAGAGACAGAGAGAAACACAGAGAGAGAAACAAAAAGAGATACACACACACACAGAGAGAGAGAGAGAGAGAGAGAGGGAGGGAGGGAGAGAGGGAGGGAGAGAGGCAGAGAGAAACACAGAAAGAGAAACAGAAAGAGAGACACAGAGAGAGACAGAGAGGGAGGGGAGAGGGGGAGAGGGAGAGAGAGAGAGACACACACACACAGAGAGAGAGAGAAACACACACAGAGAGAGACAGAGAGACAGAGAGAGAGGGAGAGGGAGAGGGGAGAGAGAGACAGACAGACACACACACACACACACACAGAGAATGCATTTTGATAGTCTAATTTCATTTTTGCAAACTATTATACATAGTGGTGACCAATTTTTAGATGCATTTGAAATGATACTATAAGCCAGCCCTTCTGGCTGCTATTAGTAATTCTGTCATATAATTTTTATTCTGTTTTTAATTACTATTAGCTGCCCACAGTCACGTATGTGAGATGGGCGGATATATATGTTCAAACAATGTCACTATATAGTCACTGGTGTCTGCATGACTATGCAGCAGAACTTAAACAATAAACACAGACAAAAACTACTTGCAAACTGCATTTGATACATAATGCAAAAGATGGTGAGCTATACGACATTCATTGCCATAATTGTATTATTTCAGAGCAGTGTTGTGGCTCCGTCCTCCAAGCCTATCTTATTGGAGGAAGAAGGCTCCGAACATGAAGGAGAGGAGACGGCCAGGCCTCCCTCTCCAGGACAATGGCAATGCCTCAGGTGTCTCCCGAAGGAGAAGAGATTGGCCAGGAGCCAGGTGTTTCCGAGCCGTCGGATAGTGACGAAGAAACATTGTGGTTGGACCCACGCCAGCGTCGGAGAGACAAGCGTGCACAGCAGAAACGGAGGTGTGCCAAAGATTAAGCTGAGTCACTGGACCACACCCCACAGGCTATAAAAGGGAGTGTGGTGGCCATTCGGACTCTGTGACGGACAAAGCTAATCTCTGGCGAGGCACTTTGCATCTTCGGACACAATGCCTAATTGCTGCGGATTTAATTACAAACTGGACTATTCAAACTGTGTGTATTTTTGTCTGTGTTATCGGAGTAAAAGTTCTTGGCAGGCAGCCACGGAGTTGCTGCCAAGTTCCTTATCACTGATGTTGAGTGTTTGAAGAGTTTATTTAACCCTCGGCTGGCTGGTTGGGTGTGTGCGTGGTATGGGGACAGAACAAGCAGGAGGTCCTGCATTGGATTCTATTAAGTTTTCTGTGTTTTGTTTGAGCTTTAAACTTTGTGTGGTTTAGCATCTGGTGAAAACAAGACCTCCTTCTTCATCCTTAATCAGTCCAATAAATTAGCCCAGAAGAACCTACCATGATCAGATGAGGAGCAGGTCAGTGGCCCATTGACCACATTTTTCAGTGGTGGAATCTGAGTTTTGCAACAGCTTTCCACTTGACATTACACAAATCCCCTTGTTAGTCATTTTCCGAATAATGAAATGTTTTTTTTTTTTTTTAAAGAAAGCATTTGTGAATGAACTGGGTTGGTGTTGCTAGCTATTCTGTTCACATTATATGATTTGAATTAATTAAATGCCACAATTATATATATTTTCTTCTCTGCTATATATGTTATATATCTTTTTTACATTGTAATCCCTTACGGTCCATGCTAATGTTAATAAATAAACAAAAACTCTGTGAAATAAACTGTATATACATATAGTTGCTGAATAAAATATATACACTAAACATAAGAAATTGATTAAATCTTAATTTGCAACTGGTTTCTATTTTGCTTGGCTTTTATTCAGAACTGGTAGCGCCCACCTTGAGTATTGCGCTAAATTTCTGAGCAACCCATTTTAAGGAAAAATACATTACATAGTTTCATAGAAGCACTGCAAAGATCAGCAAAGATAGTTAGAAAATATGATAGAAAGCTTTTGAGAGGCTGAGAGAAGTGGGTATTTTTTAACCCTGCGATGATTGAAGAAGTGTATGAGATTGGGACTGATAAATATAGAAAAAAGAACCAAGGATCATCCATATACGATCTGGAGAAATCCAGATGGCCATGAGAGCGTATCAAAAAAATGAGAATTGTTTGGGGTTTTTTTGCTGCCATTAACTGCTCCAGGGGTGCTATTCAGCAGGTTCTGACAGGTTCTGGAGAACCGGTAATGGAAATTTTGAGTAGTTTGGAGAACTGGCAAATACCACCTCTGGCTAGCCCCAGAGTGGGGTGGGAATGGAGATTTTGCAATATCCTTCCCCCAGGAGTGGGGAGGGAATGGAGATTTTTCAGTATCCTTCCCATGGAGTGGGGTGGGAATGGAGATTTTGCAGTATCCTTCTCCTGCAATGCCCACCAAGCCATGCCACCCACAGAACCGGTAGTAAAAAAGTTTGAATTCCACCACTGAACTGCTCATACCATCGACTTATGGTAAGCATCTGTTATGATGCTTTAATTTGGATTTCAGTCCTAATACAATAGGTTGCTATTTTTGCTTTCTTCCTGCTTTGGAATTCTAGGATTCTGCGTCTACATCAGCATCTAAGGCTGAAGTTGGTAACATATTTGTAACTTTGTCAAGTGTACTTCAAAGCACCCAGGATTAAATTCTTAATGTTTTTGCATGGCTAAGTGGCAGTAGATTTTTTGATTTGTTCTTCTTCTTCTTCTTTTTTTTTTTTTAAAGCTATTTGCAAAATGCAAAGGGATCGACGTGCTCCTGAATGTTAAGTATCTCGGCCTTAAACCAGGCACAAACTTTGTGAAAATAAGAACCGCATTTAGCAAAACCTTGTGCATTGATTACATCTCTGCAAATGTAGGATAAGTGGAGAGTAAAGGTCAACCGATTAAATGTGTCGTTTAATCAGCAAATTATGTAAATGAACACAAATGAAATACACCATTCAAATGATTATGATCAGGAAAACATGCTGCTCCAAAGAGGTAAGAAGGTGAGTCCGTGGTTTCTTTGCCCAGATCAAAGGAAGTTTTGCAATCACTCCAAAAGCCGATAAAAGTTACACTTCACTGAGAAGAAAAGGGTATCAACAAACCAAGAAAAATGTGGAAGTGGGGTGTAAGAAAGAGATGTTACAATAAATAGAAATATGGCAGCCAAGGATGCTAAGAATCAGTAGCTTATGAACATAGAACATACAATAATAGAGCTGGAAGAGACTTTGGAGATCTTCTAGTCCAACTTCCTGCTTGAGCAGGAGACCCTATACCATTTCAGAAAAAAATATTGTCCAGTCTCTTTTTAAAAACTTCCAGTGTTGGAGCATCCACAACTTCTGGAGGCAAGTCGTTCCACTGATTAATTGTTCTCACTCTCAGGAAACTTTTCTTTAGTCCTAGGTTGCTTCTCTCCTGGATTAGTTTCCATCCATTCATCCATTCATCCATCCATTCTTGTCCTGCCTTCAGGTGCTTTGGAGAATAGGTTGACCCCCTCTTCTTTGTGGTAGCCCCTCAAATATTGGAACAGTGCTATCATGTCTCCCCTAGTCCTTCTTTCATTAGACTAGACCAGGAGATCGGCAACCTTAAACACTCAAAGAGCCATTTGGACCATTTCCCAGAGAAAAGAAAACACCGGGAGCCACAAAACCCTTTTGACATCTAAAATGAAGATAACACTGCATACATCGTTTTTTACCTTTATGCTATGTGTGAAAAAAAAAAAAAGTATAGTGTGTTGCATTTATGAAATCAATGAACTGCTACAGAGAAAACAGATTTTTATATCTGCGTGCAACAAAAAATTTTGAACTCTGAAAAAAAAGATGGGTCGAAAAGCTCAATAAATTGCATGATGGTGGGTGCCACACATTGGTGGTTGTGACATCTATTTTGAGCGACAGGGAGCCTCAGCAGAGGGGGTGAAAGAGACACATGCACCTCCAGAGCACCTCCAGGGTTGCAGATCGCTGGACTAGACCAAGGGTGTCATATGGGTGTCGCAGGGGTTCTACTTACCTTTACTCCTGGTTTGCATCGCGTCTGCATGCTCCTTGAGGAGCACCCGGAGGCTCCAGCTGGTCCAGAACACAGCAGCGCGGGTAGTGACGGGAGCAGCATGGTGCTCCCATGTAACACCGCTCCTGCGCGAGCTGCACTGGCTCCCGGTGGTCTTCCAGGTGCGCTTCAAGGTGTTGGTTATCACCTTTAAAGCGCTCCATGGCATAGGACCTAGATATCTTCGAGACCACCTGCTGCTACCGACGACCTCCCATCGACCCGTGTGCTCCCACAGAGAGAGCCTCCTCGGGGTGCCATCAGCTAAACAGTGCAGGCTGGTGACCCCCAGGGGGAGGGCCTTCTCTGTGGGGGCACCTACCCTCTGGAACCAACTGCCTCCAGAGATAAGGAGAATCCAAGACCTCAGTGCCTTCCATCGGGCCCTTAAAACCCATTTTTTTCAAGGAAGCCGGGCTGGCTTAAGAAGAAATTTTTAGATGTTTTAATTGGTAGTGAGTTTTAATTGGGCCAAATTTATATATCTTTTAATTGTTTTTTAATATTTGTATTGCATGGGTTGTTTTTAATTCTGGCTGTACACCGCCCTGAGTCCTCAGGGAGAAGGGCGGTATAGAAATTCGATAAAAATAAAAATAAAAAAAATATTTAAAAGTGTTTTAAACTTTGTTCTCTGGGCCAGATTATTTAATTGTATTTTAATGGTTTTTAACATTTGTATTATATGTATTTTATCTTTTGGCTGTTCACCGCCCTGAGTCCTTCAGGAGTAGGGCGGTATACAAATTCAATAAATAATAATAATAATAATAATAATAATAATAATAATAATAATAATAATAATAATAATAGTAGCGACTGTGGAAAAAGAAATTGTGTGTTGTCCCGATTGTAATTGGAGCCCTTGGAGCAATACCCAAAGGGCTACCCCGCTATTTAGAAATTCTAAATTTGCCAGACTTGAACATTTTGACTCTACAAAAAAACCACCTTACTCGGAACAGCTTACATCCTCCAACGATACCTTAACAGTTCCTAGGTCCTTGGTTAGGATTCGAGCTGCTGAGCTATTAACCAGCCTCAAAGGCTGTGAATCTCACTAAAGATTAACCAATAATAATAATAATAATAATAATAATAATAATAATAATAATAATAATAATAAATAATCATCTTACTCAGAACAACTTACATCCTCCGACGATACCTTAACAGTTCCTAGGTCCTTGGTTAGGACTCGAGCTGCTGAGCTATTAACCAGCCTCAAAGGCTGTGAATCTCACTAAAGATTAAATAATAATAATAATAATAATAATAATAATAATAATAATAATAATGCACATGTGTAGATAACCTATGATAACGTCCGGGTCAGTGGGTGGAGCCTCCTGCCGGTTTTACTACCGGTTCTTGCGAACCGGTCCGAACCAGGGGCAACCCACCACTGGTGCGTCGTCACGGCATCATCACATGATGTATCTGGACTTCCCCCCCCTTCGCTAAACTGAGTGGGGGTGGGACCAGCACATTATGCATCTGGTCTGCGGGCCACGAGTTTGATACCCCTTTAACCTGAAGCCTGTTTCTCTGACTTTGATGGATAAAGAACAGGGAGTAAATCATAGGATGACTTTTGGTTTTTGAAATATGTCTGTAGACATGCCCTTAATTCTAGTTCACTCACCAACAACTAAATCTGTTTCCACTTCAACCTATGAGTCCATTTTGAAATTAGTCCGACTTCTGCTATTATCAAAGCCGAGTCTCTGGCGAAACTTACTCATTTGTGTTCTTAAACACCTGTACATATCTGTGCAATTCCAATAAATAAACCCAATAAATCCAATGCAATTCCAGCCTTCAGCGGACTTACAATGATGAGTTGTTTTCTTTGAACGAGTCTTTTTTTTTTTTTTTTTTTGCCTTGCAAAGTTCGAACTAAATAGGCTCGGGGGCTGTTCCACTGAATGTCTTCATTAATTTGTAACATTGCTTGCTTTAGTTTACTTTGCTGGAATACCAAGGATAATCGAGCTGGGCCTGTAGTTGATATAATCAAGGGAACAGGGTCAAAATGCCAGGAGAATAAAATTCAATTGCAAGTAAGCTGTTTCTTTGAAAAACATAATCCATCTTCCAGGGATCCTAGAGTAAATAATATGTGTGGGGGGAATTAATAGGAGCACATTATTATTATTTTTTATGCTATTATCATCTTGAAGACTTTTACCCTATAATGAAAGTCACTAAAATCCACTTTTAAATGTCAGCTCCTGTGCTGATGGAAAAGGGTATATTGTATCATAGCATATAATGATAATGCTCAGTTTTCTGGATCATGGAGCCAGGCTAAGCAGGCTTGGAAGAATCCACTTTATGTTTTTATTATTAAAACAAAACAAAAATAAACTGGGAACCCGAAGTCCACCAAGCAAAGTAAGTCAGAAGTGACCTATAATGAGCACAGATGCTCAGTCCCAGAATATGCTTTCAGCCATGGAATTGCTTCTTCTATCTTAAGATTTTGAAAGAAGAAGGCCTTTCTAGCCATTAACAGAAACAGAAATCTTCAATGACTAATAATCCAAGATCTATCAACAAATTATTTTTTCCCCAAAATACTCTTGAGTATTTTCAACAGGGTTCTATTACATGCAGTTTAAAAACAGCTGGTTAAGGAAGGCCAATGTTGCTGTCAGCCAAACGGAGAGGAAGAGCTTCTGTGATTTTAAATGGATTTTAAAATATTATGCACTCGCCTTGTAGTTGCATTGTGAGTTCGATCCTAGGTAGAGAGGCAAATATTTCTCTCTGGGCACCAGAGGTGGGTTTCAGCAGGTTCTGACGAGTTCTAGAGAACCGGTAGCAGAAATTTTGAGTAGTTTGGAAAACCGGTAGTAAAAATGCTGACTGGCCCCCACCCCCCCCTCTATTCTCTGCCTCCGAATCTCAGCTGATCGGGAGGAAATGGGGATTTTGCAGTAACCTTCCCCTGGAGTGGGGTGCGAATGGAGATTTTACAGTATCCTTCCTCTTCCCCACCAAGCCATGCCCACCAAGCAATGCCACACCCACCAAGCCACACCCACAGAACTGGTAGTAAAAAAATTTGAAACCCACCACTGCTGGGCACAATGAGATTATATCTGCTGAATAAAATTCTGTATTAGCGACAGGAAAGGCATCCAGCTAATAAAGCTCCATTCAGTTGCCCAGACTCCACCTTGCAAGGGATTATGGGGTCATTAAACGATGATGATGATGATGATGATGATGATGATGATGATGATGCATTTGCATTGTACCCATGTCAGAAGCACCTCAGTGCTTCCGACATGGGTTCTAAGGACTAACTATTGACACCACTGTTGCCCAGAGGATACCCAGTTAGGGGTTCTTTTCATGTCCCGAGCAGGAGCTGAAGTGGAGGACAGGAGTTCACCCTTCCCCATAGCAGCACTCAGGTCTCAAACATGGGCTTGCTAGCCTCCAACCCAGCATCCTAACCATGCAACCCACCATGCTCCTGATTATGCACTTATTATACACAAGGAAGTCAAAGCTATGGGCTGCACATTTGACATTTTGTGGATGGTAGTGGGTGAAAGATTATAATACAAAATAGGTTGATCTAGGATTTTCAACTGGTTTTCCCTGCATTTATTTACTTACTGGGCTTGTATTCCCTTATGATTCTCTCTTCTTATTAATTTCTAGTGACTGCTACTTAGTTCTCCAGCCTAACCTCCTAAGGCAGGGGTCTGCAACCTTAAACACTCAAAGAGCCATTTGGACCCGTTTCCCACAGAAAAGAAAACACCGGGAGCCACAAAACCCTTCCCGTGCCTGACTGTTTCTTGAGCGGCCACAAAACTAGCATATGTAGTTGAATTAAACGTTCTGTTTTCTTCTGAAACTTTTTCTTTTCTTGGATTTATCCATGGTTGGCCTACCAGGGGTTGAAAAGCTCAATAAATCATGTGCCGGCGGGTGTCGCATATTGGTGGTTGTGACACATATTTTGAGTGACAGGGAGCCGCAGCAGAGGGGTGAAAGAGCCACATGCAGCTCCAGAGCCTCAGGTTGCTGACCCCCGTCCTAAGGTAAATGTTCCCCTCACACGTATGTGGAGAGAGAGGGGGGGAGGGAGGGAGAGAGAGAAGGACTAGGGGTGACTAGATAGCACTATTCCAGTATTTGAGGGTGGGGGGTGTCAACATATTTTCCAAAGCATCAGAAAGCAAGACAAGGAACAATGGATGGAAACTAATCAAAGAGAGAAGCAATCTGGAATTAAGGAGAAACATTCTAACAGTGAGAACAATTAACCAGTGGAATAGCTTGCCTTCAGAAGTTGTGGGTGCTTCATCACTGGAGGTTTTTAAGAAGGGATTGGACAGCCATTTGTCTGAAATGGTATAGGATCTCCCGCTTGAGCAGGGGGTTGGACTAGAAGACCTCCAAGGTACCATCTAGCTCTATTCTGATGATTTCTAGGAGTTTACAACTTCGCCAAATTGGCTCTGCAAAAATTTATTTAGCTCGCTAAATAAAAGCTACATATGTATAGGCTTCATTTAAGGTTAATTCATCACCCTGCCAACAAAAGTGTGTATAGGCGATGGTTATCTCAGTTGCAATGTCTGGCTGTGAAAGTTGGACCATAAGAAAGGCTGAGCGCCAAAGAATTGAAGCCATTGAACTCTGGTGCTGGAGAAGACTCCTGCAAGTCCCTTGGACTGCAAGGAGATCCAACCAGTCAGTCCTAGAGGAGATCAACCCTGACTGCTCTTTAGAAGGCCAGATCCTGAAGATGAAACTCAAATACTTTGGCTACCTAATGAGAAGGAAGGACTCACTGGAGAAGAGCCTAATGCTGGGAATGATTGAGGGCAAAAGAAGAAGGGGACAACAGAGAACGAGGTGGCTGGATGGAGTCACTGAAGCAGTCGGTGTGAGCTTAAATGGACTCCAGAGGATGGTAGAGGACAGGAAGGCCTGGAGAAACATTGTCCATGGGGTCGCGATGGGTCGGACATGACTTTGCAACTAACAACAACAAAAGGTTAATTCAATATAAATTATAATTGATATGATTGCTGCCCTTCTGGGGAAAAAAAGAATAAATTTGGCAGTAACCTGGTGGTACAAGGGTTGGGATTGCATCAAAAATTTGATTATGATGATTAATGATATCCTTAGGGATTCAAGGTGTGCCCTTCTATTGGCCTCAATACCACCAGTTCATCAGTTCTATATCGGATGAATTAACTAAATAAATCCTATTTATTCGTATATAATAAAAGAAGTCACCAGTTACACTTCTTTTAAAGTGTCAGCTTTTGCTATTCTTTCTTTTTCTTTTCTGTTATTGTACTTGCTTTCACTAACCTGCTATCTTCGGCAGCTATCTCAGCCGGCAATTTGTTTTGCAATTATTTCTCCAGTGTGTCATATTTTATTGCTTTTCTTTCTGAAGATAATTCTTGGCCATTTCCTTCTCTCCTTCCAGATTCCATCGAGCTACACGGTCCCCTTATTTTGCTGATCTCTCTCCGCTCACCTTTGTGCATTCTTCCCATGTGGTGCTGGTAATATGGCTCCATTTGATTTCATTTCTAGATTTCATTAACATGCTGTTTGTTAGCACTTATCAGATTATTAAAGGAACTAAATTTGGGTAGGCAGAGATTTGATTCCTTTAAGACCTGCCTGCACACACAGCCCTCTGAAAATATGCTGGCTCACAGTCACAGGGAGTGATTGTTAATCATATCTTGTAGTTCCTCGGTGTGCTGATGTGATGCAAACCTTGTCTCAGTTCATAGGTATAAAGCAGATGTTTTTTTCCTCCTCTTCATAAATGTGCAGATCTGTACATTGGGGAAACAAAACAACCACTTCATAAACACATGGCCCAACATAGTACTCACTTCAAAAGAACTAAGTCCCAGAGCTCACTGTAACATCATTGCAAAAAAGGCATTAAGAGTTGTCAATCTTTGACAAAGATGTTTCCCAATACTTCACCAATGTGCTGGAAATGCAAACAGCAAAAGGGAACGTATTACCACATGTGGTGGTCCTGGCATAAAGCGAAACAATATTGGAGTAAAATCAAATCACAATTAGAAGAAATAACCTAACAACATACAGAGATGAGGCCAGAAATATTTTTATTAGGAATACTCCCAGGGTCATATGAAAAAGAAATACAGCAAGAATAATCTATGCACAGAATTGGAAAAACAATAATATACCAACCGAAGATGATTTGATCAGAAAAGTTTTGGAATGTGTGGAAATGGACAAACTAAAAAAGGAGATGCAAGAAAAAGAGGAAACAGAATATTACTTAATGTGGGAGAAATGGTATGAATGACTGGAGGAGAGAGTTAAAAGGCAAGGAAAAATTAAATAATGGTCAAAATAGGAGTAGGAGTACAATAGCAAATATGAGGAAACAAAAACTGTAGAAATGAAATTGTGTACACGGGTATTTATACGTATATATGTAAATAAATCAATCAATATTAGAAGTATATGTACAAAAGATACATTAGATTAAGGGAAAAAACATGTATAAGTAAGAAATTCTTTACTGACGTGAAACTGTCGAAAAAGAAAAAGTGTTAAAGCTTTCTTTTTGTTTTTTAAAAAAATGTTTAATTTTTTTTTTTAAAAAAAAGGGTTGCCAATCTTATTTTACGACGTTTTCTCTCTGGTAGCACTATACTTCAAACTAGGGCATATAAAACCTTTGCCAGACCTCTCCTTGAATACTGCTCATCTGCCTGGAACCCTCTCTGTATTTCAGACATCAATCCATTAGAGGGGGTCCAGAGATATTTTACTAGAAGAGTCCTCAAATCTTCTGCTCGAAATAAAATTCCCTATCCCACCAGGCTTGAAATTTTAGCTCTGGATAGCATCAAACTATGCCGTCTACGTTCCAACCTAAGATTAGTTTAAGATTATTTACCAAAATGTCCTACCTGTAAATGAGTACTTTAATTTCAACCGTAATAACACACAAGGGCTATCCATAGATTCAAACTCAATGTAATTTGCTCTAATCTTGATTGTAGGAAATACGACTTCTGCAGTAGAGTAGTAGATATCTGGAACACTCTACCTGATCCTGTTGTTAGTCTCTCTAATCCCCGTACCTTTCACCTTAAACAGTCTACCGTGGACCTTTCATGTTTCTTAACTGGTCCTAAAGGGGGCATGCATAAGCGCACCAGCGTGCCTACCATCCCTGTCCTACTGTCATCATTTATATGTAATCATAGGAGAACAAACACATCAGGACTAGACTCAACAGTCCATCCACAGTGCGAGCTGCACTGGCTCCTGGTGGTCTTCCGGGTGCACTTCAAGGTTCTGGTTACCACCTTTAAAGCGCTCCATGGCTTAGGACCTGGTTACTTACGGGACCGCCTACTACCATCAATAGCCTCCCACTGACCAGTACGCTCCCACAGAGAGGGGCTCCTCCAGGTGCCGTCGGCCAAACAATGTCGGCTGTCGGCCCCTAGGGGGAGGGCCTTCTCTGTGGGGGCACCGACGATCTGGAACGAGCTCCCCCCAGAGATACGGAGGATCCCGGATCTGCGCACCTTCCACCGCGAGCTGAAGACTCTGTTATTTCATCAAGCTGGCCTCGCCTAAATCTTCTCCCTTTTAAGTGCAAATTTTAAATTTTAATGTGTTTTAAAATATGGGTATTTTAAATTATGGGTATTAATTCAGCCAAATTTATTTAATTCATTTTATTCGATTTTAAATTTTTATATGTATGTGTTTTATTTTGTGGCTGTTCACCGTCCTGAGTCCTTCGGGAGTAGGGCGGTATAGAAATTCAAATAAATAAATAAATGAATGAATGAATGAATGAATGAATGAATGGAGACAGGCCACTCCTTTGAAGACAGCAAAGTCCACATTTTGGACAGAGAGGACTACTCGTTTGAAAGAGGAGTCAAAGAAGCCTTCTATGTCAAAATTGAGCAGCCCTCTCTCAACAGAGGGGGAGGGATATGACATCATCTATCTCCAGTCTACAACACAGTCCTTTCATCAGTTCCAAGAAAGCTCCACATCCATTTGCACCACTCAGGTGACCCTGATGACACAGATAAACCTCCAGGTGGCCTCAACGACTCTCTCAAAGGATGCAAATGACCAGCTGTCTGCAAGGAGTATAAATCTTTCCACCATCCAGTCAGAACTGAAGAAGCTTCTTGGATGAGAAGTGAAACATCTTCAAAGAAAAACCAGAAAGTCCAATTGCCTCTTGGAAAAGCACCTTTGGGATAACCATGACCTGGATGACTGAGAATCTCTAAAGACATTCCTCTTCATAAAGAAAAGAGGCTGAGTGTTAGTTTTAGATCTCTTGATCAAGATCCTGTGTATAAATAACCCTCACTCTCCACTCCGTGTGTTCACCTGCACCAGGACCAGTTGTGAAACCCAATTTTTTTTACTACCGGTTCTATGGGCGTGGCTTGGTGGGTGTGGCTTGGTGGGCATGGCAGGGGAAGGATATTGCAAAATCCCTATTCCCTCCCCACTCCAGGGGAAGGTTACTGCAAAATCCCCATTCCCTCTCCACTCCAGGGGAAGGATACTGCAAAATCTCCATTTCCACCCTCCCCCCAGAGGAAGGATACTGCAAAATCCCCATTCCCACCCTATTCTAGGGCCAGCCAGAGATGGTATTTGCTGGTTCTCCGAACTGCTCAAAATTTCTGCTACTGGTTCTCCAGAACCTGTCAGAACCTGCTGGATTTCACCCCTGACCAGGACCATCTGCTCCATTAAACCATCTTTCCAATCAGCCTCCATGTTTCCAGTGTCTTTCTCCCTGCTTGGAACTGAACAAGATGGATATTTCTCCCCACACATCACATAAATGCATAGATACGATATTACCACAGAGTTGGCTCAATTAGGCTCAAATCCTTCAGAAGAAAGAAAGAGGAAAGAAAGAGTTAATTTAGGGCCTTCCAAGCTCTCTATCTTCAACAAGATTTTTGCAATCTACTTACTTCTTCTGTATTCTGCAGAAGCTGTTCCTTCTTAATATTTCATGCAAAGGTTACTAAAGGAACTGCAAGGTTTTTTTTTTCCCTCTCTCACCTACCTGAGAAGATTGACATGTTTGATTGCTTAATGTCCAGATATTCACCTAAGGCAACGGGAAGACAATAAGAACACAAACAAATGCACCGGGCGTCGAATCTTTCTCTTTTCATGATTCAATTGCAAAATGATGAGAAAGGTGTGCATTGTAAGGTGCCGCCTACAATTAAAATGCAGGCTTTTATATATATATAAAATATAACCAGAGGTGGGCTGCTTGGGGTTTGCAGGGGTTTGGGAGAACCTCTAGCTAAGATTCTGTGCAGTTCGGAGAACCCCCAAATCCCACTCCTGGCTGGCCGCACCCACCCCACCTCACCCCTCCCAGGAGTCCTCACGTGGCCTGTTTAGGATGCAGGTTAAATACAGGGCAGGGGTGGGTTCTAAATTTTTTTACTACTGGTTCTGTGGCATGGTTTATTTTGTGGGTGTGGCTTGGAGGTCATGTGACTAGGTGGGCGTGGCTAGCTGGTCAGAGTCATTTCTGGAATGTCCTCGCACTTACGACCAGTCCTCGCAATTACGACCCGACTCATTTGTTTGCTTTTAACACTGATCAGCTGTAGGACGGTCCTTTGAAGCCCCGCGGCAAGAGTTTAAACAGTTTTTTTCCCTCTAGTCATCAGCTTGGACTCAGGAGGCAGCAATAGATTGGGGGTGGGACCAAATAAAAGGTAAGAATAACGTGGGTGGGTGGGGGGTGGGGGAGCGGGGGGGGAACCGGTTCGGTGACGTCATATTGTCACCGCTACCGGCTCGGCCGAACCGGACTGAACCGGCAGGAACCCACCACTGGCTCAAGGAGGATGAAAAACGGGCCTACCGGAAATTTGGGAAGGCCTGATTCTGGCCTCTAGAGTGCCTCCAGTGCCTGGGGAGGCTGTTTTCATCCTCCTGGAGGCTCAAGAAAACCCTCCGGAATCCGGGGAGGGCAAAAACGCCCCTCACCCACTGTGGTGCAGGAGGCCGACTAGGCCACACCCACTATGGCCACGCCCATCCAGCAACTGGGCAGAGAACCCCTTGCTAAAATTTTTGAAGCCCACCCCTGTATATAATCTGCCTGAACTGAATCTCAAACTGATCGTTGGAACTCATAATCTTTTTTTTGCAAAGAAAGATCAGCAGTGGCAGAGAAATAATATTTCAGGAAAGGTTGGTTGACATTAGGTGATCCTTTAGTTGAGGGGAAAAAAACTGATAACATCTTCCAAAAAAAACCCTGAAGTGCTCTGGAAGACAGCTTAAAAACCACAGGGATATTAAATATTCCTTGAGAAAACATTCATCTTCTAATAAGAAGACAAGATTCTGAATGTGGAAAGCTGTCCCTCCCTTTACCTCCCCTTTATAAAAACGTCACTGCTATAACTTTAGAAGCTCTCGGCTCTCTTTGAAGAAGGAGTCAATTTTTTTTTTTTTTTTTTTTTGGGAATATGCTCTATTTGTTTACTCACTGAGGGGGGGGAAGAAAGATAAGGCATAGTGAAGGGGTAGATAAAGTGTGATGGCAAAACACCATTATAGATAGCAGAGTATCAGCAATTGGCAAGATATCCACTTGCAAAAACAGAGTTATTTCCTAGACTTTAGTTACTTTTTTTTTTTTTTTGGCCCTGAAGGGAAACAAACAAACAAACAAATAAATATCTGGTCAGGGGATAAAGTGCTTTCAGTCTTTCTGAGAAGAAAACCTGCAAGATTCAAGTTCCAAACTCGATTGCAGAAAATATGACTTCAGCAACAGAGTGGTCAATGCCTGCAAGGCACTACTTGACTCTGTAGTTTCTTCCCCAAACCCCCAAAACTTTAACCTTAAACTGTCTACTGTTAACCTCACCCCATTCCTAAGAGGTCTGTAAGGGGCGTGCATAAGTGCACCAGCGTGCCTACCGTCCCTGTCCTAATATTCCTTTTTACTTACTCTTTTCATGTATTCAAATTATGTTTATACTTTTACCTGTTATCTTACATATGCTTGAGAAATAAACTTATGATTGTGATAAGATTCTGCACTGAATTAAACAAACAAACAAAAAACTTCTAGTGTTGTCTCTTTGCTATACCGTATACATTCTTGCTCAGAATGCGTAGGAAATATGAACGTGAATTGTTCTTCAATTGAAGAAATTGTGCAGGCTGCCTTAGCATGATAAACAAACTGCCTCCCCATTTAAGAGTCTTTACCGAATTACCTGTAGCAACATGGAGGTACTATGCGGTTACAGACTGATCTCATATTATTTGGAAAAGT
This sequence comes from Arizona elegans, assembly GCA_022577455.1. Lineage (NCBI taxonomy): Eukaryota > Metazoa > Chordata > Lepidosauria > Squamata > Colubridae > Arizona > Arizona elegans. The sequence goes on along the minus strand of JAKOOJ010000032.1, from coordinate 5,563,952 downwards.
CTGCTTAGGATATAGAGTTTGGTAAATCCAAATTCTCCTCCTCCTCCTCCTGTTTCTGTTTCTTCTGCTTCTGTCTCTGCTTTGTTTGCTTCTTCTCCTCTTTATCCTCCTCCTCCTCCTCCTCTTCCTCCTGCCTCTCCTTCTTCTTCTACTTCTCCTTCTCCTCCTCCTCCTCCTGCCTCTCCTTCTTCTCCTTCTCCTTCTCCTCCTTCCTCTTCGTCTTCTGCCTCCCCCTTCTTCCAGTTTCTTCTTCTTCTCCAGAGGTGATTTGGACAATGCCCACCCTGTCTGATCTTCTGAGATGGGCAGAAATAATCAAAGATAACCCTCCTTTGCACCATGTAGGCCTCATGTTCCAGAAAAAAAATGACACAATGTTTTTGTGTGTGGCTCATACATGACTTTTCTTTACAACCAGTGCATGGATATAGAATAATTTTACAGAGTGTTATCCACCAGTTATACACACACACACATATACACACCCCACAAATAGCGTTTTAATAGAGCTTGGTGTCATATCTACAATACCAAACATTCTGTAAGAAGTGAACAGAGGGCTAAGATAAGTAGCGTGTGGGCCTGGATAGGTGGGTGAGTTTTAGATGTTTCCACACAGCCTTACTTTTAATAGGATACAAATGAATGGTCTTCCCACTCTTCACGGAGGCAAATGACATGAAGCAA
>JAKOOJ010000032.1:5535765-5558265 GCA_022577455.1 Arizona elegans | reverse complement strand
ACACAATCATATATACTGTATCAAGTTAAAGCATCAGCATACACATACATACAGTTTTCAGGTGGGGGTGGGCGGGAATCCTTTCTTGTATATTCCCAGTTTAGGTCAGTAAGAATTGGTGTGGCTAGTTTTGAGAAGAGTCATAAAGGCATAGTGGTTATAATCCTTGCGCAGAAATGTAGAACAATTTATTCAACCGAGAAATATATCTTTATATAAATTCTCTGTAATTTATTTACTTTTCCACTGGGCCTTCCTTCCTTCCTTCCTTCCTTCCTTCCTTCCTTCCTTCCTTCCTTCCTTCCTTCCTTCCTTCCTTCCTTTCCTCCTTCCCTCCCTCCCTCCCTCCCTCCCTTCCAAAGCAAAAATGATGATTAGGAGACTTGAGAATAAAACTTATAAAGAATGGTTGCTGGAATTGTCTAGTCTTATGAAAAGAAGGACTAGGGGAGACATGATAGCAGTGTTCCAATATCTCAGGGGCTGCCCCAAAGAAGAGGGAGTCAAGCTATTCTCCAAAGCACCTGGAGGCAGGACAGGAAGCAATGGGTGGAAACTAATTGAGAGAAGCAACCTAAAACTAAGGAGAAATTTCCTGACAGTGAGAACAATTAATCAGTGGAACAACTTGCCTCCAGAAATTGTGAATGCTCCAACACTGGAAGTTTTTAAGAAGAGGTTGGATAACCATTTGTCTGAAGTGGTGTAGGGTTTCCTGCCTAAGCAGAGGGTTGGACTAGAAGACCTCCAAGGTCCCTTCCAACTATTCTATTCTATTCTATTCTATTCTATTCTATTCTATTCTATTCTATTCTATTCTATTCTATTCTATTCTATTCTATTCTATTCTATTCTATTCTATTCTATTCCTTCCCTACAATTTCATGTATTTTCCAGTTGCTTCAGATTGGAGCATGAAAACATATCAGGGACCATATTTTTTCTCTACCGAGATGAACAGAGAGTGATGATATCTGTTCCTCCAGGAACAGTTGGTGGCCTGAGTTCCCAACAGGACCACTTGGCAAAGCAGAAATGCTCTTATTGAACTGGTGAGCACTTTTGATTCTTACTCTTTTAGTACAATCAGAAGTCAGAGACAAAAGTGCAAAAGACGGGAGGGAAACAACATCGCTTCACAAGATGGCTATTATACCTTTCAACCAGCTATTATACAGTATCCGATTGAATGATGATGTGATTGGATAAATTTGAGGAAGTACATTTATTCCCATTAGGAACAAGCTGACCTGATGAATCCAACAGTTCAGTTCAAATTAACTTGATTTTCCAAGTTAAATCAAAGATCTTAATCAGATTAGGTCAATGGACTGGGTCAAATCAAATATTCTAAAATCAAATCAGAGCCAAATATGCCCATCCTTATTGTCCATCTTACTGCTGAGATGTATGCCTGTGTGTTTATGAGTAACAAATTGTGCATCTGATAGAGACATTTTAAAAAAGAAAGAAAAGTAACAGCACGGTCCAATTAAGAAGGCTTTTGATTATGCTGACACAGGTCTCTAACATTGTCTTCTGTGGTTATTAAGGACCTCCCAAAAATCCAAAGAGATCTTTAAATCATTCTGGACTCAACATAAGAAGCCTGTTTCTGATCCACTTTAGCATCATTAAAATTCAGCTGATGTTTTGACTTACTAACCAAAGGAGATTTATTTACGAGAACCAAGAAGTTTTGAAATGTGCCCATTATTGTTGTTACTTGCGAAGCTGTGTCTGACCCATCACGACATTGGAGAACATTCCTCCAGGCCTTTCTGTCCTATACCATCCTCTGAAGTCCATTTAAGCACACACCTACTGCTTTAGTGACTCCATCCAGCCACCTCGTTCTCTGCCGTCCCCTTCTTCTTTTGCCCTCCATCGTTCTCAGCATTAGACTATTCTCCAGTGAGTCCTTCCTTCTCATTAGGTGGCCAAAGTATTTGAGTTTCATCTTCAGGATCTGGCCTTCTAAAGAGCAGTCAGGGTTGATCTCCTCTAGGACTGACCGGTTTAATCACCTTGCAGTCCAAGGGACTCACAGGACTCTTCCCCAGCACCATATTCAAAGGCCTCAATTCTTTGGTGCTCGGCCTTCCTTATGGTCTAACTTTCACAGCCATCCATTGCAACTGGGAAAACCATAGCCTTGACTCTGCACACTTTTGTTGGCAGAGTGATGTCTCTGCTTTTTAGAATGCTGTCTAGATTTGCCATAGCTTTCCTTCCCAGGAGCAAGCGTCTCTTAATTTCTTGGCTGCAGTCCTCATCTGCGGTGATCTTGGAGCCCAGGAAAATAAAAGCTGTCACTACTTCCATTTCTTCCCCATCTATTTGCCAGGAAATGTGTCCATAGAACAATATTTCTACTTTCTTCAAAAATTAGCAGGCTTTGGCAGCGCCCGTAACTCAAAATATTGTTAAAGTGCCTCGGCTGTTGCAAATTTTATGATGGCTTGGGGCGGTGCGGGGGGAGATGCCATGAGGGTCACGGATGTGTAGCTGGCGATTGGACGAAGAAAAATATCTCCCTCTAATGTTCTCAGACATCAATAATCTCTTCTCCTTTTTTTTTTTTTTGCCATCCCTCCATATGATACCTTTAGTAGTTTGCTACAAAGCTTTCATTATAAATTGACAGCTGCTGATATGCTTACAGAAGCATTTCATGACTTGGCCCCCACATCTGAGAGAGAGAGAGAGTTGGGTTATTCGGCTGTGTTTCTGCTTGATATAGGTTGCACTACTTTCCCAGCTAACGTTCTCGCTGGAGTGCCGTAAATCATATTGACCTGAAACCCACTCAGTTAGATTTGGCATTTTCTCATTTGCCAGCTGCTGTTATGACACTTTCCTAAACTGTTAGAATACAAGCATAGCTATCAATATTGCATCTGTTTCTGAGACAAGAGAGTCACATTACCTACAGTAAGGTAAAGGTTCCCCTTGCACATATGTGCTAGTCATTCCTGACTCTAGGGGGCGGTGCTCAACTCCGTTTCAAAGCCGAAGAGCCAGTGCTGCCCGAAGACGTCTCTGTGATCATGTGGATGGCATGACTAAATGCCAAAGGTGCACGGAACGCTGTTACCTTCCCACCAAAGGGGGTCCCTATTTTCCTACTTGCATTTTTTACCTGCTTTCGAACTGCTAGGTTGGGAGAAGCTGGGACAAGTAATGGGAGCTCACCCCGTTACGCAGAACTAGGAATTTGAACTGCTGAACTGCCGACCTTTTGATCGACAAGCTCAGCATCTTAGCCATTGAGCCACCGCATCCCCTATTACCTACAGTATGGCCAAAATTGTGGAAACCTTTTTGTATTTTTGAGGTTTGATGGCTAATAACAGCACATTTTTTTTTTTTTTTGGAATAGTACCTCCCTGCAGCCTTCTAGTAGTGAAAATGGGCTGTGGGGAGACGCTGCCCCCCTCACATGCCCTGTTTTGGGCCTATTAGGCCTCCCTGAAGCCTGCTAGCAGCACAAACGGGCCATGGGGGGGGGCGCCACATCCCCCCATGCCCCATTTTGGGCCTAGGAGGCCTCCCTGCACTTACCTGGGAGCCAAAATGGGGCATGTGGGGACTCCTGAAAGGGGTGGGGAGGGAAGGGGCAGAGCCAGCCAGCAATTTACCCTACCGATTCGCTTGACCGGCCCGAACCGGCTGAATCCCGTCACTGCTGAAGATATATGGATTATGATAGTTTGGAGTGATATTAAATTGACAATACTAACCAGCTATCAAGAATGAAGATTTCTCTTCCAAGAAGTCCTGCAAGGACTTAGCACCTTTTGATGCATAAGCACTATATGGATATGATTGATACGATCTAAAGTTACGTACTTTCATATTCATGAAATGTTAATGTTATGGATTTGTAATGCCTAATGTTTTGTTGGCTCAGATTTTTCCCCTGATTATCCTAAATGGCATGTCATTGTCTCTGCACACACCAGCTTTTCAAACAATGTTCTCTTCCATAAACAGCATCTAATAGTTCCAGAAAGAGGTGAAAGTCAGCTTTCCTCCCTCCCTTCAGAAGTGGTATTCAGCCGGTTCTGACCAGTTCTGGAAAAACCGTTAGTGGAATTTTTGAGTAGTTCAGAGAACCGGCAAATACCACCTCTGGCTGGCCCCAGAGTGGGGTGGGAATGGAGATTTTGCAGTATCCTTCCCCTGCTATGACCACCAAATTATGCCCACCCAAGCCACGCCATGCCCACCAAACCGCACCCACAGAACCAGTAGTAAAAACTTTTGAATCCAATTTTGGAGCCGGTCTGGATGGCTGAAGTTAAGGACCAGCGCATAACCCGAGCAAAATCCAAGCAACTTAAAGAAAAGTTACAACAGGAAAGACAAGATAAAAAGGGAGCTAAGATTATACAAGAGACTGGAGCCATGGGGAATGCAGGACTGAAGATTTCGGATGATATCCGGTTATTCTGCTCTTTGCTCCAGAAAGATAATAATGATGATTAAATGCTTATCTTGGAATGTGAATGGGTTGAATGTAACACAGAAAAGGAAGAAAGTATTTGCATATTTGAAACAATTTAATAATGATATAATTTGTTTACAAGAAACGCATATTACAGTTCAAGATCAAAACTATTTGAAAAATTCCAAATTAGGAACACATTTTATATCTTCAACTAACCAAAAAAAGAATGGTGTGGTTATCTATGTAAATAAAAAATTAACAGCCAAACTTATAGAAGTAGATCAAGATGGTAGGTTTGTAGCAATTGAACTACTTCCAGCAAATAGTCAAATTCTTTTGATTGGAATTTATGCTCCCAATCAACAACAGGATCACTTCTACAAAATGCTACATACTAAAATACTACAATGGGATTATAGATATATTTTAATTATGGGGAGATTGGAATGGAGTAATTGATTCTAAATTAGATAAAAAGACTTTGGCGAAGTTAAGGATTAGACTACCACAGACTTTCTTTGATATGAAAGAAGATTTGGAAATAAAAGATATTTGGAGAATACACAATCCAAAAGAACTGGATTATACTTTCTTTTCTGATAGACATAGATCCTTCTCTAAGATTGATTTCATTTTGTTGTCAGATGATTTACTTGTCAGGACAAAAAGAACAAAGATTTTGCCAAGAACTCTGACTGACCATAGCCCAGTGTGGATAGAAATTGAGACAAGTAAGACTGAGAGACACTCCTGGAGATTAAATGAAAACTTGTTCAGATATGAAAAAAATATAATAGAACTTAAAAAGTATTTGAAAGAGTTTTTTGAAATGAATCTGAATAAAGGCACTCCAATGGAAATTGTGTGGGATGCAAGCAAAGCTTATATGAGAGGGGTGACTCTAAACATAGATTGATCCGACAAAAGAAAAGACTTGAATTGGAAGCAGAAATAAAGAATAAAGAACAGTCTTATTAAAAACCCAACAGATGCAGATACATTCTTACTTTATGATCATCTCTAAGAAAAAATCAGTGATTTCTAGGAAAGAGAAACTATAAAGCATCAAACATTTCTTTGGAAAAAAAACTTAAAAAGACTGTAAATGGGGAAACGGATCACTCACAATCTTCACTGAATTGCAAAGATTCCGGCAAAATATTCATTACATAATTTTTCAATGCATGCTAGAAATAAGTGGTTTTAGCTGTTATGGCAATAACATAAGATTCTACTGGCTGGCCCTGAACTAATTCCAGATAAAACTTTGTGTTGTCTATTTTAGGTTCCAAAATAAGAGATATTGTGGCAGAGGAATAAAGGTAGACCTCAGCTACGCGACTGGGAAAGAGAATGAACTACAAATACAATGTATGGATATTTTGTCAGAGAGGAAAATGAACTTTTAATTGCTCTGTGTTTCTGGATGTCTGCAATTCTTTTATTAGAAATTAATTATACTTATCTAACTGAGCACTGATTGCACTGAAGTTTGCCACATACGTGCTTTGCTATTTTGTGTTCATTTTATTCTTACATGTAATTCACAAGATGCACAGCTACCCTAAAGAAATCCGGTCAGAGGTGGTATTCAGCCGGTTCGTACAAGTTCACGCAAACCGGTAGCGGAGATCACAGATGGGCCCACCCACCCACCCGCTGTCCTGGCTCCATGCCATTCTATTCAGGCACAGTTTTGAGGCTGGTCGCATGTGTGGAAGGTGTGCATGTGAGCAAAGCATATGTGTGGATGGGTGGGCACATGTGCAGGAGGTGGCAACAAAATGTGAAACCCACCATGTTAGCGTTCCAAAACAATCCCTCTCCAATTAAAAGCTCTGAAGTAAGCATTTTCCAAAGTTCTATTTACTAGAATAGGTAAACTGGCACATCTGGGTAAACCCGAATCTGAGAGTTCTGGGTTTTCTCTCAGTAAATCAAAACCCCTAAAACCATCCCCTCACTCCTCAGTCAATCACATGCTCCAATCACCATCCATCCCATCTCGAGACATCACTCCGACCATTCCTTCTCCAGATGCAGGATCGGCCTGATCGAAAGGAAGAATGCTATTTTATCTAAAACCAATCCCTCTATGAAAATCCCCTCTCCTACTTTCCCACACAGGAGAAGGCAGCAGCATGGAAGGTTCCGGCCTAATATGGCTTCCAAAGATGACACACTGCTGTATCCAGTCATATTTAATTGTGAGTTTTATAACATCAAATCAAATACAAAGTTTGAGCGATCAGATTTTTAACGTAAGATTTCTTTTGGAAGTAGCTTGCAGAGAAGATCCTGGTCAGTTGGAAGAAGAAGAAGAAGGAAAAAGGAGAAGAAAGAACATCTGTATTTTCTACTCCTCAGACTGTTGAAGAGAGAATCCATTTTTGGGACTTTCAGAACAGCTCAAAAGGGTTAATGTGTTTTGTGGTTTGTTCCAAAATTGAAATGACTTTCTAATGCTCATTGAATTTGGACTTTTCCAAATAATGATTCAAGCAATGCATTATACAGTGGTGGGATTCAATTTTTTTTACTTCCAGTTCTGTGGGTGTGGCTTGTTGGGCATGGCCAGGGGGTGTAACAGGCAGCACTCAGCCACCTGCACCCCTCTGGGAGCAAAAATGGTCAGTGGAGGGAATGTGCCAACCCCCCATGCCCCGTTTTGGGCCTACCGGCCTCCCTGTAGCTTCCTGGGAGTGAAAATGGGGTGTGAGGGGAGCGCCATTCCCTCTGCATGCCATTTTGGGCCTAGAAGGCCTCCCCGAAGCCTAAGGTTAAAGTTATGGGGGTTTGGGGATGAAACCAGAGAGTCAGGTAGTGCATTCCAGGCATTGACCACTCTGTTGCTGAAGTCGTATTTCCTGCAATCGAATTTGGAATGATTTACCTTGAGTTTGTATCTATTGTTTGCTTGTGTATTATTGCAGTTGAAGCTGAACTCATCTGTCTGAAACCTGCACTGCATATCGGACATTAATACAACTGAGTGAGTCCAGAGATATTTCACGATCGTCTAAGAGGGCATATCCGCCCAGCTTGTATTTGGTGTTCTGATTTTTTTTTTTTTTATTTTTTTTGCCAATGTGTAAGACAGAGCATTTGTTGGTTGAGATTCTCTCCTTGATTAGTTTCCATCCATTGTTTCTTGTTTTTGCCTTCTGGCGTTTTGGAAAATAAGTTGATCCCTTCTTCCTTTGGTCAAATCTGCTGGGGGTTAAGAAAGTTGTGCAACCCCATATCCATGTGTTCAGTTGAGAAATTGCTACAACTCATAGATTGAGACAAAGCCATTTCTATAATTATTAGGAAGAAAAGTCAAGGATCTCAGACTGCCTTCTGATACAAGGCCACAACCTGGAATTTTGCGAGCTGCACTTGCTCCTATTGGTCTCCGGTCACAATTCAAGGTGTTGGTTATTACCTTTAAAGCCCTACATGGCTGAGGGCCAGGTTATCTTCGAGACCGCCTTCTACCGCATAGCTCCCAGTGACCAGTAAGATCCCACAGAGTTGGTCTCCTCCAGGTCCCATCAGTTAAACAGTGCCGGCTGACAGGCCCACGGGGGAGGGCCTTCTCTGTGGCTGCCCCAGCTCTCTGGAACCAGTTACCTCCTGAGATCCGAACCATCCCCACCCTATTGGCCTTCCGAAAAAGCGGTGAAGACCTGGCTTTTCCAGCAGGCCTGGGGCTGTTGATCTCACTGTTGCGATCTGGCGAGATCCAGCCATGAATGGTGTAAATGGGTTTTAATTGTTTTTAATGTTTTAATGTTTTAATGTTTTTATATATGGTTTTTAATACATTGTAAGCCTCCTTGAGTCTTTTGAGAAAGGCAGCATACAAGTTGAATAAATAAATAAATAAATATAGGAAATAATAATAATATCTTTATTGTCATTGTACGTGTAACATCCAAAGACCAGGTCCAACACACATAACAATCTCCAAACACACTCCCACCCACCACCACAATTCCCCACCCCAAAATCACCCAAACTTCCACACAACAGACCAAGTAATGCTGTCCAACAGCTCACTGATGGTGGCCCTTTAGTTCATTGTTGAGTGCAATTATAACTCTGGGATAAAAACTATTCAGACAACATGTGGTCCGAGTTTTAATTGTTCTGTATATATTTTTGTCAGTGACAGGAATGGACTTTGGATGATATTCTGAAGAGTATCTAGTTGTTACTTTTAAAGAGGAATATTTAGACTGTAAATATGAATACTGTACAAGGGATTAAGACCTGCGTGTTAAGGATCTTCATTTGTACCATATCTGAAAATAAATTACCGGAGAAGAAGGATCTCTTTTATAATGTGTGCTTTGACAGGAGCACAGAAAGGTAAGGCATAAATGAATGCGCAAATTAGTTCTTATTGTGTAGAGACATAGAGATTGGGAGAAGATAATGACAAAGGGAGATTTTAGGTTTAGATTTTAGACTTCAAAGTGAAAGAATTAAAATTGAGATGGCTAGTTATCCCTTACTTGGGAACACTCAGTTCTTCCACTGAACAAAATTAAAGAGAACCATTTTGGATTCAGGTTTTCTTCATGCTAAAAAAATAAAGAGGTCTTTATATGCATTTCTATAAACGTAGATACTAGAGACAACGCATACATCACTTTTGCAGCATCTGCATTATCATTTAAATGTTGGTCTCCCAAATCCAAATTAAATATTACTATGAATATTAACACTAGGCACCTTTCTACCAATTGCACTGCCATTTGTATGTGTTTTATTTTCTTTTTTTTTCCCCTCTCCTAAGGTGTCATGAAAATTAGTGACTGCTTTAAGTAAATACAGTACATACTTCGGATTCATTAGCAAAGATACACAGAGAATGAATAAGTAGCCTTAACTTGAAAGTTTCTCCATTCCATCACACCTCTCTCTCTCTCTCTCTCTCTCTCTCTCTCTCTCTCTCCTCTCTCTCTCTCTCTCTCTCTCTCTCTCTCTCTCTCTCTCTCTCTCTCTCTCTCACACACACACACACACACACACACACACACACACACATAGATACACACAGAAATCTCTCTCTCACACACACACACACGCACAAACCAGTGGTGGGTTCCTCCCGGTTCCTCCCGGTCCACCGAGCCGGTAGCGGTGACGATATGATGCAAAAATACCTGAGTAGATCAGTGCCTGCAAAAATAAATGGGTAGATCGGTACAGCTCTGCAAGTAGTTAAAAGCCTGGTAGACCAGTACCTCTGCTAAATCCTAAAGAATTGTCATATCACCATCAAGCCACGCCCACAAAATAAGCCACGCCCACAGAGCCAGTAGTAAAAAAAAAATAGAACCCACCCCTGGCACAAACACAAATCTGTCTTGCTCTCCCTCTCACAGAAATTACACACAAATCTCTCTCTATCTCTCTCACACACACAGATATACATATCCCTCTCATACACACAGATACACACACAAATCTTTCTCTCTCATACACACGCAAACACAAATCTGTCTGTTTTGCTCTATGTCTCACATAAATACGCATAAATCTCTAAAACACATCCTTGCTTTTTGAAAAAGTCTTTGAAGATCCTGGCCACTGGCTAACATGGATACATGCATTTCTGAGTCCCTTGCTCTCTCTTCTCTGACCTACAATTGAGCTGAGAAGAATACATTTCCCTCCATGGGAATCGCTGACTAACCCCTGGGAAGAGGGGTTGGGAAAGTTTTATCTCCCATCAAGAACTGAAGAGCGATAACCATTTCTCCACTCTTAGGTAAGAAGAATGGATCTAGGGGGAAAAATATTGAAGCCCAGGGTCCGATTTGATTGATTCAGTATTGAGCCAGAAGTTCGCCATGCTTGACTTAAAAGGATGTCTGAGAACTGTAATTGTTGAATATTTTGAGAGGGAAGTTGCATTTTAAAATGTATGCTTACTGTGGGGAAATAAAGCTATTGAATTATGAGGGGAAAAAATTGTGAAGGATCATGAAGCAGAAGTAATTGTTCATTCCCAGCTCTAGACTTGGGCTCTACACTTAATTGTTGTGCGCTGTTTTATGTATGCTTCCTGCATTGCACAAAGCAAACACATCCATTAATTTTAACTTTGCAAAATATATTACGCTAATATAGTTCCAACCACGAACAGTAACATTTACTGCAAGAAGTTATTAAGATCTTGGACTGAGATAGGAATGACCCAGGTGGAATTCAGAATTCAGCCATGAAAGCTCTTTCAGTGACTTTCAACGTGTCAGTCTCTCTTGTTTCACCACCTAGTTGTAGTTACAATGACACTGGGGGGAAAAAAGCAACTTATGACCAGTTTTCACACTTATGACCATTGCAGCATCCCATTATACCTTAATATGAGCCACAGTGGTGCAGTGCTTAGACTGCAGTACTGCAGGTTACTTTTGCTGACTGCTGGCTGCCTGCAATTTGGTAGTTCGAATCTCAACAAGCTCAAGGTTGACTCAGCCTTCCATCCTTCCGAGGTCAGTAAAATGACGACCCAGATTATTGGGGGCAAGAGGCTGACTCTGTAAACTGCTTAGAGAGGGCTGGAAAGCACTGTAAAGCGGTATATAAATCTAAGTGCTATTGTTATTGCTATATGAACACCAATTTGCTTAACAACAGTGTGATTCATTTAACAATGGTAGCAAAATGTTGTTGCCACATAAAATGGGGTGTAACTCACATAACAATTGTCTTGCTTTGACATTTTGGGATCAATTGTGGTCGTATGTCAAGGACTATCTGTATGTCAGAGGACTTCTGTAGAGAAAAACTGGAGAAGGGATTTGTGTGTGTGTGTGTGTGTGTGTCTTAGCATTTAGAGGAAAGACAGGATACGAATTTAACAAACAAATAAAATAACGCAAATGCTATAGATTAGAGAAGGAGATGCCAGACAAGATATTATTTCTGATGCACACTGAATGATTGAAAGAGCCAAAGAGTAGCAAAAATAATCAATATCTGTTTCATTGATCATAGAAAAGCCTTTGATTGTGTTGATCAGGTCAAGCTGTGGAATGTGTTTAGAAAAAGAAGGACTAAGGAGCAGTAATGCTTCCTTTCTTAACTTCTTGGTTTCCATGAGGTGTACCAGCACACAGTTGCTAACTCAGTGGTGTTGAAGTGCTGAGGTTAGAGTAAAATGTTTTGCACTAGAGGGATCTTGGAGTTCTAGTGGACAACCATTTAAATATGAGCCAGCCATATGCTGCAGCTGACAAAAAGACCAACACAGTTCTGGACTACATAAACAGAGGGATAGAATCAAGATCATGTGAAGTGTTAATACCACTTTATAAGGCCTTGGTAAGACCACACTTGGAATCCTGCATCCAGTTTTGGTCGCCATGATGTAAAAAAGATGTTGAGACTCTAGAAAGAGTGCAGAAAAGAGCAACAAAGAGGATTAGGGGACTGGAGGCTAAAACATATGAAGAACGGTGGCAGGAACTGGGTATGTCTAGTTTAATGACAATAAGGGCTAGGGGTGACATGATAGCAGTGTTCTGATATCTCAGGGGTTGCCACAAAGAAGAGGGAGTCAAGCTGTTCTCCAAAGCACCTGAAGACAGGACAAGAAGCAAAGGGTGGAAACTAATCAAGGAGAGAAGCAACCTAGAACTAAGGAGAAATTTCCTGACAGTTAGAACAATTAATAAGTGGAACAACTTGCCTGCAGAAGTTGTGAATGCTCCAACACTGGAAATTTTTAAGAAACTGTTGGATAACTATTAGTCTGAAGTGGTGTAGGGTTTCCTGCCTGGGCAGGGGGTTGGACTAGAAGACCTCCAAAATCCCTTCCAACTCTTCTCTTCTCTTCTCTTCTCTTCTCTTCTCTTCTCTTCTCTTCTCTTCTCTTCTCTTCTCTTCTCTTCTCTTCTCTTCTCTTCTCTTCTCTTCTCTTCCCCCTTTCTGAGTTTCTGCAATCATTAGCAATTTTTAAATGAGCAGTAACAAAATCTTGGTTGACTGAAATTGTAGCCTCGCAGATGCCAATGAACAGTTTCCAAAGGATGAAGCATTGCTTGAGTCACACGACAAAGATTATTTCTTCACATTTGGAAATCAAAACCCAGAGGGAAGGTTACAATGCTGTATGTCGTGACTGGAATATTACTTACAGATATGGAAAACAATTTTACCGGGAAGAAAAGTCACTTTTGACATGGTGATCAAATGCTAATGGATTATTTTGGAGCTGCCTTCAGTCTCGATGTAAGAAAACATCTATGCATATCTCACATTTCTCTGTGTGATAGAAAGTATTCATCTTCACACAATGATTGGCATGTTGGCAAAAGGAAACATACTGTGCATTTTCAGAATTGTTGATTTTTCTGGTCCAGAAAGGTTTGGGTTGACTGGTAGACAATTGGCTGATGAACTACTTCGCCATTATTGTCTATATTCAGAGTGAATAGGGCTCTGTCACAAAACTTAACAATAATAAAATAACAGACTTGGAAGGGACCTTGGAGGTCTTCTTATCAAACCACCTGCTCAGGCAGAAGACCCTATACCATTTCAGACAAGTGGGTTTCCAATTTCTTCTTAAAAACTTCCAGTGTTGGAGCACCCTCAACTTCTGGAGGCAAGTAGTTCCACTGGTTACTTGGTCCACTCTCAGGAATTTTCTCCTTAGTTCTATCTTGCTTCTCTCCTTGTTTTGTTTCCATCCATTGTTTCTTGTCTTGCCTGCAGGTCCTTTGGAGAATAGTTGATTCTTGTTTGTGGCAGTCCAAACAAGAATTAATTATTTAAATATGGAAGACTGCTATCATGTCATCATATTTTGTGGTGTCATTCTTCTTCTTCTTCTTCTTCTTCTTCTTCTTCTTCTTCTTCTTCTTCTTCTTCTTCTTCTTCTTCTTCTTCTTCTTCTTCTTCTTCTTCTTCTTCTTCTTCTTCTTCTTCTTCTTCTTCTTCTTCTTCCCCTTCCCCTCCTCCTCCTCCTCCTCCTCCTTTTTCTTCTTCTCCTTCCTCTTTCCCTTCCCCTTCCCCTTCTCTTTCTCCTTCTTCTCCTCCTTCTCCTTCTCCTTCTCCTTCTCTTTCTCCTTCTCCTTCTCCTTCTTCTGCCATATCTGTAATTGGACATTGGCGATCATGTTGGCAATCCTATTTTTATCAACTGCTGCATGAAAAAGTCCTGTTGAGTTTTGTCCAAACTGGTCCCTTAGATTTTGAAGCCATGATGTTCTTCTTCTGCCTGGACCTCATTTGCCTTCAATCTTTCCTTGGAGGATTAAGTGAAGGATGCCGTATTTTTCTGGATGTCGCATCACATGTCCAAAATATTCTAACTTTCGCTTTTATTTATTATTTTGATGATTTCCATTGGCTTTCCCAGGTGGCTTATGTCATCCCTAGTCCTTCTTTTCACCAGACTAGACACACCCAATTCCTGCAACTGTTCTTCATATGTTTTAGCCTCCAGGTTTTTTTTAAAAAAAGGTAAAATGGGTACAAAGGACACAGTAAACATTCATGCAGTCTTGCTATTTGGATACTTGATTTTTACCCTTCTAATAACACCACACTTCTTCCTTCTTGATTTAGGGAAGATTCATGTTCCTAAAGAGTGGGGACTAAACAAATAGTGTTAGGCTAGAACACAATCCAATTTTACTGCATTTTTTCACTCAAAAAATTGAGTATTTCCTCAGATTTCCCCCAGCTCCTTCGTTGCCATCTGCAAGTTGTGATCTCTCAGGACAGAAGTGCTCTGCCAGCTGTGATCCCTCTTCCTTTTTAATCAAGGTAAGCATTTATTTAGAGTTGAATGAAAAACATGGAAATGTGTGGAACTAGACAGATGGAACATGAATCTTTGGGTAGATTTGCACTTCTTAGCTTGCCCAAAAGCAATATGGGTCACTCAGTGTTTTTAAGAAGAAGGATGGGTAATATAATTCTCCTCCAGTCATAGCCCATTGTATATTACCTACATTTTCCAATTTTGATTCCAAATTGGTACCCAGAATTTCATTCCGTTCTACCAGCAGCACTGGCTCCAATTGATATCCTCACCAATAGCTGCTCATCACCTTTGTCAGCCATTTAAATGCCGGGCTGCTAAATTCCCAGCTTCTCAACAGATTCATTTTAAATAGAGTTTAGGGATTGATATTTCATGAGAAGAGTCTTCCACTACTCCACTCGCAACAGAATACCTTATGCCACCAGACTCCAAATTTTGGGTTTAGACAACTTAGAACTATGCCGCCTTCGGTCTGACCTAAGCATAGTATATAAAATTATCCACTACAACGTGGATAACAAATCTAAAATTTGTTACTACTGGTTCTGTGGGCATGGCTTGATGGGGGGTAATGTGACTGGGTAGGTGTGGCCATTTTTTTTTTTTTTTTTACTTTTAAAAGCATTTTTTCTACAGCCTCTTTGGCCAAAGAGGTTGCAGAAAAAAATGCTTTCAGAAGCCTCTGATGATCAGGCAACTCAGGTGGGATTACCAGAGGCTTTTAAAGGCATTTTTTCCCCTACAACCACTTCAGCTGAAGAGGTTGTAGAAAAAATGCTTTTAAAAGCCTCTGATAATCGCGCGGCTCAGCTGGGCATGGGGGCAGGGTGCAGGGATTTTTGCAACCGGTTCTCCAAACCACCCACCGCCATTGCTACCAGATCAGGTGATCCGGTCTGAACTGGGAGCATTTCACCCCTGCCTACCTGTCAGTGACTACTTCAACAATACACAAGCATGCAATAGATACAAACTCAAGGTAAACTGCTCCAACCTCGATTGCAGGAAATACGACTTCAACAACAGAGTGGTCAATGTGTGGAATGCACTACCTGACTCTGTGGTCTCATCCCCAAACCCCCAAAACTTTAACCTTAGACTGTCTACTGTTGACCTCACCCCATTCCTAAGAATTCTGTAAGGGGCATCCATAAGTGTACCAGTGTGCCTTCCGTCTCTATCCTACTGTTCCCATTTATTCATATCCATTTCATGTATTCATAACCATATTTATACCTATATCTGTTATCTAATACGTGCTTGACAAAATAAATAAATAAATAAATGAACAAATAAACAAACAAACAAACAAACAAACAAATAAATAAATAAATGAACAAACAAACAAGCAAACAAACAAACAAACAAACAAACAAATAAATAAATATCCAATTTCTACATTAAGTCTTTATATCTTTCAATTGGCACCCTTTCTAATTTTATACAGCTTTGTGAAGCATGAACTCCTCGCTTTCCCATGCAAAGCTTCCCTCCCTCCCATTCCTCTAGCATCTTTATTGTGATATGTTGGAAGTTCTATGAAGTTGAACTCTCCATTCTTCCTTTCTACAAACTCTCCATGGACTTTCAAAAAATTAGAAGTGAAAAAAGAGGAAGAGGAGGAGAAGGAGGATGAGGAGTCTAAGATAAGATGAGATGAGATAAGCTTTATTGTCATTTTTCTAGTACCCAATGACACACATTAAAGTGAAATTCTGATGTCTATGGAGATTCTCAGTCATCGAGGTCAAAAACAAAAAAAAAGGAGGAGGAGGAGAAGAAGAAGAGGAGGAGGAGGAGGAAGAAAGAGAGAGAAGGAAGAGGATATGTAGTAATAGTAGTAGTAGAAGAAGAGGAGGAGGAGGAGGAGGAGGAGGAGGAAGAAAGAGAGAGAAGGAGGAGGAGGAGAAGGAGGAGGAGGAGGAGGAGGAGGAGGAGGAGGAGAAGAAGAAGAAGAAGAAGAAGAAGAAGAAGAAGAAGAAGAAGAAGAAGAAGAAGAAGAAGAAGAAGAAGAAGAAGAATCAAGTCCTCTTTGATTGAACCTTTATCTGATGTATTCCTTTCAAAGGAGTGGAGACTTAGAGATACAGTCTTATTGATGGAATTATTTTTATACTTGTTGAATGAAGTAGTCAAGGGATATTTGTCTTTCATTGTTCAACCCTCCTTCAAGCAATCATCTGCACCTTTCTTGATTTTTCATGCTTTGGTTAGCCAGAGTCAGAGCTACTTATTTTGAGATGAAGCATGACTTGGATGAAGGTCCTTTGGAGAGATTTGGAATATCCTCTGAGATGAGTCAAGATTTTCACCTACAGTGAGCAGAACTGAATCTGGATGTTCCTAATGATTCAGAGTGATTTGATGGTTCAGAAGCAGTAAGGCACAAGGTCTTCAAAAACTTCCTACACTTTCCAAAGTTTCAATCCAGGAATAAGCCAAAAGCATTTAGCTGACCTTAACTGATCCCAGAAAGACTATAGAAGGCCACCAGAGGTACCACCAGGAAATAAGAGAATAGGCCACATTATAGAGATGAAAAGTTTCCTTATGGCAGGAAGTAGGAAACTACTTTTGTATACTAGGAAATCTATGATTCATCTATCTATCTATCTATCTATCTATCTATCTATCTATCTATCCATCCATCCATCCATCCATCCATCTATCTATCTACCTACTTATCTATCTATCTATCTATCTATCTATCTATCTATCTATCTATCTTATCATCATTATCTATCATCATTATCCATCTATAATCTGTCTGTCTATCATCTATATCTATCTATCTATCTATCTATCTATCTATCTATCTATCTATCTATCTATCTTTTTAAATTTATTTATTTGTCAAACATATATAAGATAACAGGTAAAAGTATAAACATAATTTGAATACATTAAAAGAGTAAGTAAAAAGGAATATTAGGACAGGGACGGTAGGCTCGCTGGTGCACTTATGCACGCCCCTTACAGACCTCTTAGGAATGGGGTGAGGTCAACAGTAGACAGTTTAAGGTTAAAGTTTTGGGGGTTTGGGGAAGAAACTACAGAGTCAGGTAGTGCATTCCAGGCATTGACTACTCTGTTACTGAAGTCATATTTTCTGCAATCCAGTTTGGAAGGGTTTACCTTGAGTTTTTATCTATTATTTGCTTGTGTATTGTTGTGGTTGAAGCTGAAGTAGTCATTGACAGGAAGGACATTGTGGCAGATAATTTTATGTACTATGCTTAGGTCAGACTGAAGTCAGCATAGTTGTAAGTTGTTTAAGCCCAAAATTTCAATCCCGGTGGCATAAGGTATTTTATTGCAGTTAGAGGAATGGAGGACTCTTCTCGTAAAATATCTCTGAACTCTCTCAATTGTATTTATGTCCGATATACAGTGTGGGTTCCAGACAGATGAGCTGTATTCAAGAATTGGTCTAGCAAATGTTTTGTATGCTCTAGTTAATAGTACAACATTACCAGAGAATCTATCTATCTATCATCTCTCTCTCTCTCTCTCTCTCTCTCTCTCTCTCTCTCTCTCTCTCTCTCTCTCTCACACACACACACACACACACACACACACACACACAGAGAGAGAGACACACACACACACACACTTAGCTATATATATCTACCATCTAGCTATATCTAGCCTATCTAAACTCTTTCTCTCTCTCTCTCTGTCTCTCTCTCTCTCTCTCTCTCTCTCACACACACACACACACACATCATCATCATCATCATCACCATCACCATCACCATCACCATCACCATCATCACCATCAATCAATCATCATCAGAAAGTTGTATCAAAAGAGACCAGATTTTTAAATCCCTAACCACTTACTTCAAGCAGCCATTTATTGTTGGCCAATGATAACTCAGAAACTTGAAAGTAGCTGATCTAATTCCAACTCTGTCATCCTAATACAATCTCCATGAAGAAATAATGTGGTCCAATAAATAATATTTTATTCACAGTTGCATCTTCATATTTACCTCAAAAGAAAATTCTCTCTCCCTCCCCCGTCTCTCTTATGTGTGTCTTTCATACATACATACAGTATCTTCAAGTGCATTTATCAACATGTCCTGTACGGAGAGTAGCTAATAGAATGATTATACCATCTTTTATGCATTTATTGCCATTGTTTGAAACTCTTCTTTTGTAAGAACAAATAAGAAAAGAGCAAGAAAGATTTTTAAACAGATTGCTTGGATTATTTTTAGTAATAGTTTTATCTGTGGCAATATATTTGGAATATTTTTTTAAATTTCTCTCTGTATATATATTCAGTTGTGCGTGTGTGTATCTATCCATATAAATGGACTCATTATATGTTTGGTTATAACATTATATATATAATGGATGCATTAAGGGCATGGATAAAAGTTATCTTTGATTATATATTTGGAATAGTTTTAGTCTCGTCACACACAAGTGTATGTGTGTGAGAGAAAGAGAGCGGGGGAGAGAGAGAGAGAAAAAATCTCTACATTATATATTATAGACATAGATCCATTTTTTAAAAAAAAAATAAGTTCAGCTATTAAACACTTGAATTGCACATGCTGAGAATTATGGAACGGGACATATGGCTACAAAAATTGCAAAGATCCAAATAATATTGAACATACTTTCTGCATGTATACTTGTATAGGACAATAATATGTAGGATCTCCAGAGTCATATAACAGTAAAAGGCAAGGAGAAAACCATCATAAAACTGACTTTATAACCCATCTCCAAGGAATAACTTGCCAATGATTTGTTTAAGTGCGTAAAACAGTAGCTTGGGGTGCCATTGAAGATGATATTTTTTCCAAGGCATGGTTTATGGGCGAGTCTCATTTGGCATCGTACTTCTCGGAGAAATGACATTGTAAATACTGTGCCCCAGATCTCTTGAGAAATACTCACAACAACCGAAGGGACAAGTGATTTTTCGATCCAAAAATGAATCACCGCTAAATAGACCACGACTGTGGAAGGTTTCAAAAGTTGTGTGTGTGCCTTCGACAAAGTTCAGGCAAAGTTGTTTCACAAAACTGCAGAAGAAGAATTTTAAAATGAAAGACCTAATTTGGAACAACCTGGTGATGACTGCCTGAACTGGTCCTTGTAGTTCTGCTGCAAGATTTCAGAAGTCGGTCACCGTAGCTTGAATTCTGTGGAGATTCTCAGTCATCCAGGTCATAGTTGTTATGAACGGATTTCCTGTTCTACCAAAGAATCGGACCCCAAAGAATGCAGCACACACAAAATCTATACAAAGAGTATTTTACTCAAATAACTTAGTCTTTATCAACCAAAGGATGTTAATAAACTGTCTTAACAGCCTAAGAGAATCCTAAAATAAGGTAATCACAATCTTACTAGGGTTGGCAGAAAGCCCAGAAGCAATTTTGCAGAGAATCCAGATGCGAAGGCACTAAAGTTGTTCCCTACAGCTTGCTGCAATTGGCGTTCCTCCTTAAATAGGCCAAGGGAGTGGCCAATTAGCCCCAAACCTTACTCTTAAGGAGACCTCCTCCTGAGGAGCCACTCCTGCCTTTTGGCAGCTCTGTGTGCCCGTGCATCGAGAAAAGGCTCCTCCTCTTCATCCTATTCACTTAAGGGAGCTTCTGGAGGTTCTGAAGGCCCTGGCTGAATCCTCGCCTCTGGCACCACATCTTCTCCAGCCTCTTCACTGTCCGACTCAAGCGCCAGCTGCACAGGCTGCTGGCGCAGCACCACACCAGCCTCCTCTTTGTCTGAATCAGCTACAATCTGTACAGGCCGCTGACGGGCCACAACATTTCCAAAAAAAAAAAAGATTGCAGACTACAGGAACCATTTGCACTTCAATTTGAGATGCAGACAACATGGATTCATCCTCAACAGTTTGTCCATGTCCATGAAGGACACAGGGCAAAAAACATCCTGCAGCCAAGAAGGCTCCACACCCATTTGCGCTACTCAAGTGACCCCGAGGACACAGACAAACCTCCAAGTGGCCTCAACGACTCTCTAAAAGGATGCAAAGGACCAGCTGTCTGCAAGGAGTCTAAATCCTTACGTTCCCTATCATCCAGTCAGAGCTGAAGAAGCTTCTTGGATGAGAAGAGAAATTTCTTCAAAGAAAAAAAACCCCAATAAACTCCAGTTGCCTCCTGAAAAAGCACCTTTGGAATTGCTGTTGCTTATTTTTTGGAGACCCAAATTCACCAAGCTGGGTTTTGCAGTTAAGGCAGGACTTTGGTTGCCACAATGTAAAAAAAAAAAGTTGAGACTCTAGAAAGAGTGCAGAGAAGACAACAAAGATGATTAGGGGACTGGAGGCTGAAACATATGAAGAACGGTTGCAGGAACTGGGTATGTCTAGTTTAATGAAAAGAAGGACTAGGGGAGACATGACAGCAGTCTTCCAATATCTCAGGGGCTGCCACAAAGAAGAGGGAGTCAAGCTAGTCTCCAAAGCACCTGAAGGCAGGACAAGAAGCAACGAATGGAAACTCACCAAGGAGAGAAGCAACCTAGAACTAAGAAGAAATTTCCTGACAGTTCGAACAATTAATCAGTGGAACAACTTGCTTTCAGAAGTTGTGAATGCTCCAACACTGGAAGTTTTTAAGAAGAGATTGGACAACGCTTTGTCTGAAATGATATAGGATTTCCTAAGTAAGCAGGGGGTTGGACTAGAAGACCTCGAAGGTCCCTTCCAACTCTGTTATTCTATTCTATTCAGACCCATGATGTCCCATTTTCTAGCCTTACCCCTTAACCACAGCTTGTTGAATGTATTTTAACAGACGTCAAAAGAAGCAGTGTCACTCATTGTAGCTTGAGAGTGACCAGTCGTTAGAGTTTGCAGAAATCCAACCAGCACATAAGTAAATAATTCAGCAGGATTCATTTATATAAGAAACTTCTTTATATACAATACCTTACAGCAGAAGCCAGAATCAGAACTCAGAATCCAGAAGTGCAGAATTAATAGTCACAGAAACTATAGAATCACAAAAGAATCACATATAGATATAGATAAAGATATAGATTTAGATATGGATATGTGAACCTAAGCCACGCCCAGGCTCCAAACTGTCCCATTGGCTGACCTGTTATCATGTCTATTCCAATTCATTAACCCTTATATACTGACAGTCCTCACCTTTGAAAAGTTCTTTCACTAACTAATATTTTACTATTTTAGAATCTAGACAATTGAATGTATGAATCTGCTGCGTTTTTCTACTTGTTACTGTTCTAATCAAACATTTGCTGAATTTATTTTGCAGGTCCATGCTGCATTTTTATACAATGCCTTAATTCTTTTTCATTATAGCTTTTAATCATATTTATTACTTTAACTGTCAAGTGATCAGGTGGATATTCAATTGTTATTGTTACATAAGCTTGAAATGCTGAAAACTTCTCTGTCATTTCAGGAAGTATATTTTATTTGATATTTGCAAAAGTTCCTGGCCCAGATGGCTTTTTAGTATAAGGCATACAGCATTTATAGTATAGCATTAATATAATATAGTACAGTTTAATACTTGATACTATATTTGCTATAATTGTATAAGGCCTGCTATTGGCTCCTACACTTTTATATCTTTGGAGGTATATAATTAATTCTTTAAGGTTGCCTTAAATGGGCCTGGTGGCTCAGCAGACTGATAGCATTGTGATTAACACCAGCTGTCTGCAATTACTGTAACTTCGAATCTCGCCAGGCTCAAGGTTGACTCAGCCTTCCATCCTTTCTAAGGTAGGTAAATTGAGGACCAAGTTTGTGGGGGCAATAAGCTGACTTTGTAAAAATACAAAAGTATGAAGGCTATTGCTTAATGCACTGTAAGCCACCCTGAGTCTCCGGAGAAGGGCGGCATATAAATCAAATTAAAAAAAAAAAGGTTGGTAAATTGCCATAAATTACTCAATACTATATTTGCCATAAATTACTCAATACTATATTTACTATAATAGTATAAGGCATTTATCCTCTACTGCTGGCTCCTATACTTTGAGAGGCATATAATTAATTCTTTAAGGAACGTAAATTGCCATTATTGTTCTGTGAGGCATGTATAAGATTGATTTGAAAACCAGATAAGGATCCTAAATGTTATACCAGTTATTGACTTATTTTGTTAATTAACGTGGATACTATGATCGTAACTACTACACTGGCTGGATGCTTGTAGACGTTTATTTTTTTTTATTTATGTATTTATATGTTTGTTTGTTTATTTATTTATTTGTCAAGAACGTATTAGGTAATAAGTATAAA
>JAKOOJ010000032.1:5313265-5530765 GCA_022577455.1 Arizona elegans | reverse complement strand
AACTCTAGTAAGACTGTGCTTACCTTATCTTAGAATTCTTGTAGGCTGTTAAGACAGTTTATTAACATCCTTTGGTTGATAAAGACTAAGTTATTTGAGTAAAATAAGCTTTGTATAGAGTTTGTGTGTGCTGCGTTCTTTGGGGTCCGTAGCTGGGGCAGAACAAGCTGGCAGGGTTGAGTTAAGCACATCATCAGCTTAGAATCATTGCGTTTCTACAAGCCCAACCCCTCTGGAATTCTGTTGACCCTTATCTAGCACCAAACTTAGCACTGAAGTTTAATTGACAAGATTCTGGTGCGTAGGCTTGAATAAATCTCGTATGCTGCAACCTTATGAATGGTCCAGGTCAGTGGTGAAATCCCCTGCAGGTTTCCACCAGTTCGCTGCCCGTGCATGTGCAGTGCACACCAAATGCACACTGCATGTGCACACCAAATGCATGCTGCATGTGCGTGCCTGTGCAGTGTGTGCCAAATGCGTGCTTCGCATGGAAAAAGGAGCCTTTTGAAGGTAAGTAGAACAGCGAAGGGGGGGGAACAGCTGTGCCACGCGATTTAGATTTGCTAGAAAGCAGAATTTCCCTGCTTTCTAGCGAATATAAATCACATGGCACAGCTGATCATCGGAAATACCAGTTCGGACAAATTGGTAGCTTTTATTACTACTGGTTCTCCCGAACCAGTGCGAACCAGTAGCATTTCACCCCTGGTCCAGATTCTTTGTACCTGATAGGGAAAGAACCAAAGTAAATTCCAGTCTTTGCTGGAAATGAAGAACATGGTTGAAACTAAGGATGGGACCTTTATTGCACCATTGACAACAAAGAAAAATAAAGGAGAAAATAGAATAGGGTAGGGTAGGGTAGGGTAGGGTAGGGTAGGGTAGGGTAAGATAGGATAGGATAGGATAGGATAGGATAGAATAGAATAGAATAGAATAGAATAGAATAGAATAGAATAGAATAGAATAGAATAGAATAGAATAGAATAGAATAATAGAATGGAAGACTGGAAGAATAGAATAGAATAGAATAGAATAGAATAGAATAGAATAGAATAGAATAGAATAGAATAGAATAGAATAGAATAGAATAGAATAGAATAGGCAACTGGGTATTGAAACTCCGTAATATTTGATGTATTGGCGACATTTCTACTCTGCTGAAACTCCTACAGGACACCTGGCATGTCACCATATTAAATCAACCCAGTTTTTCATTAAAAGTCAACAGAAACAGAGCCAAGGCGATCAAAATCAGAATCTGCCCTAGCATAAAAACTAATTGGCATCTCTCTTCCATCAATATTATTAATGTTTGAAAGCTAAACAATTCTGTCTTCAATGCATTTCTAAAAAAAATAAAAAAATAAAAAAATTGGAAGGCACCGATATAAATCTTTGGAGAAAAAGTTGTTCCAGAGACATTGAGCCGTAATTGAAAAACACAGATTTTGCCCCTCCCCCACAAATTTACATGGGAAAATCCTCAACATCCTTTCTTGGAATGTCTACATTGGATGAATTGGTTCTCTCTGAAACCAAATGTCTTGAAAGGTGCTAATTCAGAAAGGATTCAATATTTAGCAAAGGTCCTTACACTGCCAAATTTCCCAGCTTGTGAGTGTACCAGCTGTCTAAGTAAAGTCAAACATCCATTAAATCTGAATTTATGGAACTGATATAATATCATTTGCACAATTACTTTGTTTTCCCCAAAATAAGACATCTCCTGATGATAAGCCCAATCAGGCTTTTGAGTGCATGGCAATAAGGCCAAGCACTTATTTCAAGGTTCAAAAGAATATAAGACAGGGTCTTATTTTGGGGGAAAACACAGTTCTACTTATCTACTTATCTATCTATCTATCTATCTATCTATCTATCTATCTATCTATCTATCTATCTATCTACTTACCTACCTACCTTGTTTTCCCCAAAACAAGACATCTCCTGATAATAAGCCCAATCAGGCTTTTGAGTGCATGGCAATAAGGCCAAGCATTTATTTCAAAGTTCAAAAGAATATAAGACAGGGTCTTATTTTGGGGAAAAACACAGTTCTACTTATCTACTTATCTATCTATCTATCTATCTATCTATCTATCTATCTATCTATCTATCTATCTACCTACCTACCTACCTACCTACCTACCTTGTTTTCCCCAAAACAAGACATCTCCTGATAATAAGATCAATTGGGCTTTTGAGTGCATGGCAATAAGCGCTTATTTCAAGGTTCAAAAGAATATAAGACAGGGTCTTATTTTGGGGGAAACACGGTATATAATTGACATTTCAACTTCATCCATATCAACTATGTACTTGCACAAAGGATTCCAATGAGATGAATGTTTCAATCATTGTTCTATCGATACAGGTTGTCCTTGACTTACAACAGTTCATTTAATGACCATCCACAGCTAAACCAGCAGTGAAAAAAGTGACTTATGACCATTTTTCACACTGATGACTGTTGCACCATCCCCATGGTCATGTGATCAAATGCTTGGCAATGGACTCATATTTATGATGGCTGCGGTGTCCTAGAGTCACGTGATCATCTTTGGCAACCTTCTTACAAGTAAAGTCAATGGGGAAGCCAAATTCACTTAGCAACCATGTTACTAGCCTAATAAAAGCAGTGATTCACTTAACAACTGTGGCAGGAAATGTCATTTAACAAGTGTTTCACTTAGCCTCAGAAATTTTGAGTTCAATTGTGGTTGTAGGTTGAGAACTACCTGTACAACAGCCTTGGTCCCTTGTTCCAGGGGGACATGCAAAATAATTGTCCATTAAAATTGTCTGTTAAATCCAAAATTGTCCGTTAAATCCAAAGTCTGCTAAATATAGATCCAAGGAATCAAGGTTTGCTATTTGTGCTTGCAATTACATTTCACAGAGGCTCTTTCTGAATAAACTGCATCCCACCAACAGCTTGGAAATAACGTTTAGATTATTTCCTCTCATATACCAACTAAATTCAATAAAGAAGGAAGATGCACTCGCACAATAGGCTCATTGTTAATCTTTCGCTTTCTATCCCTTTTGTGAATTTCGCTGAGCCTCACGAGTATTGTTTAAAATAGACACAACATTTACAAACAGTGCAGTGTTATGTCAGCTCAGTCTTCAGAGACTGTAACAAAATGAATATTTTTTTTTTTTTTTTTGTGTGTGTGTGTGTGCCACTTCTGGTTTAAAATTCCTGTACTTTTAGAGGCCAATTTTATTCCCAGACTTAATCACATGAGTCGTAGAGACAAAAGTCTTCTGTGAGTAGAGAATTCACTCTGCGGTAAATTATTCATCTTAAGTCCTTTTAAATTGTCAATTCATACCCAAATGCCACTTCATTTGCAAGCAAACAATGATTACTTCCTCAATTCCTGATCCTCAGAAGTGTGCTAAGAATGTTTATTCCTGATTCTTATTTCCCATGTTGTAATAATCATTGTCAGGAAAATGTGTCCATCATTGCTGACCATTGTGGGGAGGCCACAACGGTGGATCTTCCTTCATCTAATTTGGAAACACGCCAGTTAAAATGAGTCAGTATGACTAGTGTCTGACACAAGTTTAAAAATAATTCAATTCAATATTCATTTCAACACAGTTCTAAGCTGTGTTAACAGAGGGATAGAATCAAGATCACATGAAGTGTTAATAACACTTTATAATGCCTTGTTAAGGCCACACTTGGAATGCTACATACAGGTTTGGTGGCCATGACATAAAAAAGGGGCTCTAGAAAGAGTGCAGAGCAGATGATTAGGGGACTGGGGGCTAAAGGGGCTCTAGAAAGAGTGCAGAGCAGATGATTAGGGGACTGGGGGCTAAAACATATGAAGAATGGTTGCTGGAATTGGGTAGGTCTAGTTTAATGAAAAGAAGGACTAGGGAAGACATGATAGCAGTGTGTCCAATATCTCAGGGGCTGCTACAACGAAGAAGGGGTCAAGCTATTCTCCAAACCACCTGAGAGAGTAGGACAAGAAGCAATGGGTAGAAACTA
This sequence comes from Arizona elegans, assembly GCA_022577455.1. Classification (NCBI taxonomy): domain Eukaryota; kingdom Metazoa; phylum Chordata; class Lepidosauria; order Squamata; family Colubridae; genus Arizona; species Arizona elegans. Next base: position 5,526,747 of record JAKOOJ010000032.1, on the reverse strand, counting down.
ATCAAGGAGAGAAGCAACTTAGAACTAAGGAGAAATTTCCTGACAATGGAAACAATTAATCAGTAGAACAACTTGCCTCCAGAAGTTGTGAATGCTTCAACACTGGAAGTTTTTAAGAAGAGATTGGATAACCATTTCTCTGAAGTGGTGTATAATTTCCTGCCTTATCAGTTAGTATTGCACTTATGTTTAAAATATTATTTTGGAATATCATTGTACTAGGCATTTTTGCCATTATGGTTTCATATACTTGAAGCAAGTCTCGTTATTTTCAACTACTGAATTTATATATCCTTAGAAGTTGTAAGAAGGTAGGCCAAGACTAAAAATAATTCAGGAGTAATTTCTTCATCCAGCATATTGAAAATGCTACGGAAGTGATATATGAAAATGATACAAGACTTTTTTTAAAAAAATACAAGGAATTGGGAAGAATGGAGCAGAGTTTGGTCTTTCTAGTGCTTCCTAAGTAATAGCATTCATATAAATATTTAAATATCTTCAGGAAAGATTCGCAATTGGCTTCCCAAACAAATGTTATGATGCAGAAGCAATGCTAATAAAATTATTCTGGAAGGAATTAGCAGTTATTCAATCGGAGAGCATGGTATCTCAAAGCAAAAATGATGAAGTGGTTTTCTACCTTCGCAAGAGGCTTGGAGAAATGTTCAGATTGCCAAGTAAGCGGAACATGGTGGGTTTTTTTTTTTTTTTAGTGTTTTTGTTTTCTTTTTCTTTTATTCATCTCCGATTTCAAACATTACCATCCTCAACACACAAAGGAATGCAAAATCCATGCAAAATAACTACCGTCATTCTGTGGCTGCAAATCTACTCTAGAATACTGCGTAAAGGAATCCAGAGCCATCTGTACAGGGCTGATTGATTATAATAGGATATCATTTTTGGCTTGGTCAACACATTTTCCTGCATGTGGGAGAGCCATAAATCTCTTCCTTATAAGACAAGATCCTGAAATAGCCCACTGCACAGCCTTAACAAGCAGAATGCAGTCAACAGAATAACACCTGCTGCAAATACCAGCTATTCATTGTACCAACTTGTGCCACCAAATTGATGAAGAAAAGCACAGTCCTGCAATCTTACTGTCCTGTTTCTAGTCAAAAAACACTCATAACCATCAACATTCTTCTTGAGCAGGTGAGGATATTACAAATACACGAACTGCATGCAACAGAAGGAACTAGTAAATTTATGGCCTGCTAATTATACCATAGGGATGTGGTGGCTCAGTGGCTAAGATGCTGAGCTTGTCGATCAAAAGGTTGGCAGTTCAGCGGTTTGAATCCCTAGCACTGTGTAACGGGGTGAGCTCCCGTTTCTTGTCCCAGCTTCTGCCAACGTAACAGTTTGAAAGCACATAAAAAATGCAAGTAGAAAAATAGGGACCACCTTTGGCAGGAAGGTAACAGCGTTCCGTGCGCCTTTGGCATTGAGTCATGCCAGCCACATGACCACGGAGATGTCTTCGGACAGCGCTGGCTCTTTGGCTTTGAAACAGAAATGAGCACTGCCCTCTAGAGTTGGGAACAACTAGCACATATGTGCAAGAGGAACCTTTACCTTTTTATACATATAAACATGGACATATATACATAATCTCCCCAAATATACTCACCTGAATTGATGAAATGTCTTGTCCCAGCTTCTGCCAACCTAGCAGTTCGAAAGCACATAAAAAAATGAAGTAGAAAAATAGGGACCACTTTGGGGGGACGGTAACAGTGCTTCGTGCACCTTTGGCATTTAGTTATGCCAGCCACATGACCACGGAGATGTCTTCGGACAGTGCTGGCTCTTCGGCTTAGAAACAGAGATGAGCACCACCCCCTAGAGTCAGGAACAACTAGCACGCATGTGCGGGGGAACCTTTACCTTTAATTATACCATTGCTTCATCCAAACGTTCTGCAGATGATCTATGCAAAAAGCACAGATCAGCCAGTTCAGCTTCAGGAACGATTTGCAACACAAGCAATCGCATCGTACCTAGCTCTCAAAGATCACCATTATATCCTTATCAGCTATGATGGAATGATTGCCTCAAGGTCCATGTGCCAGGCCTATAAAGGACAGTCTCTACAAATGGGTTACATTTTCTAAGATGTACAAGAGCTGCTTCAAACTCCAGACAGAGCCATCAATAAAGACAATGGTTTTGCCCACTGACATGGTCAATTCCATATCTGAAAATTCATATATTGTATTAATGGAAAACAGTAGAATCTACCTGTCTGCCTGCCTGCCTGCCTGCCTGTATCTATCTATCTATCTATCTATCTATCTATCTATCTATCTATCTATCTATCTATCTATCTATCTATCTATCTAGAGTCATGGTGACACAGTGGTTAGAATGCAGTATTGCAGGCTAATTCTGCTGACTGCCAGCAGTTTGATGCTCAAAATCAGCTCAAAATTGACTCAGCCTTCCATCCTTTCAAGATCAGTAAAATGAGGACCCAGATTGTTGGGGGCAATAGGCTGACTCTGTAAGCTGCTTAGAGACAGTTTACAGCTTAGAGACAACTTACAGTTTAAAGCACTGTAAAGTGGTATATAAATCTTGCTTTTCCCCTCCCTCCCTCCCTCCCTTCTTTCCATGGTGCACAGTGGCTAGCAAGCAGTATTTCAGACTAAATCTGCCCAATGCCAGCAGTTCGATCCTGACCATCTCAAGGTTGACTCAGACTTCCATCCTTCTGAGGTGGGTAAAATAAGGACCCAGATTGTTGGGAGCAAGAGGCTGACTCTGTAAACCGCTTAGAGAGGGCTGTAGAGCACTGTAAAGTGGTATATAAGTCTAAGTGCTATTGCTATTGCTATGTTGAATTCTGGTGGGATTGCTTGCTTCTCCTTCCATGCGTTAGATATAACACAAACGCTGTCCTTTTCTTATTTTCTAATGGCACGCTTACATGGGAAGGGATGAACTGAGCCTCGATACTTGAAAAAAACAACTAGCTGGAATGAACCAAAGTGACAGATTCATTTCTACTGTAGGTAAGCAATGATGCTCTAATCATTGCAGAGTGATAAGCTGTCATTTAAATCTCTGACTATTTTTCAGAGATGATATTAGATTGAAAATGCTGTTATGGTGGCCCAGAGTATTTAAAAGCCAACAAGGGTCTTGGGGATCATGAATAATGGTATGCGAGAAAGACCTTGAGGAACCAGGCAGAGAGATGCTGCCCAGGGAGCAATCAGATAAGAAAGAGTAGAGTCTGCAAACTATTTAACAGCCAGAGGAAGTGACTCACAAGGGAGTAAAAGATTTCTACTTTCAGTTTCACAAGATTCTGGTAATGTAGCCTTACAATAAAGTAGAAGTAGATCATCTGATCTGTTTCCTATCTGGTATATCTGGAATGGCTAACACCAGTCTTCAATATAAGTGTCCCACTGTTTCCTTTCAGCCTGAGAAGGTATGGAGGTTTCCCTTCTGAGCTTTTTTCTCTCTCTCTATCTGTTATGCAGCCCCATTTATCTTCTCTTATCTGATTGTTCCATGGTAGCATTTCTTTTCCCCATTTATCAAGGTCTTTCTCATCCCAGCATCACATGGGACCTCCAACAACCCTTTCTCAACAGAGGGGGAGGGATACCACACCAGCTATCTGCTGCCTATAATACCTGCCGGTCTCCTTCCAGGGACTCATTTTCAATTGGGGGGGGGCACATGTCAGCCCTGAAGCTGGCCTTACTGAGGCCATTTTGAGACTTCAGAGCCGACACACCAGGGAAGAGGGATAGGGAGGTGGCGAATAGAGATAGTTGGGGTGTGGTAGCCAAAACAAAATACTTTCTCGTGGGAATCTTTTCAATGTGCCTTTTCAAGAGGCAACTGGACTTTCTGGTTTTTCTTTGAAGACATTTCACTTCTCATCCAAGAAGGTTCTTCAGCTCTGACTGGATGGTGGGGAATGGAAGGATTTATACTCCTTGTAGACAGCTGGTCATTTGCATTCTTTTAGCAAGTCATTAAGGCCACCTGGAGGTTTACCCAGGTGGTATTTATTTATGGTATGTCCCACCATCCATCCAGAGCTGAAGAAGCTTCTTGGATGAGAAGTGAAACATTTTCAAAGAAAAACTGGAAAGTCCAGTTGCCTCTTGAAAAAGCACCTTTGGGACAACCATGACCTGGATGACTGAAAATCTCCATAGACATTCCAAGAAGGTTCCACCATTCATTTGCACTATTCAGGTGACCCTGAGGGCACAGACAAACTTCCAAGTGGCCTCAACGATCCTCAGAAAGAGTGCTAGCAACCAGATGACTGCAAGGAATATAAATCCTTCCATTCTCCACCATTCAGTCAGAACGGAAGAAGTTTCTTGGAGGAGAAGCAAAAAAATCTTGAAGGAAAACAAAGAAAGTCCAGTTGCCTTTTGAAAAAAGCTCTTTTGGGATGGGACCTCATAGGTACCCATCAGGGGTGGGTTCTAAATTTTTTTACTACCGGTTCTGTGGGCATGGCTTATTTTATGGGCATGGTTTGATGGTCATGTGACAAACAATTCTTTAGGATTTAGCAGAAGTACTGGTCTACCAGGCTTTTAACTGCTTGCAGAGCCATACCGGTCTACCCATTTGTTTTTGGAGCACACTGGTCTACCACTACACTGCTTTTTACCGCTGATCAGCTGTAGGGCAGCCATTTGAAGCGCCGTGGCAAGAGTTTAAACAGTTTTTTGCCGCTCTGCAACCACCGAGAGCATCGGAAACCACTTTCAGGCAGCTTGGCCTCAATTGCCAATCTACCACCACCGAGCGGTTTACAAGGAGCAGATCGGTTCTAGCCGATCAGTTGGGAGGCTTCTTGGCTTCTCAATTTAAAGCTAAGGTCTCTTGTTTTTTTTTTCCTCTCTTCTTTTTCAAGTGAGCCCTGATTTTTTTCCTTCTAGCCAATCAGCTGGGACTCGGGAGGCAGTGAATAGATTGAGGGTGGGACCAGGCAGAGATGGTATTTACCGGTTCTCCGAACTACTCAAAATTTCCACTACCGGTTCATAAGAACCGGGGAGAACCAGTAGCAACCCACCACTGGTACCCATGGAAGACTGTGTACTGATATCCTGAGTCCTGAGTATTAGGTCTTGTTCCTCAAAATCTCAATCACTTTCTTCCAATCATTTTTGTGTGCCTTGTCTCTCCTATCGATAGTAATTGCTGCCTAATTTGATAATATGGCTCCCTGTCTCAAACATTTTAATAATTGCTTAATGTCAAGCTTTCTGTAACTCGTTGACATAAATAGCAGGCATGTGAAGCCATCTGAAATTATGTAACCATTCCTAATTAATTTTCCATTTAATGTCCAAAACTTGGAAATAATTTTCCTCAGCGTTTGCTTAGAGGCAAGGTTCAGATTCCATGGTTTTGCAAGCCTGAAGGGGCTCAGCCAGCTTCATCCTAAAATTCTAGGCTAGACTTATAAATAATTTTCCTCAAAAAAACAAACAAAAACAAAACAAAAACAAAACACACACACACACACACACACACACACACAAAAAAAAAAAAACACCTTTACTTTAAAAGCTTTGGGATATTCTCAAGTCATTCTTTCCCTATATGCTGCCTTTTATGAGTATGTACCCCATAGCGGTAAACAAAGCAGAATCAATAACATCCACTGAAATTTGAACTCTGCTTTACCTTTGGAGTTGGCTGTTCCTTGTAATGCAATAACTACAGTCAGATGTGAGTACAATTTCTAGCCTTATTTATGAGTGGCTGAGAGAGTTCTCTCTTTGTAAGGACGTTAATAGCATAGCAACTCTAGAGCAGAAATAGAAGAGCAATGTCATAACTGCAATTTTGCTGAAGCTCCCAGCATGCAAGTAAGGGAGAACATGTGGGGTGACTCTTGGTGAGAAGAGCAAGGCTTTCTGCATAAGCAACTGTTCTTCCATTGGAATAACGGAAGAACAGAATTGGAAGGGACCTTGGAGGTCTTCTAGTCAACCCCCTGCTCAAACAGGAGACCCTATACCCATGATGGCGAACCTATGGCACATAGGCCATATCTGTGGGCATGCGAGTCCTTGCCCTAGCTCAGCTCCAGCACACATGCTCATGTCGGCCAGCTGATTTTCGGCTGGCCCTGCCCACGCTGCCCCTCCACTCCCAGGAGTCTCCACGTGGCCTGTTTTGGATGCCAGGTAAGTACAGGATTCACACGGAGGCCTTGGGAGGGTGTTTTCGGCCTCCGGAGGGTCTCTGGGGGGTGGGGAGGCCATTTTCACCCTCCCCAGGCTCCAGGAAAGGCTCTGGACCCTGGGGAGGGCAAAGAACGGGCCTACCGGGCCCACCAGAAGTCGGGAAATGGGCCATTTCCAGCCTCTGGAGGCTTCAGGGAAGCCTGCTAGGCCCAAAACAGGGCATGGGGGTCATCCATAGGGGAGGGGCATGGTTGGGCCTGGGGGCCATTTAATTATGGGTGTGGGCACATGTGTGCGTGAAACCCCTCCCCCACTCCTCCCACTTTTGGCACGCAACAGCAAAAAGGCTTGTCATCACTGCCCGATACCATTCCAGACAAGTGGCTGTCCAGTCTCTTCTTAAAAGCCTCCACTGATAGAGCAGCCACAACTTCTGAAGGCAACTTCTGTTCCGCTGGTTAATTTTTCTCACCGTCAGGAAACTTCTCCTTAACCAAGAGATTAAGAAAATAATTAAGAAGATATTAGAGTGTACAGAATTGGACAGGCTGACATTAAAAGTGAAACAGAAAGAAGATACAGAATATTATATTATATTAAAGGAGCCTTGGTGGCGCAGCGGACTAAACTACTGTTAAAGTAGTATTTAGCTGCCAGCTGCCTGCAATCACAGCGAGTTCAAATCTCACCAGCCTCAAGGTTGACTCAGCCTTCCATCCTTCCGAGGTAGGTAAAATGAGGACCCGGTTTGTGGGGGCAATAAGCTGACTTTGTATAAAAAAAGAACACCACTTTGTGGGGGGGGGGGCAAAAAGCCCTACTAAGCAGGTATATAAGTATTAAGGCTATTGCTTAATGCATTGTAAGCCGCCCTGAGTCTTAGAAGAAGGGCGGCATATAAATCGAACTAATAAAATAAATAAATAAATAATAAATAAATATTATCAAACATGGAATCTACCGGCATTTTATCAGTGGTTGGAAAAAAAAAAGAGGTGGAGATTAAGAATGTAATAAGTATGGTTAAGCAAATGAAATACCCAGACAACACGATGTTTATTAATTACTAGGAAATGTAATTAATAAAAAAGATTTTTTTTTTTTTTTTTAAAAAAAGGAAATGTCTCCCTAGTTCTGGATTGCTTTTTTCTTTGGTTAGTTTTCCATCCATTGTTTCTTGCCTTGCCTTACAGTGCTTTGCAAAATAGGTTGATCCTCTATTCTTTGTAGCAGCCCCTCAAATATTGGAACACAGCTTTCATATCACCTCTTTTGGAGCAGTAACAGTCTGGCTCAGCTATTTTGGGAGATAGTATTAATAAATGCTAAAATAAAATTATTAGTGTTTGGTCTGACTTGCTCAGAATTTTAATGATAGTTAGATTCTGTAAAATCAAGAGCTTTTCTCTCTGGAGTAGCTCTTTTTAATTATCCCAATGTTCAACCAAGTTCTCATCAAAGTGCTTCTTTCTTTCTTTCTTTCTTTTTTTTTAACTTCCAAGCTTCTTTTACACATTGACAAGTTTACAATTGAAAGGCAACAGATGATATTAGACCTTTACATTTCCAATGAGGAAGTTCAACCCTCAAGAATGCAACATTTCACCAGGGTATCTGGAAGCATGCCACACTTCGAAACTGTTTTTTTTTTTTTTAGATTCACCAAATTCCTACAAGAAAATGCATCTATCCCCCAATATGTGGATATGGAGGACACTTCTACTCTGCAATTTTCCTGTACCGTATATCCATTCATCCATCCATCCATCCATCCATCCATCCATCCATCCATCCATCCATCCTATCAATCAGAAATGAGCTGGAAGGACCTTGGAGGTCTTCTAATCCAACTCCCTGCTTAAACAGGAGACCCTACACTATTTTAGACAGACAAGTGGTTGTCCAGTCTCTTCTTGAAAACCTCCAATGATGGAGCACTCACAACTTCTGAAGGCAACTTCTGTTCCACTGCTTAATTGTTCTTACTGTTAGGAAATTTCTTCTTAATTCCAGGTTGCTATCTAGACATGCTACGGTAATATTTCTAGAATATTTTGGGGGATAACCTGTCCAGTTATCCTGTTTTCCCGAAAATTTATTTATTTAATTTAATTTTTTATTTTATTTCGAATTTATATACCGGACCTTCTCCCGAGGGACTCAGGGCAGTGTACAGCCAGATAAAAACATACAATACAAACATTAAAAACAATTAAAAAGATATATATTAATTTGGCTACAATTTAAAATAACAAACCAATTAAAAATATTTTAAAAAATATATTAAGCCAGCCCGGCTTGCTGAAAAAAGAAGGTTTTAAGGGCATGGCGGAAGGCACCGAGGTCTTTGATTCTCCTTATCTCTGGGGGCAGCTGATTCCAGAGAGTAGGTGCCCTCACAGAGAAGGCCCTCCCCCTGGGGGTCACCAGCCTACATTGTTTGCTAAGACATCCCCTGATAATAAATCCAATTGGGCTTTTGAGTGCATGCGCTAAAATAAGCTTCCGCCCGAAAATAAGCCCTCCCTGAAAATATTTAAATGCAGAGCTGGAAATCAGGTAAGACAGCAAGAGGAGCCCCATCTTGCTCTACACGCCCCAAAATAATAAGACCTCCCCGAAAATAAGGGCAAGTGCTTATTTCGGGGTTCAAAAAATATAAGACAGGGTCTTATTTTTGGGGAAACACGGTATCAAAAGAACTGGATATTTCACTGAATGAGTCACTACTATTACCGTATGACAAATGGCACAATGGTTTGGAAAGGAACCTAATGTATTTTATTCCCAACATTGCAAAATAAAACCTGAGTTTGTTAGCCTTGGGCAGTTGACTTTGGACATTGGTAAATTGAATAAAAACGTTATACATGTGGACACCCACACAAACATAGACTCACAAGGTCAGTCCAATGTGGGAGAATCCAGTCAGCCTTGGATATGCTATCCCTCATATTTCTACCGCAAGGAGAAAAATAACTTGAATCAGCCTGCTTGTATGTGTTCTTTGCCTTTACGGAGAGATTTTTTAAAACACAAGAAAGAAGAAGAACTATTAGAATTCATGGGAGTTTCACCACCTTTTTCCACCTACATAAATACTATTTGAAGAAATGCAGTGTGTAAGCAGTTACTTTATTGTCATTAATGGACCAGGAAAAATTGACGGATGCAGCTCAGCTTAAGTCAGTATCCTGCTGGGTTCTGTTTGGATTGATTATGTTTTTTTATAAATGTGGCTTTTATCTTTTCTTTTCTTTTTCCTCTTTTTTTTTCTTTTTTTCAAATCTGGGACAACAAAATAACCAGCTGATGGAGACTTGAAATTGAATAGAGGATTAAGCATACCCTAACCGACCATCCAAGCGGGTTCATGCATAGTTAAAAGTACAGCTGAAAAGAACAGAGAGAGAGAAAGGATGAATCATTTCAGAGATTTTCCGTGGCATGAAGTGGAAGCCAAGGATTCCACAAAATGAATGAATATTCAGACGTGACTTGTGAATTTGAAAAGCGCCATCTGTTCCCAGTCGAGTGAAAAGTAAACACTCCCCTTTCCCCATTTTTGTCTCCTTCCATTTTGAAATGTTTGGGATGGACCTTAACCATAACACATGCCGTTCAGACAGAAATCCACCCACCCACACACAGAGAGAGACACCTATCTGTCCTAAAGAGCATAAAAAAAATGTGAGTTAAAATAAAGTACGATTTTCTGTTGTCATTTTCTAGCCAATTGCCAAGAGAAATCTATTTTCTTCTTCTTCTTCTTCTTCTGAAAGACGAGGCCTTAAATCAACCCTCTCCATTCTTTCTTTTCGTTACAGTTTTGAATAATCAGGAAAGGAAAAAAAAAAAACAAAAAACCCAACTCTTGAATTTTTAAACAAAAAGCGTTAATTTTTAAAGATTAACATTTCTGTTCTGATTGCTTAAACAGACACAGAAGCCAGATGAAAATTGGATTTTATGGTAACTTCCACTCGTATGATCCTGGCAGTGGTAAGAGAGCGATGTAATTCGAGAGGCGACCTCCACAAGCTGTTAGTTCAGAAACGCCAATTGTAAATAAACACTTCATTTTAAAGCTCAATTCAAAAAGTCAGAATATGCGGATATGGGTTTCTTTTGCTTTTTTTTATTATTATTATATCCATAGCAATGTGCCGACTGCTAGAATCTGTGAAGAATGAACAAGCCTGCTTCTCCCTTCGTAGCCCTTACGTTGCTTTCAAATATGACATCAAGCACCTGCCAATCAGCACACATAGAAGTTTAGTTTTTCTTAAGCTGCGTAGCTATTATAAAATCAAATCTCCTTCAAGTCAAGGTTGACGCTTTGTGACTTCAGGGTTAAAGGGGACTGGAGGCTAAAACGTATGAAGAACGGTTGCAGGAACTGGGTATGTCTAGTTTAAATGAAAAGAAGGACTAGGGGAGACATGATAGTAATGTTCCAATATCTCAGGGGCTGCCACAAAGAAGAGGGAGTCAAGCTATTCTCCAAAGTCCCTGAGGGCAGGACAAGAAGCTATGGGTGGAAACTAATCAAGGAGAGAAGCAACTTAGAACTAAGGAGAAATTTCCTGACAGTTAGAACAATTAATCGGTGGAACAACTTGCCTCCAGAAGTTGTGAATGCTCCAACACTGGAAGTTTTTAAGACGATATTGGTCAACCATTTGTTTGAAGTGGTGTAGAGTTTCCTGCCTAAGCAGGGGGTTGGACTAGAAGACCTCCAAGGTCCCTTCCAATTCTGTTATTCTATTCTATTCTATTCTATTCTATTCTGTTCTGTTCTGTTCTGTTCTGTTCTGTTCTGTTCTGTTCTATTCTATTCTATTCTATTCTATTCTATTCTATTCTATTCTATTCTATTCTATTCTATTCTCTGCCATGAGAATATTTAACTAAATATAGAGATGGGACCTCTATGGCTCTAGGACAGGGGGGTCTAACTTAAGGCCTGTGGGCTGGATTCAGTCCATGGGGTGCTTAGATCTGGCCTGTGGGGTTGCCCTGGAAACAGCGAAGGAGTGCCTTGTGGTGCCTCTGCCAGCCAAACATGGAGCTGGGGGGGGAAGGGTCATCCGGCCCACCAGAGATGCCCCAGACATGTGTCAGGGTTCCAAGTAACACCCCCAATGAAAGAAAACTCCAAGGCTTGATGTTCCTCAAAGTTCCTCAGATTTTATTAGAGATGTCATATTGGCACATCTGGGAAAACCTGAATCTGAAAGCTTCCAGGTTTTCCCCACCCAAAGGAAAGTCCAAGTCCCTACACCAACACCCACATGTCCATCACATGATCCAATTAATGCACCGTCCCAACTGGAGATGCCTCCCAGTCACACCCCTCCAAGTGCAGGGCAAGATGTCCTTGACTCTCTGAGAAAGGAATGTTGTTATGACTATATATCACCCTTGCTCCATACAATCCCCCCTTCCAATTTCCCACAGTAGTAAATGTGGCAGGCCTGAAGATAAAAAAAAAAAAAAAAGATAGTCTGACAACATGAGTGACATTGACCTGGCCATGCCCACCTAGCCACGCCCACCCCAGCCCCCTGAGGTCAAATACAACCCCGATGTGGTGCCCTCAATGTAGAATAGAAGACAATAGAAGAGCAAATAGCTAGGGGTGGGTTCTAATTTTTTTTACTACTGGTTCTGTGGGCGTGGCTTATTTTGTGGGTGTGGTTTGGAGGTCATGTGACTAGGTTGGCGTGGCTAGCTGGTCAGAGTCATTTCTGGAAGGTCCTCACACTTATGACCAGTCCTCGCACTTACGACACGACTCATTTGTTTGCTTTTAACACTGATCAGCTGTAAGACGGCCCTTTGAAGCCCCGCGGCAAGAGTTTAAACAGTTTTTTTCCCTCTAGTCATCAGCTGGGACTCAGGAGGCAGCAATAGATTGGGGGTGGGACCAAATAAAAGGTAAGAATAATGTGGGGGGGTGGGGGGTGGGAGGGTGGGGGGGAGAACTGGTTCAGTGACATCATATCATCACCGCTACTGGCTCGGCCGAACCGGACTGAACCGGGAGGAACCCACCACTGCAAATAGCTTCCGAAGATATATTGTTTGGTCAGTGCTTTGAAAACGCACTCTGGTATCCATGGAAAACCTTATTAAAACAATTTCAGTTTACATGAAACAGTGAACCATATTCCAACCACCTAGAATTTCTGCTATACATTTGGCTAAAAAATATGATAAGCTTGATTTTGCAATTCAGTGTGAACCGATCCTAGTGTTCTGCCCCAGCTACGGACCCCAAAGAACACAACACACACAAAGTCCGTACAAACCTTAGTTTACTAATTAAGGAACAATAATGAGCTTTCTTAGTAGTTGTTCGAATACAAATACAGTTTAAATCAGTGTTTTCTGAACAAGGGCTGTTAATTTAATTTCATTAACAGCCAACAAGAATCCAAAGAATAATAACTCAAATTTGAGGCACAGTATTTCAGATAACCATAATCTTACTGTGGTTGGCAGAATGCCCAGAAGCAATTTGCAGGAAAACTGACAAGAGAGAAACAAGAGCCGATCAAACGTTTCTTGAATCAAGATGCGAAGGAATATGAACGAAGTTGTTTCCTGCAAATTGCTTGAGTCATCGTCCTTCCTTAAATAGGCTAGGGGAGTAGCCAATTAGCCCCAAGTCTTACTCTTGAGGAGACCTTCTCCTAAGGAGCCACTCCTGTCTTTTGGCAGCTCTGCGTGCTCGTGCTCCTCCTCTTCTTCCTCTTCACTTGTAGGAGCTTCTGGAGGTTCTGAAGGCCTTGGCTGAATCCCCGCCTCTGGCACTACATCTTCTCCAGCCTCCTCATTGTCTGACTCGAGTGCCAGCTGCACAGGCTGCTGGCGCAGCACCACACCAGCCTCCTCGCTGTCGGAATCAGCTACTAGCTGCATAGGCTGCTGACGGGCCACAATACCTAGATTGCCAATCAATAATCAAATTGCTTTGAACATTGTGGTTGATATATTTTGATGTGAGTTTTATCAAAAAAAGTAGCAGAGAGCCCACTTGGACAGAAAACTCTCTGCAGACTTGAGGGCCTATCATTTTGTTTGGTTGGTTGAGTCACAAGCATCTGTTTCCATCCGTAGATTCTCAAAATGATTTTGAGAGCAACTTCATTGGATTTCAGGGATGGGCGACACTTGATTCATGTATTGATTAACTCCAGATATTATCAGCTAATATAGTCAGAGAGAAGAGATGATTGTAGCAATGCCTGGTGAGTCACACAAAGCTCATTGTTCTCCAAGAGAGAAGAGTTAATTTTCCATGTCCCTATCAAAAGATGAACGGTGAATGAAGACTTCACAAGTCATCCTTTGATGAATGAAGACATCACAAAAGAGAAGGATTTCTTGATATAAAGGATGCTACACTTCACAGAAAGTGAAATATCACTACACATTGTCCAAAATAGCTTGGACAATGGTGTTAAAAGGGGTGGCTAGTAGCAAGAAAAAAAGAAGAAGGCTAGAAGTTAAGACAGTTTTGAATTATGGGTTTAGAGAATACAGCTAAAAGAACCATGGACTTCAAGAGGAACTAATCAATCAACCCTGCACCAAATAAAGACTGACTGTTTCCTTGGAGCAATAATCAGCAACTCACCACATATTCTGAACATAAGATGTGAACAGATGATAGACTGGAAATAATAAGTATGCTTGACAAGGCTGAAGAAAGAAGAAGGAAAGAAGCAAGGTGGGTAGAGAATAGAGATGATTACAGGACTGCACTCACCCGATTGTCCTTGTAAGAACTCTGGATTATTACTGAAAGACATCTTGTTCTGTCCTCACTACACATTAGTCTGTGTGCATCTCGACATACAGATAAACCCACCTATCCTCCAATAAAACAGATTGTGTGCGTAGATCTGAATGCTTCATTGAAAGAACAGGATATGATGAAACTGGGGAAAATAGGGATACATACAATGAGAACCAAATACAAGGAAGGCAGTATTGAGTTACTGCTGAACATAGCAATGAATAAATACAAGCAATCTAAATCTCAACGGCGATGCTCTGTGTGTGAGATGTGGGTTTGTCCTTGGATGACCATGTGCCACAGATTAAGATGGATTCTTCTTTGTGCTTCTGCCTTCTCCAAAAGCTAAAGGAAATGGAGTCTGGCTTCCCAGCGTGCACTTGTTTTGAGAGTGCAATGGGTAATGTGGTGGGGTCAGCTTCAAACAATATACTTTGTATCTGTCTCTCTGGCCACTAGATGGGGCTAGAGAGCAACAACAGTATATAAAAGCTATATGCTGGAGCATGACACATCTGGAGATGGTAAGCATTTCTCAGGTAGTTGCCAGAAGTCAAATCTGATCCAATGGCATCTAGAAGCTAGATCCAAGTCTTCTTGCAGCAGTATAGATAAAGGATCTATATGACAGTAGGGTGACTAGGAATGGCAAGGTTAATTCCACGAGGGACTTCATCAAACTTTCCTTTCTCGTGAAATGTTTTGAGCAAATTAAGAATGGGAAGCAATAAGACGTTTTCTCTACATTGCAAATGTCCCACTAAATATGGATATCAAAGATGGATGAATCCAGATCACGTCTTTTCTTATTTTATTTTATTTCTTTACTATATATATAGTAGAACTGTACAGCCTAGAGTATTCTCAAAGGGGCTTTTTTTTAAACGCTGGATGATTGAGAATCTGCACAGACATTTAAGCCCAGTGTACTATTCCCATATCTCAGAGTCAGTTGATTTAGAAAGTGCAAATATATTCATGTATTTTAGATGTATTCTTCGTCAAGTGGTCCCAGGGCAGTATATAACATATGAAAACAATGAAAACAGTATAAAAAATATAGGGTTGTATGCAAATTTGTTAACAAACGTCATTTGTACTTGATGTACATTTCAGGCGAGTATATTCAGGGAGATTATGTATATATGTATATGTGTATATGTATAAAAAGGTAAAAGTTCCCCTTGCACATATGTGCTAGTTGTTCCCGACTCTAGGGGGCGGTGCTAATCTCTGTTTCAAAGCTGAAGAGCCAGCACTGTCTCTGTGGTCATGTGGTCGGCATGACTAAATGCCAAAGGCTCACAGAACGCTGTTACCTTCCCACCAAAGGGGGTCCCTATTTTTCTACTTGCATTTTTTACGTGCTTTCGAACTGCTAGGTTGGCAGAAGCTGGGACAAATCACAGGAGCTCACCCCGTTACGTGGCACTAGGGATTCGAACTGCTAAACTGCCAACCTTTCGATCGACAAGCTCAGCGTCTTAGGCACTGAGCCACCACGTCCCTATGTGTATATTGTATGGGATATTGTTTTATTCTCTGTTGTAAACTGAAGTGGTTCGGGAATAACGAGAGGCACAAGCAAGCAAGTGACAACAGCTCTTTAATATACAGTGAGACTTCAGCAAAAACTCAGAGGCTGCAGTCCTCCTTATATACAATCCTGGAGAGACTGTCAGCCAATCAGAAACGTAGGCAGGTTTGAAACTCCCGCTTAAAAAGTATCAATACATAACACCCCTCCCTTCCCAGAAGGCACTAACACTCAAAAATTAACATATGTACAAACAAAGTCTCGCAGGTGCTTAGGCTGAGTTCTCGCCCTAGTTGACCTGCGCAGTTCAGTGTTTGGTGAGGCGTCGAGCTGGTCGGAGGGACTCTTTGTCTCTCCCGGCTCCGCCAATGGAACCTCCTGGATTTTGTCCGGGGCGTGGTTATCCCCGGCTGGGAGTGGCGACTCGCTGGGGCGGCGCTGGAACCAGGGCTTGTCAGCTAAGTATTCTCGCGGCCCCGGGCTTGAGTTAGCTGTTTTGGAGAAGTGGTCATAGTTAGGCTCGGACATGTCTGCGTTGATGTTTGCCTCGCCAACCACCCGTTTCCTCAGTTGGTCTATGTGGCGCTTCCAGAGCCTATCTACCCCCACGTCCACCGTGTATGATTTTGGGCCTGTTATCCCCACTATGGTTCCTGCAACCCACAGAGGACCGCTGGCATAATTGCGAGCGAACACCGGGGACCCAACCTGAAACTGCCTTAAGCCACAGGTCTCACCCTTAAAGTTTTCGTGCGAATAGTTAGGGTGAAGCCTGTCCAACACGCACCGGAGCTTTCTCCCCATGAGGAGCTCTGCTGGGCTTCTCCCGGTTGCCGTGCATGGTGATGCATGCTGAACCGCAAGGAATTGATCTATCCTGGCCTGCCAGTCCCCATTGTCTAATCTAGACAGTGCTTCCTTGGCTGTCCTGACAAATCGTTCAGCCAATCCGTTGGAAGCCGGGTGAAATGGGGCTGATAGGGCATGGCGGATTCCCAGGCCGGCCAAGAAGCCTTCGAAAAGGGTTGCTGTAAATTGGGGCCCATTGTCCGACACCAAGGTATCCGGCAGGCCGTGGGTGGCAAACAACTTTCTTAGGGCCTTGATAACCGCTTCGGCCGTTGTGGATGGCATTAATACGATTTCGAGCCATTTTGAAAAGGCATCCACTACTATTAAAAACGTTTGGCCATGGAACGGGCCGGCAAAATCAATGTGGATCCTCCCCCATGGGCCTTTTGGTTTCTCCCACTCTCGGATGGGCGCTACTGGGGGATCGGGGCGAGACTCCTGGCAGGGTCTGCACTTCCCCACCCACTCGGAAATGACCTGGTCCATGTTGGGCCACCAGACATAGCTGCGGGCTAAGCACTTCATCCTAACGATGCCAGGATGCCCTTCGTGCAATAACTCTAAAACTCTATCTCGTAGTTTTGCTGGAATTACCACTCTGTCGCCCCACAGTAAGCACCCCCCTTGCGTAAACAGTTCATTTCGTTTGTTGGCAAAACCTTGGTACTCCTCCCCGACCACCTTGTCCGGCCACCCTTTCAAAACCCAACCCATAACAGTCCGGATAACAGGGTCTCTATTTGATGCCTTCGCCACCTCGCCGGAGGAGATGGGCCCCAAGGTTAACGTGTCCAACAACAGGACGGAGGTTTCCGGTGTTGGGTTGTCCAGCAGGTCGGGAAGGGGGCAACGGCTAAGGGCATCCGCATGACCCAGGGTCCGCCCAGGCCGATGGACGAGCTGGTACGAGTAGGCCGATAAGAAAATCGCCCATCTTGTTAAACGGGGGGAGAGGGCAGCGGGGGTTGGCCTGTCGCCTGCTAGCAGTCCTAGCAATGGTCTATGGTCAGTCACAAGTTCGAATTTTCGGCCATAGAGGTATTCGTGGAACTTCTTAACCCCCGCAATCGCAGCCAGAGCCTCTCTGTCCAATTGGCTATAGTTTCGTTCTGTGCTGGACAGAGTTCGGGAGTAGAAGGCAATAGGTGCCTCTAGGCCGTTCGGCAGTCTATGGCCTAGGACGGCACCAACTCCTACGGGGGAGGCGTCGCAAACTAAGATGAGCGGCAGCTCTGCATTGTATTGGATCAGGAAACTGTCCTCAGATAGGAGTTTTTTTACTGCCTCAAAAGCGGCCGCTTGCGGTTTCCCCCAGACCCATGGTACATTCTTCCCTAAGAGTTTGTGAAGGGGATCAGCGACCGTGGCCTTATCTCTTAGGAACATTGAGTAGAAATTGAGCAGTCCAAGGAAGGCTTGGAGCTCAGCTTTGGATTTGGGGGCTGGTGCGCTTTTGATGGCCCTCACCTTGCTTTCGGTAGGGTGGATGCCTGTGCCGTCCACCCTGTACCCCAGAAATTCTACCGAGGGGACCGCTATCCTGCACTTGTTCTTTTTAAGTCTTAGTCCCGCTTCTCTGAATCTGGACAGGACGTTCCGTACCCTGTCCCCTAGCTGGTGTTCGTCTTGGGCGCTGACTAAGACATCATCGAAATAGGGGACTACTCCCGGAAGTCCTTGCAACAGGCGCTCCATGGTGCTTTGAAATAAGCCGGGTGCGACGCTCACCCCAAATTGGAGCCTGGTGCATTTAAATGCACCCCTATGAGTCACGATCGTTTGCGCCTCTGCCGTGGCGTCGTCGACCGGTAACTGTTGATAGGCTTGGGCCAGGTCTAATTTGGCAAAAATTTTTCCGGGGCCCAGGGAGTGTAGTAGATGGTGCACGATCGGCACCGGATAGGCGCTCGGCTGCAAAGCCTTGTTGATCGTGCACTTGTAGTCGGCGCAAATTCTGATTGAGCCGTCGGACTTAACTGGGGTGACTATGGGGGTCTCCCACTTGGCATGGTCAATGGGAACCAACACCCCTTGCTTAATCAGTTTGTCCAGTTCTGCATCGATCTTTGGTTTCAATGCGAACGGCACTCGTCTGGCCTTTAGTCTTACTTGGGCTACGTTGGGGTCTAAGTTTAGTGAAATAGGGGTCCCCACATACTTGCCCAACGTGTCCCCGAAAACGTCCTGGAACTCGGACAGGAGGCTGTCTTTCAGGGTTGACTTGGACATCAGGTGGACGCCGGTGAAGCCCATGCCAAGGGCTCGGAACCACCCCATGCCCAGGAGGCTCGGCAGCTGCTTCGTGACGATGGTCAGCGGCAGGTCTCTTTCGTAGTCTCCGTAGGTGACCCGGAACGTGCCCACGCCTTCGAGGGGGACTCGGTTCCCCTGGTAGTCTAGGATGCGCAGTCTCTGTCTGGAGAGTTGATCCTTCCGGAACGACGGCAGGAGGGTCTTTAGGGTTGTCCACGACATGATGGAGAGAGCTGATCCGGTGTCGATCTCCATCGAGCACGGTCTTCCGTTGATTTCGACCACCGTGCTGACTTTGTCCTCGACCGTTGTGCTGGCCTGGTCGATGTGTATGCTGCGGCCATCTCGCGGTTCAAATTCGCGCCGTTTTTTCGCGCCGCCTTCTCTCGTTGGCTGCTTCTGGCGCGCTGATTCCGGTTGGTTGCGGCGCTCACGTGGTTTGAGACTTCTGGGCAGAATGGCTCTGCAGACTCGCGCCAAGTGCCCTTTCTTCTCGCAACGCCTGCAAATAGCCTCTCTGTATTTGCAGGACAGTCTATCATGGTGCCCACCACAGCTGGGACAGCTTCGCCGGGGGCTGCCAGTGTCTTTTCTCCGGTGCTCTGTTCGGAAGACGTCCTCATCCGACTCGGACTCCGAGCTGGATCCGGCGTCTTCTCTGTGCACCGGGGCAGACTTGGGGCTGTCTTTGCTGGTCGGCGGACGCTGTAGCGTTTCAGCGGCCTTTGTGGAGGCTTCGTGAGCCCTGGCCTCGTCAAGGGCTCCGGCGAGCGTCAAATCAGGCTTGGCGAGCAGCCGCCGTTGCAGCCTAATGTCCCGAACACCACAGATCAGTTGCTCAAGCAACGCGTCATCCAAGTCTCTGTAGTCACAATGAGTTGCGGCTTTTCTCAGGCTGGCCATGTACGCGCTGACCGGCTCTCCTTCTCGTTGGACGCGCTGCCTCAGTTGGTATCGCTGCACGAACTTGGAGGGGACCGGAGCGTAGTGAGCCCGGAGAGTTGCCATCAGGGTGTCCCATGAGACTGTTTGAACCGGCGTTGGCTCACACAGTGACTCGGCCATCTCGAACACGTCCGGTCCGCAGTGGCTTAGGAATAGGGCTCTCTTTCGATTAGCCGAGAGGCCCTGCATGTCGCTGGCTTCTAACGAGCATTCAAACCTCGTTAGGTACGAGACCCATTTTTCGCGGGTCGGATCAAAAGGCTTGGGCGGAACGTAGGCAGACATGTCCGGTATGTCTCCTGTGGTTCGCCTCGTCGCCTAGCTGAAGCTCGTGGTCTCACTGGTCGGCTTCTTGTAGCCTCAATCCCACCTTCGTCGCCAATGAAGTGGTTCGGGAATAACGAGAGGCACAAGCAAGCAAGTGACAACAGCTCTTTAATATACAGTGAGACTTCAGCAAAAACTCAGAGGCTGCAGTCCTCCTTATATACAATCCTGGAGAGACTGTCAGCCAATCAGAAACGTAGGCAGGTTTGAAACTCCCGCTTAAAAAGTATCAATACATAACATAAACCGCCCAGAGTCCCTTGGGAGTGAGGTGGCATAGAAATGTGACAAAATAAATAAATAAATAAATAAATAAATAAATAAATAAATAAGTGTGTGTATAGATATATGTATATGTGTGTGTATATATATATATGTGTGTGTGTGTGTACAAAATTAAAACAAGATTTATACTAAATCACGTACTAAATTAGTATTGAAATTGATTAACAATTAAGAGCATACTGTTACAGACTGAGAAGAGAATTATAAAGGGCTTATTTTGTCTCATGCTAAAATATAAATTAACTTAATTTTACTGTCCACTTCCATATACTAAATCATTAATAATTAGAAAACAGAACAATGCATCAACTTTTATTGGGCCAAATAAAATCCCTTCCCCCCGCCCATGAATAGCTGCTTAACTCAGTGTTTTTATAGCAGAAATGTGAATGCTTTCTTGTTTCAAAAGTTGCATCTTTGTTAAGGCAAGTGAACACCAAAACAACACTTTGCAATATGTATATATATATATATATATATATATATATATATATATATATATATATATATATATATATATATATATATATATATATATAAATGTGTACCTTTTGAAAATATACAATGTTTTTGGTATGCAAACTCTATCTTTTTGAAGGAGGCCTTAGAGATGGCCTTCAGGATCTGTGCAAGAAAACACTCAGGAGAAGTCTATTTTCAGTTAAATCAATTAGATCTCTTGAGAATGTGAGATAAGGAGGAATTCAATAGAAATGCAATGTATTTGATTTACAACAAACAATGTTATCCTCTTAAGACTGCATCTTACCCTCGGTATTCTACTGTATGAAATTCGCTCTGTCATAACCTAGGGATATTAAAAAGAAAAAAAGAAAAGTTGTAGGTTTTTATAAAAAAATAAGTACAAAGAATTACAACAACACACTTGTTAGATATTTTGCTTTCAGGGATCACACCAGTGGTGAAATCCAATTTTTTTTTACTACTGGTTCTGTGGGAGTGGCTTGGTGGGCATGGCAGGAGAAGGATCCTGCAAAATCTCTCTTCCCACCCCACTCCAGGGGAAGGATACTGCAAAATCTCCATTCCCACCCCACTCCTGGGGGAAAGATATTGCAAAATTTCCATTCCCACCCCACTCTGTGGCCAGCCAGAGGTGGTATTTGCCAGTTCTCCGAACTGCTCAAAATTTCCATTACCGGTTCTCAAGAACCTGCTGGATTTCACCCCTGGATCACACCTGTTCATCTCTATCTAGTCATCATTGTTTTGGATGACTGTTCACCTACCCAAGCAAAGTTTATTTAGGAACCTCAGACTACAGGATATCATCATTATGCCTAAGTCAAGACAAACATTAGCTCACATAATAGGAACAGTTTAGAACAATTGGTACTGTAATTGTACATTAGCATGTGAAATTTCAACATTACAATACTCTAAATTAGCTACACGGGCTGCCCTTTAAGTAACTGGAGCAGAATATTGTCTTACGGAGCTCTAAGATAAATTTGTATCAGGTTACTCCCTTTAAACAAAATGAGGGGCGGAAAGTGCCATTTTATTAAGGGTTTTTCTATCCACTACCAACAAATACATTCGCACCTGAGGAAATTGTATTTCTTTTTTTTTTTATTGCAAAAGTTTTACAATTACATTTTCACCCCTTTTCCCCCCCCCCCCCGCTACCCCCCCAAACTTCCCAACCTCCCTAACCCACCTTAACCCTCCCCTCCCCCCCGGACTTCCTAATATACTCATATCAGATAAAAGGAAAAAACCCTCCTTTATATATAAGACTTAAACCCCTCCCTCCCCCTTACAAATTTTCATCTTCATTACCTTAACCTCTTTCTATCTTAATATAACGTTTTCAAATAAATTTTCCTCCTAATTACCTTAAAAATATTTCTATCATAATATAACATTTTCTAACAGAGACAAGACCTGAGACAGATCTGTGCTGAAGCCCTAGCTGTGATTTTAAAAGTTGAACCTGAGATGGTCTTTTGTAAAATAGATAAAATCTATAGAGTTAACTCGTGGGTGGCCAGACAAAGACAACTGCCTAGAGATGTGGTCATATATTTTACAGACAGAGCAATAAGAAATGATATCTTGCAAAAATCTTTTCTCACTTCTGTGCAAGTGAGCGGATCTAAGATTACAGTTTACAAGGAGCTCCCACCCAAGATGTTGAAATCTAGAAAAGAGTATGGTTTCCTTGTTAAAGAATTGCAGAATAGTCAAATCCCATTTCGTTGGGATGCCCCAACTGGCATAATTTTGAGATATAAGGGAGAGAAACACCGTTTGAATACTGTGGAGAAGGCGGAGCAATTTTATAATGATATTTTTAAAGAAAGAACTCCATCCCCACGCTCATCTACAGTTTTGGAGATTAAAGAGAGTGACAAGAAGCAATCTCAAGAATTGCAACAACAATCTAAGCAGGAATTAGTAGAGTTGAAGGGTGCCGAAGGAGGTTTTCTGGATGAGCCTTTGCTGGAACCTTCTCCAATCTTGGAGCCGGCTTGGGCGGCTGAAGTCAAGGACCAGCGTATAACCCGAGCAAAGGCCAAGGAACTGAAAGAAAAGTTACGGCAGGAGAGACAAGACAAGGCTGGGGCTGTGGGAAATGCAGGACAGATTTCAGATGAAATCCTAAAGTTCTGCGCTTCGCTCCAGAAGGAGAATGATGATTAAATGTTTATCTTGGAATGTGAATGGGTTGAATGTAACACAAAAAAGGAAGAAAGTATTTGCATATTTAAAACAACATAATAATGATATAATTTGCTTGCAAGAAACGCATATTACAGCTCAAGATCAAAACTATTTGAAAAACTCCAAATTAGGAACACATTTTATATCTTCAACTAACCAAAAAAAGAATGGTGTGGTTATTTACGTAAATAAAAAATTAACAGCCAAACTTATAGAAGCTGATCAAGATGGTAGGTTTGTAGCAATTGAATTATTTTCTGCTAATAATCCAATTCTCTTGATAGGAATTTATGCTCCTAATCAACAACAGGACTATTTTTATAAAATGCTGCATACTAAAATACTTCAATGGGATTATAGATCTATTTTAATTATGGGAGATTGGAATGGAGTAATTGATTCTAAATTAGACAAAAAGACTCTGGCAAAGTCAAGAATTAGATTACCACAGACTTTTTTTGATATGAAAGAAGACTTGGAATTAAAAGATATTTGGAGAATACATAACCCAAAAGAACTGGACTATACTTTCTTCTCTGATAGACATAGATCCTTTTCCAGGATCGATTTTATTCTGCTGTCTGATGATTTACTTGTTAGGACAAAAAGAACAAAGATTCTGCCAAGAACTTTGACTGATCATAGCCCAGTCTGGATAGAAATTGAGACATGCAAGACTGAGAGACGCTCTTGGAGACTAAATGAAAATTTGTTTAGATATGAGAAGAATATAACAGAACTTAAAAAGCATTTGAAAGAGTTTTTTGAAATGAATTTGAATAAAGGCACCCCAATGGAAATTGTGTGGGATGCAAGCAAAGCTTATATGAGAGGGGTGCTTATATACATGAACTCTAAACATAGGCTGATTCGACAAAAGAAAAGACTTGAACTGGAAGCAGAAATAAAGGACAAAGAACAGCTACTTAGTAAAAACCCAACAGATGAAAGAATACTTAGTGTTATAAAACTTCTGAAAGACCAATTTCAAATGCTTATAGCGGAACAAGTAGCAACAAATCTACAATATGCGAAGCATAATACATTCTGCAACGCTAATAAACCAGGCAGGTGGTTGGCTTACACATTAAGGAAGAAACAGAGTACACGGACTATTGATAGTGTTGATATTGGGGGGAAAGAAGTTTTTCAACAGAATTTAATAAAAGAAGCTTTTCTTCAATATTACACTAAACTATATGCCAGAGAGGAGGTGCAGAATGGACTTATAGAAAAATATCTGGACGATAAAAGAGTTACAAAAATCACTGAACAACAAAAGGAAAGAATGGATTATCCTATAACAGAGGAGGAGATAATAGCAGCAATAAAACAATTAAAAACAGCTAAAGCTCCTGGAACGGATGGTCTGACTGCAGTGTATTATAAAACTCTGCAGGCAGAAATGGTGGAACAACTTAGAGATTTATTTTGTAACATACAACAAGGGGGAAAAGTACCTCCATCGTGGACTACAGCTTATATTTCATTGATACCAAAAGAGCAAGCAGGTCCCAAAAAACCGGAGAATTACAGACCAATATCTCTTTTGAACACGGATTATAAAATTTATGCAAAAGTATTAGCCAACAGACTGATGCCAGTAATTCAAAAGGTGATCCATGATGACCAAGCGGGATTTATTGAGGGTAGGCACATGAAGGACAATGTAAGGCAAGTAATAGATTTATTGGAATATCTTGAGAAAAATAAACAGATCCCTGCAGTGCTGGTTTTTCTGGATGCTGAGAAGGCCTTTGACAGAGTGGATTGGAATTTTCTACTAAAGACCTTAAAAAAAATGGGCTTTGGGGACCAATATATACAGGCGGTCTCAGCAATTTATCAAGAGCAAAAGGCACAGATCATTATTAATGGAAGTTTGACAACAGAGTTTAAAATTGAAAAAGGAACAAGACAGGGATGTCCACTGTCCCCACTGTTGTTCATTTTAACACTAGAAGTCTTGTTAAATACAATAAGGGACTCTAATACTTTGAAAGGTATAATGATAAGGCAAGAGGATTACAGAATAAAGGCATTTGCAGACGATCTGGTTGTTACCCTAACACAGCCAATGGAATCGATAATTCAGATGAAGGACATTATACAAGACTATGGTAAAGTTTCAGGTTTCAGATTGAATCAGAGAAAAACTAAGATGGTAGTTAAAAATATGACACAAGATCGTAAAGTGGAGTTAGAAAGGAGGGCAGGTTTTGAGATTGTACCAAAGGTAAAATATCTAGGAGTTCAGGTTGCAGAATCAAATATGAAATTGTTTCAAAATAACTATGAGGTATTGTGGCGAGAGGTGCAAAAAGATATGGAGACTTGGAAAAAACTGCAGCTGTCTTTACTTGGAAGAATAGCAGCAGTTAAGATGAACATTTTGCCAAGATTTCTTTTTCTGTTTCAAATGATCCCGGTGCTCAAAAATGATAAACAACTAAAAGTATGGCAAACTGGAGTGAACAAGTTTGTCTGGAATGAGAAAAAACCAAGAGTAAAATTGAAAATTATGCAAGATGTTCCAGAAAGGGGAGGTCTTAACCTTCCAAACCTACGGTTATATTATGATGCAGCAGCTCTGACTTTAGCAAGTGATTGGTTTGGAGGAAAAAAGACTGGAATACTGAATGCAGGAAGTTTTGATCTGGAGTTTGGATGGCACGCTTACTTATTTTACGACAGTAAAGTGGATAAAGTATTTAAAAGCCATATACTTAGAGATTCTTTGCTGAGAGTTTGGAAGAAGCACCGAAACAATTGGAATTATAAAATACCGCTATGGCTGGATCTTGGTCATACCTTGTGGAATACAAATATAATGTCACTCGGGGGGTTTTTATACAAAGAGGTTCTTTTTACAGATGCGGGCAGATGGCAGCTGAAGACATTACAGACATTGTTGGCTGAAGGGATTAATTTAACTTGGTTACAATATAATCAATTGCAATTGAGATGGAAAGAGGACCAAAAAATTGGTATTACGATGCATGAGGAAGAATTGGTTAGACACATAAAAGAGAAAGGTCCAATGCATATTAAAAGACTTTATAATGTTTTGTTAGAAAGGGATTCAGAAACTGAATTAGTTAAAGACTGTATGATTAAGTGGGCACAAAACTTTGAAGAACCAGTGATGTTGGAAACATGGGAAAAAATTTGGGTTCAGAATGTTAAATTTACGCAGTCGCAGAATTTGAGGGAAAATTTCTACAAAATGTTTTATAGATGGCATCTAGATCCTAAAAAATTGTCGTGTATGTACCCTAATGTCCAGCCTAAATGTTGGAGATGTGATTGCCTAGATGCTACATATTATCATGTTTGGTGGACCTGTAAGAAAGTTAAGGCTTTTTGGATAAAAATTTGGTGGGTCATGCAGAACGTTTTGAAGAAAAAAATTCAATTTTCTGCACAAGTGTTTTTATTGGGTATAGTTAAGGGTTTTACACTGGGTGAAACAAAATTGATATTGTACATGATAACTGCAGCAAGATTGTTGATAGGTAAATACTGGAAAAATGAAGCGCTGCCTACGATTGAGGAATGGACTCTGAAGATGGCCAGTTTTGCAGAGATGGCGAAGATTTCAGCATATTTAAAAGATTGTTCTCAAGAGACTTATGAATGGGAATGGAAGAAGTGGATAGATTATGTTCAGCATAAATATCAAACTAGGAAGTATCAAATAGCCTTTATTTAAAAATGTTATAGCAAGATAGTAATATTTTAGGGTTGAGAATAAAAATTTGCTAGAAAATGTTATATTAAGATAGAAATTTTTTAAGGTTGAGGAGGAAATTGTATTTCTGATCGCAGGAAGACAATCCCAAGTTATTTGAAAGAGAAACTCTAGCTGTGAAATAAAGCATGACAAAGCATGTTCTTTCATAGCTAAATCGTGTTAATATTTATTTATTTATTTATTAGTTCAATTTATTATATGCCGCCCTCCTCCGAAGATTCAGGACGGCTTACAATGCACTTATAGCAATAGCCTTCATTCTTTTGTATACACCTGCTTATTAGGGCTTTTGGCCCTCCCCTAAGCGGTGTTTCTACAAAGTCAGCTTATTGCCCTCACAATCCAGGTCCTCAATTTACCTACCTCGGAAGGATGGAAGGCTGAGTCAACCTTGAGCCTGGTGAGATTTGAACTTGCACTAATTGCAGGCAGCTGGCAGCTAAGTGCTACATAACAGCACTTAGTCCACTGCACCACCAAGACTCTTAGTGTTCTGTCCCCATCCCCACACACACACAAACAGCCAGCCGGGGGTTAAAGAATTACTTGGCTCACACAAGGTACGTTATCAGGAACTTGGCAGCAATACGATAACCGTCTGCCAAGTGCTTTACTTCAAGAAGAGAGAGTGTTCTTCCACCAGATAACATCAACAAATACACACAGTTTTCAAAAACAGTCCAGCTCAAACAGAAACCTTCAGCAGATTCAGGCGTTGTACAAAGTGACTAGCCAGAAGTTAGCTTTGTCCGTCACAGAGTCTAAATGGCCACCACACTCTCTTATATAGCCTGTGGGGTGTGGTCCAGTGACTCAGCTTAATCCCTGGCACGCTTCCTCATCTGCTGCAAACGTTTATCTTGCCTTCGTTGGCGTGGATCCAGGAACGACTTATCACCGTCATCGCTGTCATCGGAGACACCTGGCTCCTGGCCAATCTCCTCTCCCTCGGCAGACACCTGAGGCATTGCCAGAGAGGAGGGGCCTGGAGAGGGAGGCCTGGCTGGCTCCTCTCCTTCATTTTTGGAGCCTTCTTCCTCTGATAAGATGGGCTCGGGGGTCGGAGTCACAACACTTAGTACTATTTTATAAAGCTTTAATAGGGCCACACCTGGAATATTGCATCCAGTTTTGGTCACCACATTACAAAAAAAAAAAAAAAAAAAAAGATGTTGAGACTTTGGAAAAAATGCAAAGAAGAGCAACTGAGATGATTAAGGGCCTGGAGACAAGAAACATATGGTTGCAGGAATTGAGTATGGCCAGTCTAGAGAAAAGAAGGACTAGGGGTGACGTGATAGCAGTATTCCGATATTAGAGGGGCTGCCCCAAAGAAGAGGGAGTCAAGCTATTCTCCAAAGCACCTGAGGGCAGGACAAGAAGCAATGGGTGGAAACTAATCAAGGAGAGAAGCAACTTAGAATTAAGGAGACATTTCCAGACAGTGAGGACAATTAATCAGTGAAATGAATTGCCTTGGTTGCGTCATCACTGGAGGTTTTTAAGAAGAGACTGGACAGCCACTTGTCTGTAATGGTATAGGGCCATGATGGCGAACCTATGGCACACATGCTACAGGTGGCATGTAGCACCCTCTCTGTGGGCACACGAGCCGTCGCCCCAGTTCAGCTCTGCCACGCATGTGCACGCACCTCCCGCCAGCCAGCTGGTCTTTGGGTCTCTGTCATGCATGCATGGGGGCAGGGCACATGTGGGGGGCTGTGCACACACGTGTGGGGAAGGCGGGGTGCATTCAGGGGGCTGCACATGCATGAGCAGGGGTGGGGCACATTCACAGGGGCCACACACACATTGCATTTTGGGGGGGTTGGATGCACGTGCTTTGGGCACTCGGTCTGGAAAAGTTTCACCATCACTGGTATAGGGTCTCCTGCTTGAGAAGGGGATTGGACTAGAAGACTTCCAAGGTCCCTTCCATCTCTATTCTGATTGTTATTCTGATTGATTGATTGATTGATTGATTGATTGATTTTTTTTTAATTTGATTTATATGCCGCCCTTCTCCGGAGACTCAGGGCGGCTTACAATGCGTTAAGCAATAGCCTTCATCCTTTTGTATATTTTATACAAAGTCAGCTTATTGCCCCCACAAACTGGGTCCTCATTTCACCTACCTTAGAAAGGATGGAAGGCTGAGTCAACCTTGAGCCTTGGAGAGATTCGAACCAGCAGAAATTGCAGGCAGCTGTGTTAATAACAGGGTGCGTAGACCACTGTACTATTAAGGCTCTTTGATTGATTGAAATTGTGTCATTAGGGATTGTGAGCCCATAGATAGCTCAGTAGTGTATACATACTCCTTTGTATGCTGATGAAGTCTCTTAGATCTGTCCATGAACATTATGAGCTTGGTCCAGTGGCTTTAAACCTCAGATGAATTCTGAGAGGAAGCCCATGGTTTGTCCTGGAGAGTCTTAATATTCAAGCACATTTGCATTGATTCTTTTTTGGGGGGGTCTGGATTCCATCTTAAAGAGAACAGTAGCTCTTTCAAAACTGATAATGCATGTTCTCTTGTTAATGTCCATTTAGAATTTGAGCAGAAGTGTTTGATATCAGCTGGGAATGAACCCTAGAATTATCCATAATCTTCTGCTCTCAGAGAGATGAGCTCAATTCCAAAGATGTAAATGCTATAATTCTGAAATAATCTAAATAAATCTTCTCCATATTGTTTCAGATTTAGGGGGAATGGATTTCAGTTTATTCCCTTTTCCCCAACAAACGCTCTGAGGAAAATCAACATATCAAGGAAAATGGATAATTAAGTATCCTGACAATCTAAGAAAATCCCAAAAGCTTTTTTTTTTAAACACATCTGTTGAGTATAATAAGGGACCTTCTCAAATGGTAAAAGACAGAACAAAAATTAATGTTGCTGTGCATTGTAGGCCTATCTTCAACATGTAGTTGTGCAGGGTTGTTGGTACTAGGATTATGGAAGGCAAGATGTTGATTATTCTTTATCCTTTTATTGGCATATGATTGGCTACATGCTACTGAAACCCAAATCCGATTCAAAAATATTGATTCAAATCATCAAGACAAGTTGATTCAAAATCGTCAATTCTGTTCAAGGAATAAAATTGATTTGACATCAGTCATCCGTTTAATTAAAATGTGCACACAAACAGATATGAAGGCCCCAAATTTGATTTGATGCATTGAATCATAATGGTAATTCAGTCAGGAGATTCAATTTGAAGGTTTTTTTTTAAAAAAAAACTGAATAGCCTTTAATAGCAATAGCACTTAAATTTATATACCGCTTCACAGTGTTTTTCAGCCCTCTCTAAGGGATTTACAGAGTCAGCCTCTTGCCCCCAACAATCTGGGTCCTCATTTTACCACCTTGGAAGGATGGAAGGCTGAATTAACCTTGACCTGATTAAAGCTGAATCTTTGAATCAACGTTTTGCATAGCTCCATTTAGAGCAAGGGTCTGCAACCTTAAACACTCAAAGAGCTATTTGGACCCGTTTCCCACAGAAAAGAAAACACCGGGAGCCACAAAACCCTTCCCGTGCCTGACTATTTCTTGAGTGGCTACAAAACTAGCATATGTAGTTGTATTAAAATTTCTGTTTTCTACTGAACTGGATTTATCCATGGTTGGCCTACTGGGGGTTGAAAAGCTCAATAAATCATGTGCCAGCAGGTGTCACACATTAGTAGTTGTGACGCATATTTTGAATGACAGGGAGCCGTAGCAGAGGGGTGAAAGAGCCACATGCGGCTCCAGAGCCACAGGTTGCTGACCCTGATTTAGAGCATTGACGACTAGAAGAATATGTTTATGTTTTTTTTTTTATTTTTTTTTTTATTTTTATTTATTTTTATATGCCGCTCTTCTCCGGAGACTCAGGGCAGCTTACAATGCGTTAAACAATAGCCTTCATACTTTTGTATATTTTATACAAAGTCAGCTTATTGCCCCCACAAACCGGGTCCTCATTTTACCCACCTTAGAAAAGATGGAAGGCTGAGTCGACCTTGAGCCTGGTGAGAATTGAACTCACTGTAATTGCAGGCAGCTGGATGTTAAATGCTGCCTTACAGTGGTGGTTTCCTCCCGGTTCGGTCCGGTTCGGCTGAGCCAGTAGCAGTGACGATATGATGTCACCGAACCGGTTCTCCCCCCCGCCCTCCCACCCCCTGCATTATTCTTACCTTTTATTTGGTCCCACCCCCAATCTATTGCTGCCTCCTGAGTCCCAGCTGATGACTAGAGGGAAACAAACTGTTTAAACTCTTGCCGCGGGGCTTCAAAGGGCCATCCTACAACTGATCGGTGTTAAAAGCAAACAAATGAGCCGGGTCGTAAGTGCGAGGACCTTCCAGAAATGACTCTGACCAGCTAGCCACGCCCACCTAGTCACATGACCTCCAAGCTACACCCACAAAATAAGCCACACCCACAGAACCGGTAGTAAAAAAAATTAGAACCCACCCCTGCTGCCTTAGTAGCCTTCTATGCCACTCAGGCTCCTTTTTCCCCTTGACACAGGAAACATGAAATATTTTAAATATCTTATCTTTAAGATACCTTTAAATTACTTATCAATAAAGGAGAATATTTGTAGCTCAGGGTTGAACTGATGGACCTTTGGTGCTCTCTGAGCTTGTTTCTTATTTTGCAGATGTTTCATTACCCAACTAGGTAACATGATCAGTGTTAGTGAGGAGTGCTGTTTGCTGTCAGTTTATATTCTGGTGTCTTGCCTGTCTGTGTGGGTGGGGGTGGTCTTAGACATTCTTTGGTTGGGCTGTATACTGATGGCTCTTTGATGGTTTCTTGATTCGAGTATTGCTTACTTGATTGTTGGTCTGAAGTTAACCTTGGAGTTCATCTATGCTGACCTGGTTGCTGGTGGAAGAGGTGCTGGAGTCCTTTTGTCCTCTTTTGGGCTGGTTGATTGACTCTCTTGCATAGTCTATAGAAGTTGTTAATGTCTATGTTTCTATTGATGATTGATTGGTAAAATAAGAATTACTTATTTCATGAGTTCCAAGATATGATAGAAGTGTTCCAATATTCGAGGGGCTGCCACAGAGAGGAGGGGGTCAAGCTATTTTCCAAGGCCAGACAAGGAACAATGGATGGAAACTGATCAAGGAGAGATTCAACCTAGAAATAAGGAGAAATATTTTTGATAGTGAGAACAATCAACCAATGGAACAGCTTGCCTTCAGAAGTTGTGGGAACTTCATCATTGGAGGCACTCAAGAAGAGTTGGACTGCCATTTGTGTAGGGTCTTCTGCTTGAGCAAGGGTTGGAGTACTAGATGACCTACAAAGTCCCTTCCAACTCTGTTAATCTGTTAATATATAGCCTATATATAGCTCAGTGATATATAAATAAAGGTTTTGATGCTCATACTTTATGTTAATTCTTTCACTAAGCAAGTTATGGGCATCTACCAGTCGCTTCAAAGTTGTCTTCCCGTCTATCTATTCAGTAAATAAGCAGATGCATGAAAAGAAGTAATGGAAACATCATTTGCTACATTTTGCAGAAATGTAAAAAGAAGCAAAGGATAATTAAGGCTTCCATTCTATTGTTGCTAATTTAAATCCAGGATATAATAAACTTTGTAGGACTTAATTCTACAGTAAACCTTCATATAGGATGAAACCAACTGGATTTCTATACTTTGCTGATTTCAGTTATTTCACAAATTACAGATTAGGCAATCAAAATATCCACAATTCTGAGGTTTCATGAATTCACTCATCAAGAGTAAATACACATATAATCACAGATAAATCATTCAGTTGAACTGGGAATTTAGTTCTGAATTTGGACTTTCAGAAAGTTTTTATTTCCTTGACACTCGAAGTGGTAAAAGGAGGAGGAGGAGGAGGAGGAGGAGGAGGAGGAGGAGGAGGAGGAGGAGGAGGAGGAGGAAGGAGAAGGAGAAGGAGAAGGAGAAGGAGAAGGAGAAGGAGAAGGAGAAGGAGAAGGAGAAGGAGAAGGAGAAGGAGAAGGAGAAGGAGAAGGAGAAGGAGAAGGAGAAGGAGGAGAGGAAGAAGAATGAGAATGAGGAGGAGGAGGAGGAGAGGAAGGGGAAGGGGAAGGGGAAGGAGAAGGAGAAGGAGAAGGAGAAGGAGAAGGAGAAGGAGAAGGAGAAGGAGAAGGAGAAGGAGAAGGAGAAGGAGAAGGAGAAGGAGAAGGATCCATTATCCATTGCCAGTACAGATGACCTTGTTCTCATGAGAAAACTCTCTGTTTTGTCTAGTAAGGGATTCCAATCTCTTTCCCCCCTTCCCCTTTTGTGTGGCAACAGAAAAATGGATGCTGCCAGTCATATGTGGTGGACTTAAAGAAAAAAAAAATTGGGCAAAGTTACACAGGTGGCTAGAAAAGACAACAGGGAAACATGTAGATTTTAAACTTAAACTTTTTATTAGGTATAATATCAGGAAAAAAAAACAGATAAGAAAAGTATGTATTTAATATTACATGTCCTAATGGTAGCGAGGATTATCTTCGCACAACATTGGAAAAAATGAAGAAACACCGCGAGATGAAAAGATAATTAAGAAGATACTAGACTGTGTATAAATGCATAGATTGACATTGAAAATTAAGCTGGAAGACATATTTTTGTTAGGAATACTTCCAGGGATATATAACAAAAAAAAAATACAATATTTAATTATACATACAGTATTAAAACAGCGGCAAGAATAATATATGCACAAAATTGGAAAAAAACATCAATGGAAGCAAATTTGATTAGAAAAGTTTTGGAGTGTGCAGAGATGGACAATCTCACAAGAGAAATACAAGAAAAGGAGGAAACAGAATACTACATGGTATGGGAGAAATGGTATGAATGGTTAGAGGAGAGGTATAAAGGGTAAGGAAAGAATAAATGAGGAAGATGTAGGAGTTGAAATGTAGTAACAAACAAATGGAAATGGAACGGACACAGAATGTATAATTGAAATTGAGTACATTATTATCTTTATTTATATAAATCAATATTAGAATCATATGTACAAATGGTAAATTGAAGTAAGGGAGAAAAATGGATATAGAATAGAATAGAATAGAATAGAATAGAATAGAATAGAATAGAATAGAATAGAATAGAATAGAATAGAATAGAATAGAATAGAATAATAGAATAGAATAGAATAGAATAGAATAGAATAGAATAGAACAGAACAGAACAGAACAGAACAGAACAGAACAGAACAGAACAGAACAGAACAGAATAGAATAGAATAGAATAGAATAGAATAGAATAGAATAGAATTCTTTATTGGCCAAGTGTGATTGGACAAACAAGGAACTTGTCTTGGTGCATACGCTCTCGGAGTACATAAAAGAAAAGTTACATTTGTCAAGAATCATAAGGTACAACACTTAATGATAGTCATGGGGAAACAGTAAATATAAATCTAAAGGATACAAGCAACAAGGTTACAGTCATACAGCCATATGTGTGTGGAAATGGGTGATGGAATGATGAGAAGATTAATAATAATGCAGATTTAGTAACTAGTTTGACAGTGTTGAGGGAATTATTTGTTTAACAGAGTGACGGCATTCGGGGAAAAACTGCCCTTGTGTCTGGTTGTTCTGGTGTGCAGTGCTCCATACCGTCATTTTGAGGGTAGGAGTTGAAACAGTTTATGTCCAGGATATGAGGAGTCTGTAGATATTTTCCCAGCCCTCTTTTTGACTCGTGCAGTAGACAGGTCTTCAATGGAAGGCAGGTTGGTAGCAATTGTTTTTTCTGCAGTTCTAATGATCCCCTGAAGTCTGTGTCTGTCTTGTTGGGTTGCAGAACCAAACCAGACAGTTATGGAGGTGCAGATGACAGACTCAATAATTCCTCTGTAGAACTGAATCAGCAGCTCTTTGGGCAGTTTGAGCTTTCTGAGTTGGCGCATATGTAAGAAATGTTTATTGATGCGAAAATGTTGAAAAGAAAATTGTAAAAAAATTCTTTTCTTGTTTTTAAAAAAACTTTAATAAAAATTATTTTTTTTAAAAAAAAATTAAGCAGGAAGAAGATACAGAAGACTATCAAACATGGAATCTATTTTATGAGTGGTTGGAAAAAAAGGGTGGAGATTAAGAATTTAATCGGTATTGTTAACCAAATTAAATACCCAGTCAACACGATGTTTATTAAGCACTAAGAAATGTAATTAATTTTTTAAAAATCATTTTTTTTTAAAAAAAGACTGCTGCCAGGCTCGGTTCGAAATTGACAGTATGGTTCTAAGTTGGGGACTATCTGCAGTCATTATAAGCAGCAATATGTCATAATGCTAATGTAATGTACAGTATGCAGAGATCTCAATCTTGGCATCCTCACCAGGATAAAGTCCCCCAATCTGTAATCTCTCCTGTTTATTTAGCACATAACTATTTTCTTTTACCCAAAGATTTTTCTTCGACTTTTCTCAGAACTTATGAACTGTGATGTGAAAGTGTTTCAAGAAAAGATAAAATCTCCCCGAGTGCTTGACCTTGGTGTCTTCGTGGACACAGTCACCGAGTTTTCTTGGCAAAAACACAGAAATAGTTTGACATTGTCTCCTTCTGGGATTTCTTGCCTACAACTCTGGTATTTGTTGTTGATCTCCTGTCCACTTACTACCCAGTCACAATCCTACTTATCCTTTTTTTAAGAATAGAATTGGTTAACCGTTAAAAAAAAATGGCATGGGATAAAACAACAGAGCTCAAGTTTTTCCTTTGTGTGAACTACTCCATAATTATCAGTGAAAGCTTTTGGTAGGGATCAATGATATGACACCTGCTTTCCAAGAAATCCCCACTGGTAGATGTTGCCTCTAGCACTCCAAGTTTAAATAAAACAAAATTGTAAATGGTCCAGAGCTTACAAGATCACCAACTCTCATAAGATTTTGGTATTCTAACATTCCTTTGTATGTTAAAATAATGAGGGGGGGGGGAGTTTCAAGAAAACCATTTGCTCTACTCACAGATGGTTAGTCTACATTTCAGTTCTGTGATCAGTTCTGGCATTTCACGTTGAAAGAAATAAGGAAGAGATTCTGGTGAGAATTGTCAGATAAAAATTCAAGGCATTTTTACATTACTGTCAGGTTTCGATGTCATCTCAAATAAAATAAATTGCATTTCCAAACAGATAGTCTTGGAAGAAATCTTTCATTTTATGAAGCATGACAACCTGTCCCCGATCGTGGTGTAGCCAACTCTGACTTCCTGACCCCAAACCTTCCCTTTCCGTTCCCCAATTCTCTGTGTCTCATTGGCCCTCTTCAAAATCACTCTCCCCATATCTGCTACTTAAGCTCCCAGGAATGTCCCCCCTCCCATCTCATCTCCTAGGGGATATTATCTTCAGGGAAAATAAGTAGGTGAGAAGTCAAGCGTCCTCTTGCCAGCTGCCCCCTCTTCTCCTTCTTATGTCAGCACTAGAGTAAATGCAGGTTGAAGTGCTGACAATTACAATATTGCTTACATTTTTTTTTTATTTTTGAATGGAATTTGAAAAGCTACATGTTGGGCTTGATTTAGTGGATTCCTGAAATAATCAGAGGGTTGGACCTGATGTTTGATATCATACCAAAAATCTTGAGAGTTTGGCTGTCTTCTGAAATGATGAACACTTTGAAAGAGATCTGTGTGTTTATATGTATCCATATAAATTTGGATTTATATGTATTTAGAGATATAAAATTAAAGTAAACCTGAATCCTGGCAACAGAAGAAGACTTTTAAGTAAGGAAAGGTCCCACTAGCTCTTTAATAAAATAGAATAACAGAATAAAAGAGTTGGAAGGGAGCTTGGAGGCCTTCTGGTCCAACCTCCTGCTCAGGCAGAAGATCCTATTCCAGGGGTGTCAAACACAAGGCCAACAGGCCAAATCCCACAGGATGCTTAGATCTGGCCCATGGGGCCACCCTGGAAACAGCGAAGGACCAGCCCACAGTGTGTCTGCCAGCAAAAATGGAGCTCTGGAAGGCTGTAAGTGCCCCCACCCCGGGTTCCATTTTCGCTGGCAGAGGGCTAGCAAAGCAAACTAAAAACAAAATGAAAAGAGAAATATTTATTTATTTATTTATTTATTTATTTATTTATTTATTTATTTATTTTATTTTATTTCTATACCGCCCTTCTCCCGAAGGACTCAGGGCAGTGTACAGCCTGATTAAAAGCACAAAGACAGACAAAATTTAAAAATAATTAAAATTATTAAATAATAGGCTCAATTATAAAACCCCCAAATTGCTTCCCCTTTTGCATTTGAGCATGCAAGAAGGGTCAGGAAAGGAGAAAGGGAAAAAGGAAAGAAAAAGCAAAAGAAGGGAAGATGGGAAGAGAGCAAGAAAAAGCAGGAAAGGGAAGAAAGAACAAAGGAGAATGAAGAGGGAGGGGGGAAGGGAAGGGAAGGGAAGGGAAGGGAAGGGAAGGGAAGGGAAGGAAGGAAGGAAGGAAGGAAGGAAGGAAGGAAGGAAGGAAGGAAGGAAGGAAGGAAGGAAGGAAGATTATGAGAGGCAGAGAGGCTCTGCAGGAAGTCTGCCTTAGCACTTGTGCCACCACAGGTGCCCCCAATTTAAGTGACATTGAGCTGCCCACACCCATCCCGTCCATTCCCATCCTGTTCCCCCCCACGAGGTCAAACACAACCCTGATGCGGCCCTCAATGAAATTGAGTTTGACACGCCTGCCCTATACCATTTCAAACAAATGCCTGTCCAATCTCTTCTTAAAAAGACGAGGGAAGGAGAACTCTCAACTTTTGGAGGCAAGCTTTTCCCCTGATTAATTGTTCTCACTATTAGGAAATTTCTCTTTAGCTTTAGGTGGTTTCTCTCCTTGTTTAGTTTCTTTCCCTGGCAAATAGAAATAGTACAATAGAAAGAATTGGACCACGTTATGCCTCTCTGTTGACTTTCTTTCTCTTCAAAACAAGGTGATCGACGGAAGGGTGACTAGTTAAGATCATTTCAAGTCATGGATACTCCATTTTTGGATTTTCCGTTGACGAGTTTGCAAATTGTAAAATTGGTATGTATCTTTAAAGTCGGATATGGTTGAGCTTTCAGCCTGAACAGCCCACCTGACAGCAAAATCATTGCATTACACGCTCGAAAGTAGTTTCTATATTTGATGCTTGCATGCTGAAATACTTGCTCCATTTGTCCAAAATAAAGAGCAAATTTTTTTTTTTTCTTTCACAGAGAAAACCTCACCAGTGGCATTTTTAAAAAAAAAAAAGAAAGAAAGAAAAGGGACAGTACACTTAATAGCTCCTAATGTTCCCTAGGATGATTATTTATAAACTCTTTGGGCTATTGTTATTCTACTGAAATTTACACTTCTAATAAACATTTGGGATGTAATTAGTGCATAAACAATTCTGGATACATATTTGCCCTTTGAGCCTCCACTGAGCTATCTGGCTTTATTCAAAGCTTTTCCCAAAGCTTTACATATTTTCCCTTTTCAGCAATAAGCTATCTGTAAAATAATCCCTACCTCTTTATGGTCCTAGCAGGTGGAGACTTTTGCACTCTGTTGAACTCATTTGAACTCAATCCGAAAGAAAAAGAATAGAGTTTTATGGGGAAATGTAATGCAATGAATCATACAAATGGATCTCTGAACAAGTTGTTAACAGTTGGGTCTCGTTTATTGTTTTGTAGATCTATCTGACAAAGAAGAAACTAAAAAGCTTTGACCTGGAGAAACTTCATCATTAACTTGCATATCAAATCAAGCCAAATCATATAAAATTGCTTAGTGTACCACCAATTATTAGGAATTCAGCATCAGTGGCATCTGCAAATAAATAAATAAATAAATAAATAAATAAATAAATAAATAAATAAACAAACAAACAAACAAACAAATAAATAAAATCTCAGGTGTTTCCCCGCACCATGTTAAATAAATTAGTTAAAATGTTTAAAATTCTGGTTATAATCCTAGCTTAAAATCTTCTAAAAATCCTTACAGAGCACTCTGCAAGGTCCTTTAAAACCTTAGCTAAAAATCCTACCAGTACCTTAAAAGTTTTTCTAATAGCAACATTTCGACAGGCTCACAACCCTCTCATCTTCAGGCTCTTATCTAGTTTAGAAGCTGTGGGTGTGTTGTGAGGTCGGAGCTGTTGCTTTTCTATGTTTGCTGCTGCTGACATATGTTGGTTAGCATAGGTAGCAATAATAATGTAATAAGAAAAAATAAGCCGTGATTCAAGCTTCCTCTTAAGTACATTGGCTACAGAGCTAGCCAATCAGAATACAGTATGATGCAATACAGCATCACAGTCTTAAAGCTATACATTACATTTTGACTGCAAACATGCATTGATGGTTTATATGTATTGCCAACCCAACCAGTTAAGCAATAACCATTCCCTAACAAAGCCCCATCTCCTTTGTATGTATCAGAGGTGTCAAACTCAAGGCCCGGGGGCTGGATCCGGCCCACAGGGTGTTTAGAACTGGTCCATGAGGCCACCCTGGAAACTGCAAAGGACCTGCCCATGGTGCCTCTGCCAGCAAAAATAGAGCTCGGGAGGGCCACAGGCAGCCCTGCTGAGCTCCGTTTTCACTGGCAGAGGGTCACAGGAGGCCATAGCGGCCAAAAACAGAGCTCACAAGGGCCACGGGCAGCCCTCCTGAGCTCCATTTTTGCTGGCAGAGGGTTGCAGGAAGCCGTCGCACAGGGGTGGTTCTAATTTTTTTTTACTACCGGTTCTGTGGGCGTGGCTTATTTTGTGGGCGTGGCTTGATGGTCATGTGACAATTCTTTAGGATTTAGTAGAGGTACTGGTCTATCAGACTTTTTTTTATTTAAAAAGTTTTTTTTTATTTTATAAACAAACAAACAATACATAATCAATCATTCAGCATATATTCTAAATACATCTTTTGTGTCTTCTTTTTACTCCTCCAATATTTGTCATATCTTAATATTATCATTTCCTTTATTATAACATTTCCCTCACATTTCTTACTTCTCTATTAATACATTTATCTATCTTTTAATTTTATTAAAAATTAGACAACAATTTTATCTCCACACAACCTTCAATCTCCCCACCCCACCCCACCCCCGACTTCCCAGAGCAAAAATAGGGTATAACATTAAAGCTAAAATATACTAATTTACTACAAGATTCAAAACTCCCTCACACTCTTTAACTCCTCTTTTAAAAAAAAAAATCATCAGCCTCCCCTTTTAAAATTCTAAATTAAACATTTTAAAACTTTCTTTAAAGCATATCTTTTTAGAAAAAAAAGGAAAAATATTATTTTAGGTTAAACCTTTTAAAATCTCTTAATACCTCAATAAAACATTCTTCAAAATATAAGTTTCAAAACTTTTTTTTTAAAGGCTATCCATTCAATTTTAAATTAACCACTTTAATACTTCAGTAAGTTTTTTAAAAAAACACTTCAATAAAACATTCTTCAGAATATAAACTTAAAGATAATATTAATCCATTGGGTTAAATTATTTCTAACTCTTGAGTTCATTCTTCAAAATATCAATTTCAAAACTTTTGGAAAGCTATCCATTAACTTTAAAGTTAACCATTTTAATACCTCAGTAACTTTTTAAAAGCTATCCATTTTTAGTTAAACATTTTTACTTAAACTTAAAAAATACTAATTTCAGTAAGCTTTTCAGATTTATTATTAAGATCCTCCCCAAAAGAAATTAATCTTCCATTCTTCCTTTCTTTCTATATTTTTTCCAGTCCTTCTTGTTCAATAATACCTCCTTCTTCAGCAAAAGCCTATCAGACTTTTAACTGCTTGCCGAGCTGTACTGATTTACCCATTTATTTTTGCAGGCACTGACCTTTTCATGTATTTTTTCAGGCACTGGTCTACCCATTTATTTTTGCAGGCACTGGTCTACTCATGTATTTTTGCTGGCATCGGTCTACTCATTTGTTTTCTTTTAACACTGATCAGCTGTAGGGCAGCCCTTTGAAGTCCCACGGCAAGAGTTTAAACAGTTTTTTTCCCCCTCTAGCCATCAACTGGGACTCAGGAGGCAGCAATAGATTGGAAGTGGGGCCAAATAAAAGGTAAGAATAACGTGCGGGGTGGGTGGGGGCGGGGGGGGCAGAACCGGTTTGGTGATGTCATATCATCACCGCTACCGGCTTGGCAGAACCGGACGGATCCAGGAGGAACCCACCACTGCGTCGCAGCCAAAAACGGAGTTTAGGAGCCCGTTTTTGCTGGCAGAGTGCTTGGACCGCCATAGGCACCCCTGACATGAGTGACGTCGAGCTGGCCATGCCCATCCTGGCCACACCCACCCCAGCCACCCAAGGTCAAACACAACCCTGATGTGGCTCTCAATAAAATCAAGTTTGACACCCTTGGTATATATCTTGCTTGTTTTGATTCCTTTCTGCAGAAATCACTGCTATCATATAAGATGCTTTCAAAATTCTATAATATAACTTCAGCTTAAGCCAAGCAAGTGCAGCTCATGGGCCCTCTGGAGAAGTGACATTGTTTTGATAAAATGAATCGTACCATGAATTCTACATGATTTGCTTTATTGAAATGAAGGAGATGACCCAATTTGTCTGGGCAAATCAGTTGGGAACCTGCCCACAACATGCCTCAAAGCTGCCAGTGGGAAGACTTGCGGCATCCTAGCTTTCAGCCAGCAGTCTGGCGAAGACGAGTAATGTTCTTTCTGGGGCTGACTGAAGAAGGTGAGTGGCATTTCCTTGGACACCAAACAACAAAGCAAAGCTTAGTTCTTCTCTCACCCAGAAGCACTGTGGTATTTGAAGAGGGCTGCCTCTGTGCAGATGGGCTAAAAGCTATTCCTGTTTGTTCCAGATGTTTCTCATCTTAAAACTCTACTGAAAACAATAGCAATATCAATAGCACTTAGACTTACATACCACTTTTACAGTGCTTTACAGCCCTCTCTAAGCAGTTTACAGAGTCAGCATTTGGGTCCTCATTTTACCCACCTCGGAAGGATGCAAGACTGAGTCCACCTTGATCCTGGTGAGATTTGAACTGCCAAATTGCAGGCAGCCAGTAGTCAGCAGATATAGCCTGCAGTACTGCACTCTAACCACTGTGCCATCGTGGCTCACTGTGACTTATTACAAGCTCAACAGAAGAAACTGTGACTAAAAAGTGCATATTAGAAATATTAGAAAGAATCCAGGGGGCACAGTGGCTCAGTGATTAACGGGGCTGAGCTTGTGATCTGGAAATCTGACAGCCTAGGTTCGAGACCCAACTGCTGCACAATGGGGTGAGCTCCCATCCTTATCCCAGCTCCTGCTCAACGAGCAGTTCGAAAGCATGCAAATGCGAATAGATAAATAGGTACCATTTTGGTGGGAAGGTAACAGCATCTCAGCATATAGTCATGCTGGCAACAT
Source organism: Arizona elegans (assembly GCA_022577455.1). Taxonomy (NCBI): domain Eukaryota; kingdom Metazoa; phylum Chordata; class Lepidosauria; order Squamata; family Colubridae; genus Arizona; species Arizona elegans. The sequence goes on along the minus strand of JAKOOJ010000032.1, from coordinate 5,484,687 downwards.
GACCATAGAAGTGTCTCCGGACAACGCTGGCTCCTTTTGCTAAGAATCAGAGATAGACATGGCTCCTAGTGCCAGACATGACTGGGCAGGGCAAATTTATCTATTTATTTATTTATTTATTTATTTATTTATTTATTTATTTATTTATTTATTTGATTTATATGCCGCCCTTCTCCGGAGACTCAGGGCAGCTTACAATGCGTTAAGCTATAGCCTTCATACTTTTGTATATACCTGCTTAGTAGGTATAGCCCTGCTTAATAGGGCTTTCGGCCCCCTCTAAGAGGTGTTATTTTTTATACAAAGTCAGCTTATTGCCCCCACAATCCAGGTCCTCATTTTACCTACCTCGAAAGGATGGAAGGCTGAGTCAACCTTGAGCCTGATGAGATTTGAACTTGCAGTAATTGCAGGCAAATCTTTACCTTTACCATATTTCCCCAAAAATAAGACCCTGTCATTCATATATATATATATATATATATATATATATATATATATATATATATATATATATATATATATATATATATATATATATATATATATATATTTGCCACCAAAAAAGGAACTAGGTCTTATTTTTTGGGGGGTGGGGGTGTCATTCACTGACTCACCTCACTTCCATGTGTCACCCCTGACCTCCTCGTTGCCTTAGAAGAGTGAGGAAAATTCTCAGGGACAACTCTCACCCTGGTTATCACTTCTTTATCCTCCTACCATCGTGAAGGAGATATAGAAGTATAGCCAGCCGCACAAACAGGCTGAAGAACATTTTTTTTCCCATGGGCTGTCAGACTCCTGAATGAGAAATAACATCATAACTACGTAGTATGATGGACTGCAGGGCCGGCCCAACGTGTAACATGTTCACACTGGTGCAATAGGACTGGGTGTTTTGTTAATATGATTTATTGGGTTAGGGATTTTCTGTCTTCCTTGTGAGTTGTATTGTGTTGGGGAGGTTTACATTGAGGGAGCTCAACCAATCTCATTGTACATATGCACTGAGAATAAAGATTTGAATTTGAATTGAATTGTCAGAGGCCTTCAGGAACTTCTTCGGCTTTGGATATTTGCAGCCACAACAAGGCTTTCCTGAAGGTCTCTGTAGCCAATAACAGAGCTCCGAATCAATCCGGAGCTCTGTTATCAGCTAGAGAGGCCTTCAGGAAAATCTTGTCAGCTGCAGAAGAAATGGGCCAAGGTGTGCGAGGCCTCTCTGCAACTATCCGAAGGTAAATAGTAGGGCAGCTCTACTACCCTGCATCCCCACCCTAGCTTAATTTTTACCTGTGCACCCTGGAGTGGGTGGGGTCTTAATTAGGGCTTATTTTAGGGGTAAGGTTTATATTGGGCACACATGTAAAAATCAAGCTAGGACTTACTTTCTGAGTAGGTCGTGTTTTCAGGAAAACACGGTAGAAATAGTCCATTATACATACATATGTGATGACAATGTTTTCTCCCCTTTTTAGTAATATGCATTTCTGGACATTTGATAGAAATGACTAATATTGAAAAGGGCATCAATCTGCGGCTCAGATTGAGACAGTTCTATGCATCCCATAAAGTCAGAACTGTTGTGTTGCAAAAATGTTTGGAACAAACAGTATTTTGATTTATTTGGATTGCAATAGATAGCTGAGGCGATCTCAGTTTTGGCAAAGGAGAGGAAATTATTCAGCTTTTCACCAATTATAGCTCACAAATGAACCGTTTTCACCACTCGAATGTTCATATACTTAGATTTTTATTCTAAAGAATTGCTGATTAAGCTCCACCGAAATGAGTCTCTTGGTTACCATATTCTATGTTAGTATGTAAATCAGTGCAGATCACTCACTTGTGAACTGTTAGAAATGATCAATACTGTTCAGAATTTATCAAAACACGTAATAATCAACTTGCTTCAGAAGGTGAATTATAGTTAAATACGACATTAATATTTTATATCTTGTTTTGCAGAATATTTTATTTTCAAATACAGTAATAGCAATAGCAATAGTACTTAGACATTCGTACAAAAAAAGTAACATGAGGGACTAGGTGACTCGGTGGCTAAGACACCGAGCTTGTCAATCAGAAAGGTCGGAAGTTTGGCGGTTCAGATCCCTACTACAGGTCTCCTGCGTGAGCAGGGGGTTGGACTAGATGACCTCCAAGGTCCCTTCCAACTCTGTTACTGTTACTTACCATATTTTTCGGAGTATAAGATGCACCGGAGTATAAGAAGCAGCTTAGTTTCTGGGGAGGAAAATAGGGGGTAAAAAATCTGCCTACCAGATATTCATCTGGCTAGTGTCCTTAGTCTGGTCAGCTTCAACACATTAGTTTGCTGGTTTTTATCCCCTGCTTGGGGATTAAAAAAAAAAAACAGCTTCTAAAGCACAACTGATCTTTGGAGAGAGAAGCAATGAGAAAAGGAGGCAAACCACAGAGATTGCTTCACTCGCTAGTGCCTCCTTAGGGCTGAAAAAAAACTTCACAGCTGAGAGTTGGAGGGAGCAGGCAAAGCCTGGAAGATCGCTTCACTCGCTAGGCCTGAAAAAAAGCTACATTCGGAGTATAAGATGCACCCAAATTTTCAGCTTCTTTTAGGAGGGAAAAAAAGTGTGTCTTATACTCCAAAAAATACAGTATATACTGCTTCACAGTGCTTTGCAGCCCTCTCTAAGCAGTTTACAGAGTCAGCATATTGCCCCCAACAATTTGGGTCCTCATTTTATCCACCTCGGAAGGATGGAAGGCTGAGTCAACCTTGAGCCTGGTGAGATAAAATTTAGTATCTAAATTTTAGAAATTCAGACGTCACACAGGAAATCCACAGTAAACTTAACCATAAGAGCTGGGTCCACATGAATTGATTTGCTCCTTTAGATATAGCTAGCTGGATTTTTAAATTACATGCAAACGTCTATCTTTCTGAATGAGAAGCTAAAAAACTAAAAACAAATTAGTAGAATCCTTCCATTTGTATAATCGCTGATTGAGTTGGGTAAGAATTTATCCACTCTAAAGGTGCATGCTGCAATAATATACTGTATATTGTGGATGTTTTCATCCCTCACTTACTAACTGAGAAATTTAAAATATAGCAAACATGAAAGCTATCCTTACCAAACCATAGTTGTTGATGAATTATACAAAAAATAAATAAACTAGGTTGGAGTATTGGACCCTTACTTCCAGCCTATTCAAGTAGTTGTGAAAATATCTACAGACCAGTTGTGAAATCCATTTTTTTTTACTATCGGTTCTGTGGGCATGGCTTGGTGGGCGTGATGTGGCTTGGTGGGCATGGCTTGGTAGGCATGGCAGGGGAAGGATCCTGCAAAATCTCAATTCCCACCCCACTCCAGGGAAGGATCCTGCAAAATCTCCATTCCCACCCCACTCCAGGGAAGGATCCTGCAAAATCTCCATTCCCACCCCACTCTGGGGGCATCCAGAAGTGGTATTTGCTGGTTCTCCGAACTACTCAAAATTTCCGCTACCGGTTTTCCGAACTGCTCAAAATTTCCGCTACCGGTTCTCCAGAACCTGTCAGAACCTGCTAGATTTCTCCCCTGCTACAGACCCCTCACATCCTGGACATAAATTGTTTCAACGTCTACCCTCAAAATGACGTTATAGAGCATTGCACATCAGAACAACTAGACACAAGGACAGTTTCCCCCCCGAATGCCATCATTCTGCTAAACAATTAATTTCAACAACACTGTCAAATTAACTATTAAGTCTGTATTACTATTCTTCTTCTCTTCCTTACTAGTACCTATCTTTTCCCACTTATGGCTATATCCATGTTGCTTGTAACTGTACAACTTATATTCCTTTAATTGTTTCCTAGTATGATTTGATTGCTTATTAGTATCCTATGACTATCACTAAGTGTTGTATCTTATGATTCTTGATGAATATATTTTATTTTTTCCTTCTCCTTCTCCTTCCATTCTAATTCTAATTCTAATTCTAATTCTAATTCTAATTCTAATTCTAATTCTAATTCTAATTCTAATTCTAATTCTAATTCTAATTCTAATTCTAATTCTAATTCTATTCGTCTGTGTGTTTGTGTATGCACACAGGCATGACTGCATGTATCTCCAAGAAATTACTATTGTCTTTCAAGATTTTCTCCTACTTGTTGTAGTTGTTTGTTTAAACAAAACAGCACATTAGTGCTTTCATTAGTGATTCACAAACACTCTGCATTGAGCATCTCTTCTTGATCCACGAATAGTTAAATATTTCAGAGGAGCAAACTGCAACTCACCATGAGCTCATTGAGACCCGATGTGATTGTTTTGCACCCCTTTAAAATCTCCTAGGAAGTCATACTGTTTATTTTTGCCGGCAAAATGAAGATATTCAGCCAGCTGTGTGTGCCTCCTCTTCAAAAGTCCTTTAATGCCTAATGCAATTGCGTTTTGTCTTGTAATAAGGTTATTGTCTCCCTCCTTTGACGCTAAAAGGTTTAATGGACATGTTTTGTGTTTTATTACATCCAAGCGAGATCAGGTCAGGCTTTATTTTACATCTCTGAAAGGTTTGTGATGGTCTTGGAGGATATTTAGAAGATTGAGTCACTCTTTAGGACGCAGTGGTTCAGTGGCTAAGACGCTGAGCTTGTCAATCAAAAGGTCGGCAGTTTAGCGGTTCGAATCCCTAGTGCTGCGTAACAGGGTGAACTCCCGTTACTTGTCCCAGCTTCTGCCAACCTAGCAGTTTGAAAGCACATAAAAAATGCAAGTAGGAAAACAGGGACCACCTTTGGTGGGAAGGTAACAGCGTTCTGTGTGCCATTGCCATTTAGTCATGCCGGCCACATGACCATGGAGACATCTTCAGACAGCGCTGGCTCTTCAGCTTTGAAACAGAGATGAGCACCACCCCCTAGAGTCAGGAACAACTAGCACATATGTGAAAGGGGAACTTTTACCTTTACCTTAGTAGCTAGGCACACAGCAGAAGTCATCGTTAGAATAAACCCTCTCATTCTCACCTGGCTCACTTAGCTTTTTTCTTAAGGCAGGTGGTTTTTTTTTCTCATTTCACTAATAAAAAGAGATTTAAGGGATGTCAAATGCACAACTCTAAGTTCATCTAAGGTCTTGTTTAAAAACAAAAATTGGATTGAGAAAATAAGAAGAATTCCAAGGATATTATCCTTGCCCTTCATGTTAGCAAGGGGGCGGAATCAACTTCGTTTATTTTTCTAAATAAATCCATTGTAATTAGACAGGTACCCTCTCCAGATACACAAGGTAAAGGTAAAGGTAAGGGTTCCCCTCACACATACATGTTAGTCGTTCCTGACTCTAGGGGGCAGTGCTCATCTCCATTTCAAAGCCGAAGAACCAGCGCTGTCCAAAGACATCTCCATGGTCATGTGGCCGGCATGACTAAATGCCAAAGACACACAGAATGCTGTTACCTTCCCACCAAAGGTGGTCCCTATTTTTCTACTTGCATTTTTTACGTGCTTTCGAACTGCTAGGTTGGCAGAAGCTGGGACAAGTAACGGGAGCTCCCCACATTACGCAGCACTAGGGACTCGAACCGCTGAACCACTGACCTTTCGATTGACAAGCTCAGCCTCTTAGCCACTGAGCCACCATATCCCTCCAGATATATGAAGGAGGTCAAATATTGTCAGCATGCATGAATGGCTAGACAGGTCTAAGTTATCTGGATTTTATTTAGTCAGTTGCTGGTTGACTAAACGCCTCTGATGTCTTATGGCAGATACACACGGACTGGCCTGCATTGATTTGCTGGGACTGGATAGAGTGAAGCACACAATGCCCCGTGGATGCTCACATATAAAATTGAGTTGTCAATCCTAATGGGAAAATAGAGACAGTATAAGAAGGTAGTTCATTCCAGTTTCTAAGAGACGCTCAGAGTAAGGAAGGACTGACAGCGACTAATCTCTTGGGCAGACTGTGCATTTAAACTCTCTCTTCTTAGACAAGTTGGAATAATGCTCCCTGTCTTTTCCTTTAACTTCCCTGTCTGAGATAGGTTTCAAATGAAGCACAGTTAAAAAGCCAAAAACCAAAATTGGAAGCTTCAAACCATCATTCTAGAATATACAGGGACAGATCTATGTCACGATGCCATGCGTTCAGAAAAGAAGTATGATATTTTTGTTATGTTTATCCGTCCATTTTGAGGGCATAGTAAGTCAGAGAAAATACTTAATACATTGATAGTATTTATCTACAGGATTGGTATCCTATTATTTTGCCTATAGGACCATGATGGTGAACCTATGGCATGGGTGCCAGATATAAACCAATAAAATAATTTTAAAATAGTGGTAAGAAAAGTGGGACTCATTAGTTGATAATAAATAAATAAGGATTGAGTTGTTTGAGATATCCTTTAATGGATCAGGTGTCAGCACTTCAACCTGCATTTACTCTAGTGCTGACATAAGAAGGAGAAGAGGGGGCAGCTGGCAAGAGGACGCTTGACTTCTCACCTACTTATTTTCCCTGAAGATAATGTCCCCTAGGAGATGAGATGGGAGGGGGGACATTCCTGGGAGCTTAAGTAGTAGATATGGGGAGAGTGATTTGGAAGAGGGCCAGTGAGATGCAGAGAATTGGGGAATGGAAAGGGAAGGTTTGGGGTCAGAAAGTCAGAGTTGGCTACGCCATGATCGGGGACAGGTTGTCGTGCTTAATAAAATGAAAGATTTTTTCAAAGACTATCTGTTTGGAAATGCAATATATTTTATTTGAGACGACATTGAAACCTGACATCAGGTATAAAGGTGCCAAAATATAGTCTTAAGTATAACTAACTAAGAGGGATCTTGGAGTCCTAGTAGACAACCATTTAAATCTGAGCGAGCTGGTTGCTGCAGCTGCCAAAAAAGCCAACACAGTTCTAGGCTGCATAAACAGAGGGATAGAATCAAGATCACGTGAAGTGTTAATATACTTTACAATGCCTTGGTAAGGCCACACTTGGAATACTGCATCTAGTTTTGGTCTAGAAAGAGTGCAGAGAAGAACAATAAAGATGATTAGGGGACTGGAGGCTAAAACATATGAAGAATGGTTGCTGAAACTGGATATTTCTAGTCTGATTAAAAGAAGGACTAGGGGAGACATGATAGCAGTGTTCCAATATCTCAGGAGCTGCCACAAAGAAGAGGGAGTCCAGCTATTCTCCAAAGCACCTGAGTGGGGCAGGACAAGAAGTAATGGGTGGAAACTAATCAAGGAGAGAAGCAACTTAGAACTAAAGAGAAATTTCCTGACAGTGAGAACAATTAATCAGTGAAACAACTTGCCTCCAGAAGCTGTGCTCCAACACTGGAAGTTTTTAAAAAGATGTTGGATAACCATTTGTCTGAATTGGCGTAGGGTTTATTGCCTAAGCAGGGGGGTGGACTAGAAGACCTCCAAGGCCCCTTCCAACTCTGTTATTCTAAAATTCTAACTCTGAGCAACCTCATGCAAATATTATATTGTGAGCCCCTTGCAAACAAGTTCTCGCTATTCTTCATTCATAACGTATGTGTGATGCATGAAGACATATTGATACCAGCTGACAATTTCTTTCACTGTAGCAGGGGTGGGTTCTATTTTTTTTTTACTACCGGTTCTGTGGGCGTGGCTTATTTTGTGGGCGTGGTTTGATGGTCATGTGACAATTCTTTAGGATTTAACAGAGGTACTGGTCTACCAGGCTTTTAACTGCTTGCAGAGCTGTACTGGTCTACCCATTTGTTTTTGGAGGCACTGGTCTACTCATTTGTTTTTGGAGGCATCGGTCTACTCATTTGTTTTTGGAGGCACCGGTCTACTCATTTGTTTTTGGAGGCACCGGTCTACTCATTTGTTTTTGGAGGCACCGGTCTACCCATTTGTTTTTGAAGGCACTGGTCTACTCACTTGTTTTTGGAGGCACCGGTCTACTCATTTGTTTTTGGAGGCACCGGTCTACTCATTTGTTTTTGGAGGCACCGGTCTACTCATTTGTTTTTGGAGGCACCGGTCTACCCATTTGTTTTTGGAGGCACTGGTCTACTCATTTGTTTTTGGAGGCACCGGTCTATCACCACACTGCCTTTTAACACTGATCAGCTGTAGGGCGGCCCTTTGAAGCCCCGCGGCAAGAGTTTAAACAGTTTTTTTCCTTCTAGCCGATCAGCTGAGACTCAGGAAGCAGCGAATAGATTGGGGGTGGGGCCAAATAAAAGGTAAGAATAACATGGGGGGTGGGGGCAGGAGGCTCAGCTCCCGAACAGAGAGAACCGGTTCAGTGACATCATATCGTCACCGCTACCGGCTCGGCCAAACCAGGCCGAACCAAGAGGAACCCATCACTGCAGTGTAGATATTCATCAATGAAAGCTATCTTATGTACAACATGTACTCCATTAATGACAAATCGGGAAAATAGCTCACCTTTCTACTCCTACTTCGTTTGGAACCGATATCTTATGAAGTCCCTTGAAGCAAAAAGAGTCTTAAAAAATGAATTCTTATATTCTTCAGCATGGATTTTCGTAAACAAGATTGTTTCATTACTGAACGATGAGTGCCTGAGTTCAAAACAAACCCGAGAAATTATTTATTTTCCTGAAATAAAAGATTCATCCAGTCCACTAATGGATGTCGATAGCGTAGAATTCTATAGTTGCACCCGCCTCTGAGAAGCAAGCATATAAGTAGGTGATTTTTATCCTCTGAGGATTATTCTCTACAGCTGATCCAAAGGATGAAGCTACACATGACAGTATAAAGTAGAACAAAAGGCATCAAGTTGTCACACATAAAGGGGAGCTGAATTCAAAGCAAATAAGTTTTTTTTTTAAAGACTTTGAATGGCTCCATTGTTCTGTTGTCTTCCATAGCTATGCTTAAGGGAGAAAACTATATATAACCCAGAACAGAACTTTTAGCTCAAATCTTTTTCTTTTTTTTCCTGAGAGGGGAAAGCAATTCTTCTAGAATAAGCCTAGAAGTGGCTAGTTGGTTAAAATCAACAAATGAAACTATTTCTATCTGCTTCTTAACATTTCATTTTCTTCTTGCAAGTCCTGAGTACAGGTTGCTGAACAAAGGAAAACAGAATTTGTTCCCCCACTTCCATGTCCCTGTCCTTGGAGGGATGAGTTTCATTCAGATTGTTGTTGTTGTTAGTTGCAAAGTTGTGTCCGACCCATCGCAACCCCATGGAGAACGTTCCTCCAGGCCTCCTTGTCCTCTACCATCCTTTGGAGTCCATTTAATCTCACACCGACTGCATCAGTAACTCCATCCAGCCACCTCGTTCTCTGCCGTCCCCTTCTTCTTTTGCCCTTCTTCATTCCCAGCATTAGGCTCTTCTCCAGTGAGTCCTTCCTTCTCATTAGGTGGCCAAAGTCTTTGAGTTTCATCTTCAGGATCTGGCCTTCTAAAGAGCAGTCAGGCTGTACGGATCTGGATGGGGAGGAATCTTTGAGTTAACTTAAGAGGTTTTGGTGTGTATGGAGAGCTGGGTCAAAACATAACCATTTTAGGTTATGGTTTACTAATAGTGATCTGTTCCAATAAGCATAATTATGATTAACTTCTGTTTACACATAATAGGAAACTATGAAATACTAAATTTCAGTTTCTAAAAATGTTTGTATTATTCCACTTGGGAGAGATAAAATAGGTGCTGATTTCACATTCCTTTCTGTTTGTCACACAGGATATTTTTTTCTCTAGATAATCCCCAACTCCTGTTGCCAGCAATAAGTTTCCCAATTTCTCAGTCACCAAAAAAATAAAAAAATAAAAATTGCTGGGATAAAACGGTGGTTTTCAGCTCTATATTACCCTTCTTTCCTATAAAAATAGTTCTAGGACCCAACCCAGTGGTGAAATCCAATTTTTTTTACTACCAGTTCTGTGGGCACGGCTTAGTGGGCGTGGTGTGGCTTGGTGGGTGTGGCTTGGTGGGCATGACAGGGGAAGGATACTGCAAAAGCTCCATTCCTTCCCCACTCCTGGGGAAAGTATACTGCAAAAAACCCCAAGGCGGAGCCTTGGATCGAGTCGTGCCTCTGCGGCCTCTGACCTGGTGCCGATCCCTCATGGCTCCTTGGTTTACTGAGGAGCTGAGGGAGCTGAAGCGCTGGAAAAGACGCCTGGAGAGTGGTTGGAGGGCCAGTCTCGCTGAATCTGACCGAACACTGGTAAGGTCGCATATTAAGACCTACTTAGTGGCGATAAAAGCAGCAAAGTTTAATTACTTTTCCGCTCTTATTGCATCATCAGAGAATCGTCCGGCCGCCCTGTTCAGGGTGACCCACTCCCTGCTCCAACTGGGAGCGTGGGAGGACCCCCTGGAAGGCAGGGCTGAGGAGTTCAGACAATATCTGTATGACAAAATTGCTCAGATCTGGGAGGATTTGGACTCTGACTGGGTAGATCCGGGCAAGGTGGCAAGGAATAGTCTTGAGAACGTTATCTGGGAAGAGTTTGACTCTGTTACCCCTGATGACGTGGACAGGATTCTGGGGAGACTTAGTGCGGCCACATGTTTACTGGATCCGTGTCCCTCCTGGTTAGTACTGGCTTCCCGGGAGGTTACACGAGGCTGGCTCCAGGGAATGATTAACGCTTCGTTGAGTGAGGGTTACTTCCCCGCTGCCTTGAAAGAGGCGGTGGTGAGGCCTCTCCTCAAGAAGCCCTTCCTGGACCCGGCAGTGTTGGCCAACTACCATCCTGTCTCCAACCTTTGCTTCGTGGCGAAGGTTGTTGAGAGTGTGGTCGCGCGACAGTTTCCACAATTCCTGGAGGAAATGTCTTATCTAGATCCGTTCCAGTCTGGTTTCAGGCCTGGGCACAGCACGGAAACGGCATTGGTCATGTTGGTAGATGATCTCTGGAGGGCTTGGGACAGGGGTTGCTCCTCTGATCTAGCCCTGTTAGATCTCTCAGTGGCTTTTGATACCATCGACCATGGTATCATGCTGCACCGGTTGGAAGAGTTGGGGATGGGGGGCACCGTGTTACGGTGGTTCTCCTTTCTCTCTGACCAGTCGCAGTTTGTGTTGACAGCAGGGCAGAGGTCGACCTCAAGGCCTCTCATTTGTGGAGTGCCTCAGGGGTCGGTCCTCTTGCCCCTTTTATTCAACATTTATGTGAAGCCGCTGGGTGAGATCATCCGTGGCTTTGGGGTGAAGTACCACCAGTACGCTGATGACACCCAGCTGTACATCTCCACCCCAGGCCACCCCAACAATGCCCTTGAAGTGATGTCTCAGTGCCTGGAGGCTGTGCGGATCTGGATGGAAAGGAACAGGCTCAAGCTCAACCCTTCCAAGACTGAGTGGCTGTGGTTCCCGGCATCCCGATATAGTCAGCTGACTCCATCGCTGACTATTGGGGGTGAGTCTTTGGCTCCCTCGGAGAGGGCGCGCAATCTGGGAGTCCTCCTGGATACGCAGCTGTCCTTGGAGGAACATCTGTCAGCTGTAAGCAGGGGGACCTTTTGTCAGGTTCACCTGATTCGCCAGTTGCGACCCTTTCTTGATCGGGATTCCATGTGCACAGTCACTCATGCCCTCGTCACCTCTCGCCTGGACTACTGCAATGCTCTCTACATGGGGCTCCCCTTGAAGAGCACCCGGAGGCTCCAACTGGTCCAGAATGCGGCCGTGTGGGTAATTACGGGAGCTGCATGGCGCTCCCACATAACACCGCTCCTGCACGAGCTGTACTGGCTCCCAGTGGTCTTCCGGGTGTGCTTCAAGGTGTTGGTTATCACCTTTAAAGCGCTCCATGGCATAGGGCCTAGCTATCTTCGAGACCGCCTGCTGCCACCGACAACCTCCCATTGACCCGTGCACTCCCACAGAGAGGGCCTCCTCGGGGTACCATCAGCCAAACAATGTAGGCTGGTGAGCCCCAGAGGGAGGCCTTCTCTGTGGGGGCACCTACCCTCTGGAACCAGCTGCCCCCAGAGATAAGGAGAATCCAAGACCTCGGTGCCTTCCGCCGTGCCCTTAAAACTTTCTTTTTTCAACAAGCCGGCTGGCTTAACATATTTTTAAATTTTTAATTTTTAATTGGTTTGTATTTTAAACTGGGGCCAAATTAATATATATTCTAAATAAAATAAAATAAATAAAAATCTCCATTTCCTCCCCCCCCCCCACTCTGGGGCCAGCCAGAGGTGGTATTTGCCGGTTCTCCGAACTACTCAAAATTTCTGCTACAGGTTGTCCAGAACCTGTCAGAACCTGATGGATTTCACCCCTGACCCAACCACATTTAAAAAAAAAAAATGTAAAAAAAATAATCTTTTTTTTTTCTTTCTGCTAAACTGCTCCTGACTTTCCTAGGTTTGTGTCATCTGTCACCTCTCACAATGCTCCAAATGTTTATTTCCTGCTCTATCACCTTCTAAAAACACATAACTGTTGATATGTTATTTCAATCCATTACATTTTAGGCCCCCTCCCAACTGCAAAAAAAAAATAAAATTAAAAATCTTGCTGTGCCAGAGTGCATTAATCCATCAGCCAACTATTTGTGTTTTTCCCCCCACTTATTTCTTTCATAACCTTGTTTCTGGGCTGCATCCAAGGCAAGTAGTGGAATGCCACTGAAATTAATAAAATACACAAGCAGGAAAACAGGTATCCCCATCCTATTATTACCTGACTTGCATCAGTTATGAGTAACATTTTCTTCTACCGTTTAAATGTACCCCTTATTCTGCTCCGCTGAAAAATACTGCAGTTTTGTTAAACCCAATAGCAATCTGTTATTTTGTTCTCCTGCTATTCTCTTGTTATTCTGTTATATTGTTTTTCTGGTGTTCTGTTCTGTTATTCCATTATTATTTTATTCTGCAGTTCTGCTAATCTGCTATTCTGTTGTTATTCTGTTATTCTGTTGTTCTGCTCCGTTATTCCACTATTCTGATATTCTGTTATTCTGCTATTATTCTACTATTCTGTTATTCTGCTATTATTCTGCTTTTGTGTTATTTTGTTGTTCTGCTCTGTTATTCTACTATTCTGTTATTCTGCTATTATTCTGTTATTGTGTTATTTTGTTATTCTGCTCTATTATTCCATTATTCTTTTATTCTGCAGTTCTGCTATTCTGTTATTCTGCTATTCTGTTGTTATTCTGTTATTTTATTGTTCTGCTCTGTTATTCCACTATTCTACTAGTCTGTTATTCTGCTATTATTCTGCTATTCTGCTATTATTCTGTTATTGTGTTATTTTGTTGTTCTGCTCTGTTATTCCACTATTCTGCTATTCTGTTATTCTGCTATTATTCTGTTATTGTGTTATTGTGTTAGTTTGTTGTTTTGCTCTGTTATTCCATTATTCTGCTATTCTGCCCTCTGGAGGCTGGAAACAGGCCTATTCCCGGCCTTCCCGAACTTCCGGTAGGCCCAGTTTTTGTCCTCCCTGAGCCTCCGCATGCACCCTGCCCTTACCTGCATCTAAAATGGGCCGTGTGGGGACTCCTGGGAGGGGCAGGGCAGGGTGGGCGGGGCCAGCCAGGAGTGGGATTTGGGGGTTCTCCGAACTGTACAGAATCTTAGCTAAAAGTTCTTATAAACCCCTGCAAACCCCCAGCAGCCCACCCCTGAACTCCACCCTCAGTATCAGTGGTGGGATTCAGCCAGTTCACACCTATTCGGGAGAACCGGTTGTTAACTTTCTAAGCAGTTTGGAGAACCGGTTGTTGGAAGAAATCTTATTTGGTTTTTGGACCTTGAGCTTGTTTGGAGGTTCTAGCAGGGGACCGTTTTGTTTTTTTTCCACTTTACAGGGCTTCCTGTAAGGAAGGCAGGAAGGAAATATTCTGGTGTTGTTTCTAGCCTAATCTTTATTGTCCTGCTTACAGAAACTGCCTCTCTGGTTAACCCTTATTACATTGTAACAGCTAAGGCAAAGCGCCCATCGATGTGAGTGACATTGAGTTTGGCCATGCCCACACGGTCACATGACCACCAAGCCACACCTACCCAGCTGGTCATTAGGGCAGAGAACCGGTTGTTAAATTATTTGAATCCTACCACTGCTCACTGGTGCTGATTAATACTGCTCAGTATTAATCATTTCAGTTGTCTGCTGCAATAGATAACCCGAGATCAAATACTCCTTTATTTTATGAAGGAGATCTACATTTTCTAAACAAAGGTAATTATAACCTATTTGATATATTTTTTCAGGGATCATACACGTGGCACCAGATAGAGGAACAGAGAGAAAATTTGCTAATAATACATTTAACCTAGAAATTAGTATTTAGCATCCTTTTTATACCACAAATGTCATTCGGTGGAGTAACCTGCTATATAACAGCCATTTATTTATGTCAGCATAGCCAGAAGGAGTAGATGATTTTGTTGTTATTATTTTGTTTTTTTTGTTTTTACTTTTTAACGCTTGGATTTAACGCTTGGATTTAACGCTTGGAGTCTCTGTTATAAATACATAGCTTTAATTATTAATGGACTCTTTCTGGATTTGTCTAAAATTCTTCTTGATGTGGTTGTTTTTTTTAAAAAAAAAAACACAACCCTTTGAGAGACTCAAAGAGGAGATTAATTAATATCTTTAGACACACTTCCACAGAATGTTTTGGCAATATCAAAATGTGTTCAATTAATTAGTCAAAAAGGCATGTATGTCTATTCATACACTCGCTTGTAATTCTATCCGTACTTTAATCCATTGAATCAACTTCGAGGTTTTCTCAGAAGGTTAATGAGGCATTGAAGAGAAGACGGCTTTAAAAGCTGGAAGGTTTAACACAACCCTGTCCTTCAGCGGTGGGTTTCACATTATTTTATTACTGGTTTGCCCCACGCACGCATGTTTGTTTCATGTATGCACAAGCCCAGTTCGCACACGCGCCTGCCTTCCGCACATGTGACCGGCCTTCCACGCATGTGCTTTGCTCACATGCGTGCCTTTCACTCATGCACCCGGTCTCAAAACCGTCCTTAAATAGGATGGCGTAGAGTTGGGGCAGGTGGGCGGGCCTATCCACGATTTCCGCTTCCGGTTCAGGCAAACTGGTACAAACCGGCTGAATACCACCTTTGCTGTCCTTGTTTAACTTCAGACAAACAGAGGAAAACCTTCCCCCTTGAGAAATAATGGAACGTGGGAAGTCTGTATGGCTGGGGAACATCTAAAATTTGAAACGTCTTTTCTCTGGGAAGCAAAGGCCATTTTTTCCACCGTAAGAAGAAAAATACATTTTATCTTCGCAGCCCTGTCAGTTCTAATCACCTTGCCAGACAAATTTCAGGGAAGGTAAGACATTTTCTCCCTCTTGGGAATGGAGAGCTGTGTTTCCATAGTGCCAAGCCTGTATCACCTCAAAGGACACGAGGCCTCGCCTTGAATAAATCCTAAAGAGGCTCCTTCGCAGACAGATTGACGAGGCCCATAAATGGTCCTATAGATATTCTTTCCCGCAGCTTTTTTGACTGTAGATGGAAGGCATCGGTTTTACAAAATGGGCCCGTACAGAAAAGATAACCGAGATAGATTTCTTGAAAGAATGTTTGGCTTTTGCAGGCAATGAAATGGATGAGAACTGATCCTCTGCCAAATAGCAATGGCCCTTAGACTTATATACTGCTTCACAGTCTTTACAGCTGTAAGAAAGTTAACACCCACCCATTTCCCAGAAGAATGAAATATTCTAGGAAATATTAAAAAGGCAGAATATTGTATTTCCCTGGATGAGAAAAGGAGAAACAGGATTTTAAAGACAAAGCAGCTCCCTGCCCCCCATTTCAGCTTAAAACCTTCACCCTCAGGACATGATCGAATTGGCTTCATTACCTCATCACCCAGCAGGATTCAACCAAGCCTGGGACTCAAGACAACCTACAAAGTTACCCCTGCATGGCCCCATGGGAGTCTGACAACCAATCAGGATACCCGCCCTTATACAGGAACAGGAAGTTCCAAGGCAGGGCCCAAGAGAGGGTGTAATTCTCTCTCTCTCTCTCTCTCTCTCTCTCTCTCTCTCTCTCTCTCTTCTCTCTCTCTCTCTCTCTCTGTCTCTGTCTCTGTCTCTGTCTCTGTCTCTGTCTCATGTGCTCGATTGCCCAGGACCTCAAACCATGTGGTCCTGTCCACCATTAAACCATCTTTCCAAGCAGCTCCCATGTTTCCAGTGTCTTTCTCCCCACTTGGAACTGAACCCAGATGGACATTTCTTCCAACACAGCTTTACAGGAAACAGTTAACAATGAGTACAGGGCTACCATCATATTTACATCATGATATCAAAATCAATTGTGTAAGACATGCAGTTTGTGTTACAATGCATGTTTCATCACTCTCTTCATGGACACCTACAGTCAAAGAGAAGTCAATTAAGACAACAACGTCTTAAACATCACTGGCTAATAATTCACATCTCTTCATGACCGTTTCTAGAATGTATACATGCTTCAAGATACATGCAATCACATAGAAATAACACTTAGACTTACATAGCACTTCCTAGTACTTCACAGCCCTGTCTAAGCAGTTTACAGAGTCAGCCTATTGCCCCCAACAATCTGGGTCCTCATTTTACTGACCTCGGAAGGATGGAAGGCTGAGTCAACCTTGAGCTGGGTAAAATTTGAACTGCCAATTGTAAGCAACTGTCAGTCAGCAGAAGTAGCCTGGAGTACTTCATTCTAACCACTGCGCTACCACAGCTCATAATAGTAATACTTCAGCCACTCTCTCTAACCTATGGTCCATGCAATAATATTGATATAATTTACTTATTATTGTTTATCAAATGGGGAGCCCCTTGTCAATGTCTTTTATGACTGAATCTAGCCTTAGAGGGAGATATATGACATATGTTCATGCATCATACCATGCTTAGTCTGCCCCCTCCATTGAATACAAGATTATGGATATAAAGCTACTGCTTTTCAAGTAATCCGCAATTAGTGACTGTGTTGTTTAGCTACCATTCACCATTACGACAGTGTTGAAAAACTTTATGGCCAATCCAATTTTCACAGGTCTCTAAAACAAAAAGAAAGTACAATTGTTATCCCAGTTGCCGTTTCAACGAGCAACCGCTTCACTTAATGACTGAGCTGGTCATCCCAATTTCAGTAGCTAAATGAATATTATCTGCAGCTTTCTTTACTGAAAAGTAAGCCCTGTTTTAAAAATCCAGAGTCCTTTCCCCTCCCCCCCAAAAAAAAAAAATAACATGCCACAACTGGCCAGCAGATTTTACATTTTTTAAAACAGGAGCTCCTTTAATGAAGGTAGGTAGGGACATGGTGGCTCAGCAACTAAGACACTGAGCTTATCGATCAAAAGGTCTGCAGTTCAGCGGTTTGAATCCCTAGTGCCGCGTAACGGGGTGAGCTCCCGTTACTTGTCCCAGCTTCTGCCAACCTAGCAGTTTGAAAGCACGTAAAAAATGCAAGTAGAAAAATAGGGACCACTTTTGGTGGGAAGGTAACAGTGTTCCATGCACCTTTAGCATTGAGTCATGCCGGCCACATGACCATGGAGATGTCTTCAGACAGCGCTGGCTCTTCGGCTTTGAAACAGAGATGAGCACCGCCCCCTAGAGTCAGGAATGACTGGCACATATGTGCAAGGGGAACCTTTACCTTTAGTGAAACTGTTGGATTTCTGCAGATCATAAACTAAAATAGATTTTAGAAGCGGAGAGGCCAGGGGAAGGCAAACATATTCTGCTTATGTGTTGGAAAGCCTCCTTAGCAACTACCTCTCCTTTCAAACATTTCTGTTAGCAGCTGGTTCAATACAATATGATTTAACTTCAGTTTACTTTTCAAAAGGGCACCTATTTGATGTTACTACATTTAGCCTCACAGTTACCTGTGGCATGTTTATTTTTTTCCCCCCATTAGCAATATTCATCTGCACTTTGACAGAGCTAAACAAAAAAAGAAAAAAAGAAAGAAAGAAAGAAAGATCCATGGCAATTCAGAATCTGTCATTTCAGAACTGAGGTGGCTGGTTGGACCGGATTCAAATCCATCCATATTTTAATTCTGACACAGTCCTACACAACCTTTTCTCCCAGGGAAGCAGTTTAGCAGTAACATGGGAGACCTCTGCCATTGGCATGCACAGCTGCTATTGTACAACAAACTGCTTCATTTCTTTTTCTTCTAGCTGTACAAAAATGATGTTAAGCACTAATACCACTTTATAAAGCCTTGGTAAAGCCACACTTGGAATACTGCATCCAGTTTTGATTGCCACGGTGTAAAAAAGATGTTGGGACTCTAGAAAGAGTGCAGAGAACAGCAACAAAGAGGATTAGAGGACTGGAGGCTAAAACATATGAAGAATGGTTGCAGGAACTGGGTATGTCTAGTTTAATGGGGGGGAAAAGACTAGGGGAGACATGATAGCAGTCTTCCAATATCTTGGGGGCTGCCACAAAGAAGAGGGAGTCAAGATATTCTGCAAAGGCCCTGAGGATAGGACAAGAAGCAATGGGTGGAAATTAATCAAGGAAAGAAGCAATTTAAACTAAAGAGAAATTTCCTGACAATTAATCAGTGGAACAATTTGCCTCCAGAAGTTGTGAATGCTCCAACACTAGAAGTTTTTAAGAAGATGTTGGATAACCTTTTGTCTGAAGTGGTGTAGGGTTTCCTGCCTAAGCAGAGGGTTGGACTAGAAGACTTCCAAGGACCCTTCCAACTCTGATTGTATTGTGTTGTGTTGTGTTGTGTTGTGTTGTGTTGTATCATATCGTATCGTATCGTATCGTACCGTATTGCATTATGTATTGTATTGTATTGTATTGTATTGTATTGTATTGTATTGTATTGTATTGTAGTGTAGTGTAGTGTAGTGTAATGTAGTATAGTATAGTATAGTATAGTATAGTATAGTATAGTATAGTATAGTATAGTATAGTATAGTATAGTATAGTACAGTATAGTATAGTATAGTATAGTATATTGCATTGCATTGCATTGCATTGCATTGCATTGCATTGCATTATAATCACTGCTGATTCAACGGACCAAAAAGAGCTTCAGAGTATACAAGTGCTGTTGGCAACCCCTTACATCAAGCATGTATTTATTTTCTTGGGATCATCTGAAGCTGGGAAGACATAGCTGCTTTAAAGAATTCCTGGCCCCTATGCTCTTGAATAGACTGGAACATATTTTGTCTGTAAGTCCAAAGGCTGCATAGTGTTTTTTTTTTTGTTTTTGTTTTTTTTATCAAGAACACTCTTTAAACTTTATCATATTTGCAATAAAGTAAACGAAAGATCCCACAGTGTAGTACAGACCCAGGAAAAGAAAAGAAAAAAAAAAGGAAAAAAAGTAATCAGAAAGTCCAGTTGCCTCCTGAAAAAGCACCTTTGGGACAACCAAGACATGGATGACGGAGAATCTCTACAGACTTTTAGCTATGCAATTTGGGATGAAGACCCTTAGAATGGTGTGGGAGCAAGAATGGATTTCCAGAGGAAAAATTGCAGACTACAGGATCCATTTGCATCACTGTATCCTGTATCAGGATACAGATAAACCCCCCAAGTGGCCTCAATGACCATCTAAAAGGATGCAAATGACCAGCTGTCTGCAAGGAGTATAAATCCTTCCATTCCCCACCATCCAATCAGAGCTGAAGAAGCTTCTTGGATAAGAAGTGAAATGTCTTCAAAAGAAAAAAACCAAGTCCAGTTGCCTCCTGAAAAAGCACCTTTGGGACAACCATGACGTAGATGATTGAGAATCTATACAAACCCAGGGAAAGCTGTCTTAAACTACGTATCAACCCCAATGACTGGGCATGTAGATGTCTGATAATATTTATTTGTGTCCCTAATTTTTGCCATGTAAAATGTAATGTAAAGTTGGAAGGCTCCCAAACTCCCTTGCATATCTTAACCAAACTGAGAATTCTTCCATGTTTTGTCTCAAAAGCAGATGGCCTTATGAAATTCAGGTGTCAAGCCTTAAGGCGAGATTCTAACCTTGACTAAATAATTTACTGACGAATGAGAAGTTTACTCTGTAGGCTTTGCACAAAATGTATGCAAATAATCACAGGCTAAATGAGTTGTCCTGCACTCAGTTTAAATATAGTCATTAAATTATTACCAGGACAGATACTCTAAAATACACCACAATTAAAACAACAACAACAACTAAAAAGAAATGTTTCTAGCCTGTAGAAAAAACAGAGTGGAAAGCTTTTTGTCTTCTTTTTTGGTTAAGGATATAAAAATAAATAAATAGGTTTTCCTATAAACAATATAACTTGGAAACGCAGTGCTAATTAAACTCTTCCTGTGTGGATTAAACACATTATTTTTATAATTTTGCTTCAGTAGTATTAAGAATCTTGTACAGATGTAAAGATATTCCCAAATAATAGCCCAACTTGTTGGAAGTGTAAGAAAACTCATGGAACATATTACCATCTATGGTGGATGTGCCCGGCGGCAAAAAAAATTGGATATATATAAAGAAATGGCTAGAAAAAATAATAGATCAACCAATTGAAAAAAAGCCAGAATCATTCTTGCTAGGAATACTTACAAGAACATATACCAAAGAAATAAAGTATCTGATTCTACATATCATAACTGCTGCAAGAATAACATATGCATAAAATTGGAAACAGGAAAAAACTCTAACAGACGAAGAAGTGATAGAAAAAGTTTTAGAATGTGCTGAGATGGACAAATTAACAAAAGAAATTAAAGAAAAAGAAGAGACAAATTATTATATAATTTGGAATAAATGGTATGAATGGCTTGAGTCTAGAAATAAAGAATAATAAATACAGGGAAGAATTTAAAATTATAAAACATGCATATAATAAATGTATAGAAATATATATTGTATTTTCTTACTAGTGTTAGAAAATACAATGTAACCAAAGAAAAAGGGACAATGGAGAAAATGAAACGTAAACGAGATAAGGACGAAAAGATACAAAATGGAAAAAAGGCCACAAAGAAACACTGGTTTTTTTAAAAAAAAAAGAGGAGATATTTAAATGTTGTACGTTATGTGATTGTCATTTTGTGTCATAATAAAATATTATAATAATAAAAAAAGAATCTTGTACCTTCCTCTTCAATCATATCTCAGGAATTGCTGATATATAAACCGGTAAAACTTCATTGAGTCGGGTTTAACTCTTGGAGACAAAGATGCACCTACAGTGGTACTCATCATTAATTGGTGATGAGTACCAAAAATTATTCATTCATTTATTGATTTATTGATTTATTGGTTCGATTTATATGCCGCCCTTCTCCAGAGACTCAGGGCGGCTTACAATGTGTTAAGCAATAGCCTTCATACTTTTGTATATACCTGCTTAGTAGGGCTTTTGGCCCCCCCTAAGCGGTGTCCTTTTTTATACAAAGTCATTTTATTGCCCCCACAATCCGGGTCCTCATTTTACCTACCTCGGAAGAATGGAAGGCTGAGTTAACCTTGAGCCTGGTGAGATTTCAACTCGCAGTAATTGCAGGCAGCTGGCAGCTAAGTGCTACTTAACAGCACTTTAGTCCGCTGCACCACCAAGGTTCCTTTTATGAGTGTCAAATGAATTTTTCCCATAAGGAATAATGTAGAATCTCATAAGGCAGCTGACACTGAGTTCTACTTTGTGTGCTGAATACCAAACAACATTTGAATATTGGGGCAAAATTTTTGTGTCAAAATCAGAGGTGGTATTCAGCTGGTTTGGACTGGTTTACCCAATCCGGTAGTGGAAATAGCAGTCCCACTCCCACCCTCCCCCACCCCAGCTCTATGCCATCCTATATTAGGCATGTTTTTGAGGCTGAGTGCATGCATGGAAATTTTGCGCAACAGTAAAGCACATGCGTGCGTGCCCACATTTATGAACCAATAGGGAAAGTAAGTGCATACTACCCCTGGTCCAAATGCATTGAGTATCAAAGTTGATGAGTTTCAAAGCAATTGAATACCAAGGTACTCAGACTTTAAACTGTATCTAGTTTTTTGGAGGGGAAGGGGGCAAGAGAATCAAAATGATTTCCCATTGCTTTCCATTGGGAAGCCTTTTCTCTCCACCATTCCTCTCCTCCTTTCCTTTGCCTAATAGCCTTGGAATTTGCTCATGATCTTTCCTCCAAACAGTAATCAAATTCAATTCTTGATTTTTCTTTCGATAAAATTGTATTTGACTTTTTATTAATTACATTTCTTGACTTTTCAAGGATAGCAACAGTCGGTCCTACTGCCGCCTGCTGTGAGCTACCAATATACTGATGTAGACAAAATTTATACTAATGTCAATGGAGCTGAGGAGCCTTAGATTTCTGAGCTGGTTCTCTGTTAGACTTCCTTTGCTGCTCAGTTCACTTCATTTTAAATGGTTGTCTCCTCTATCACCCTCCTTTGGCTGGTGCAACCATTCTCCATCTTTATGAGCTGCTGTATGTCTATTTGCTGCTATAGTCCTTTGTCCTCAGGCACTGCAGTGAGGTGGCATTTGATGCACACTTTTTTCTTTTTTTTTTTTTTAAAAAAACCTTTTAATTCTTACCAGAAAGCATTGCAAAGTAAAACTGCAGAGTCATCTCCATTCATTTTTTTTATCTCTTGGGTCTTGTGCTGACTACTTAGAAGAAACATTTGAATTAGGTTTATTAAATACCCTGCAGAAAAGCTGATGGTTATTAGACAGCAGCAACAAGTCAGACATATCTATGCCTTGTTCTTGCTACACATAACTCTCCTGTTAGATTTCTGTTAGAATTCCTTCTTCGTTCACTGCCTGGAAATTGCCTAAATGATACGTGCAGCAGACTTTACTTAGTCCTCAGAAAGGATTCAACCAACCACAGTCAACTCTTCATACAAACATATTGCAATCGACACCTATTCAGGGAGACAGGTGATAGATAGATGATAGATAGATAGATGATAGATAGATAGATAGATAGATAGATAGATAGATAGATAGATAGACTAGATAAACAGATACAGCAGATAAATAGATATGATAGATAGATAGATAGATAGATAGATAGATAGATAGATAGATAGATAGATACAATAGATAAATAGATACAGTAGATAGATAGATACGATAGATAGATAGATAGATAGATAGATAGATAGATAGATAGATAGATAGATAGAAGAGCGGAAGGAAGGAAGGAAGGAAGGAAGGAAGGAAGGAAGGAAGGAAGGAAGATATGGAAAGATAGAGATAGACAGAGAGATAAAGAGATAGAGAGACAAATAAAGGAAAATATTTATAGCTCAGAGTTGAGATGATGATGATGATCTCAGTAATCATGATCATGATACGTACTTTGGGTAATCAATCATCACAATCAAGAGAGCAGCAAGGACCACTCAGATAGAGAGACAGACATTGTTAGAGATAGTTAGATAGATGATAGAGACAGACAGACAAACAGATCTCCATTCAAGCTGACCACATGGAACTTACAGTTTCTCTTACTTCTTTTCCCTTTCCTCCAATTAAATGCTGCTGCCAAACTGCCAAATATTACTTATTCTACTTGCTCTTTTATTTGTTACAGCTGTTTTGGGCAGGGGTAGTGGAGCTGTATCATCATAACAAAGCATGACTTAATTTTCATTATTTCTCCTGTGGCTCACAGCCAGATGGGTGTGTGTGTGTGTGTGTGTGTGTGTGAGCAGTGGGTTTCACATTTTGTTACCACCAGTTCACCGCACACACACACGCTAGCTTCACACATACATGCACCTTCTGTGCATGTACTTTGCTTGTGCGTGCAACCTACTGTGCAAGCGCCCGCCCTCAAAAATGTGCCTAAATAGGATGCTACAGGTTCGCCTGAACCGATCTGAACCGGATGAATACCACCTCTGGTGTGTGTGTATCAGTGATGGGTTGCCCCCGGTTCGGACCGGTTCTATAGAACTGGTAGTAAAACTGGCAGGAGGCTCCACCCACCGACTCTAATGTCATCAGAATGCTTCTGCACATGCGCAGAAGAGCACTTGCACGCATGAGTGAAGCAAGTGCGTGCGTGCGGCCCCGTTGCGAACCAGTAGTAAAGGTAGGTGGAACCCACCCCTGGTGTGTGTGTGTGTGTGTGTGTGTGTGTGTGTGTGTGTGTGTATAAAGTCAAAAACAAAAATGCCATCTTACAATTTTTGTTCCTGAATCTATACGGAATGAAATAGCAATTCTCACACTGATATTTTAGAATAATCTCACCATATGACACAGTAAGTTTGGAGTAGGATGAAGTGGAAACATTATGCCCCCGGCATGCATAATTTAGCTGAGTTGTTCTCTCCTTCTTGGTTAATTGTATTAACTGTATTAAGGCACGCCAGCTGCAATTAATTAACACTTTAATTAGAATTTTAGAAGAACTATGTTATGCAATTTCTTCTTTGTGATACTAATCAGTGAAGAATAACCAATAGCAAAAGAGCAACGGTACAGTTATTTATCTCTGCCTTCACAATTGCTTTGAGTATTTCATTTATCATTATTTAGAAGAATTGAGAGCTTTAATGGGAGCTATTTCTAGTTTTTTAAAAAAATAAGTACATTATAATAGCTAGTGATGTTTTCCCAATGTTGACTTTCCATTCAAACATATGAGAGAAATTCATGGATCGAATGCATTTCTAATATATTCCTGTAACATGCTTGGGAACGATTCTATTTCTTTACCACAAAACAATTTTCATGGATTTTAACTTAAAATAAAATAAAATAAAATAAAAAGATAAACCATCTGGAATGCAACCCCAGATGGATCATCTTTTGTAATTACAAATGTGAAATCTGGATTCTTCAGTGCTAATTGTTGTTTGTTTTAGAATTCGTCTAACAATGTAACAATATAGGCGGAAGGAATTCCAAACCCCATTAACTTCATTCAAAATATTGAGATGTGACCAGCTATCAAAACAGCATAAGAAGATCCTCTGAAGACAACGCAGTCTAACATTCTTCCCAATGTATCCTAGCATCAATGGGCACCAGAAGTTCATGACCGAAGAACTGATCTGAAGACTGAGCTCTCATTTAAACTAGAAATGATATGTAGGCTACATTAACAGATAGATTTTATTTATTTATTTTATTTATTTGTTTTAATTTGTATACCGCCCTTCTCCAACAGGACTCAGGGCGGTGAACAGCCAGAATAAAAACAGAACATACAAAATTTAAAAACAGTTTAAAAATAATTAAATATTTTTGGCCACCATTTAAGATAGAATGAAGATCATGTGAAGTGTTAGTACCACTTTATAATGCCTTGGTGAGACCACACTTGAAATACTGCATCCAGCTCTGGACACCATGATATAAAAAAGATGTGTTGTGGTCCGCTGGCGGCCAGCAGAGCATGCAACAGAGTCGGACAGTGAGGAGGTTGGAGAGGAACTTGGGCCAGTCCTGGGGGCTGGGGAAAGCTCGGATGAAGGCTCTGCATCGGAGGCAGAGAGAGAGCTAGACAGCAGTGAGGCAGAGGAACAGCTGGAGCCTGCTCCCAGTGTGCACATGTACAGAACTGCCAGAAGACAAAAGCAACTCAGAAAGCAGGGTGGACTTGGGAGTAAAGCCACACCTTGGAGGTGATAGCCCCCCCCCCATAGGAAACAAAAGAGGAGCGAACGGGGAGTGGGCTTCTGCAGGAAACAATTCGTTCATTTCGTGACTCTGAGAAACTCTGTGCCAAGTTTTGCCTTGCCTTGCGTTTGGAAACTAGTTACCTGGCAGCCTTCCAAACGAGATAAGGTCTGTGTTGATAAATATGCCTTTGAAAAACTGTTTGGACAGGCCTTGCTGACTGTGAATGAAAGAAATTCACAGTCATGTAAATAAAAGATGTTTTGCCGGGACCAAGACTCTGCTTCCTGCTTTTTAAGGGAGCCTAGGTCAGAACAAGATGTTGAGACTCTAGAAAGAGTTCAGAAAAGAGCAACACAGATGATTAGGGGATTGGAGGCTAGAGCATATGAAGAACGGTTGCAGGGATTGGGTATCACTAATGAAGACAAGGACTAGGGATGAGACTCCAGGCCTGGCCTATGTTCCTCCCCAGCCTCCTCACTGTCCGACTCCGCTGCTAACTCCGCAGGCTGCTGGTGGACCACAACAATAATAAACATTTTTTTTTTCTTTATCTAATGGGGTTCTGAAGGTAGGAACTGCTAAATTTTGTTTGAGATCAGTGACCATTCTTGCCTCATTGAAATCTTTTTTTCTTAGGGCTGCATTTTCATTACTTTTCGAAGCTAACCAATCAAATAAAGTCTTTAGCACAAATTTTGGAACAATCATATTATTAAACATTAAGGAAACC
Organism: Arizona elegans; assembly: GCA_022577455.1. NCBI lineage: Eukaryota > Metazoa > Chordata > Lepidosauria > Squamata > Colubridae > Arizona > Arizona elegans. Next base: position 5,458,351 of record JAKOOJ010000032.1, on the reverse strand, counting down.
AGGCACCCATTGTAGTCAGTCTTTGTTGGGGAAATATCTATTTCTGACTCCGGAATATCACACATTATAATTATTTGAGCAGCTTAAAAAAAAAAAAAAAAAGCTTGGCACTCTAGAATTCCACTTGTTTAATACATGCTTTAAATCAAAACGACTTCTGAATGGAAATATTTGCGGATTGTCTGGAAGCATATTTTACACCCTTGATGAGATCTTCCTCTTCTTGCACCCCTCTCTCTTTTTGTTAAATAGAAATGAAAGCTTAATGTGCTGCAACAATTGCACGCACATATTCCATTGAGCATTTCATCATGGTTTGAAAGCTGTGGAAAATGCAGTATTGATTTTGAACAATGGGCTTCATTTGGTTATTAGTTGAAGTTTGCCGATATAAGGGATTGTATCCCGAGAAGTGTTTTACTATCTAAAACTAATTTAGCTAGTGACCAAAAAAAGAAAAGAAAAGAAAAGAAGGGAGTGGGGGAATAGACAAATAAGAATGGAGGACGGTAACTGTGATTATTTTCAATCTTTTAGCATCTTGGAGAACTTCAGCGATGGAAATAAAACTTTTATTTTAGCACCGATCAGTGATAAATTTGTGTTGGGTCCGTTTGGAGAATGTGCCTTATTTTGAGTGTTGGAAGACTCATTAATGCTTAGGGTGTTAATTTAATTCTCTCTCATGCATCTATCATCTATCTATCCACCTACCTACCTACCTATCTCTATTTCTATCTCTAGCTCTCTAGCTCTATCATCTATCTATCTATCTATCTATCTATCTATCTATCTATCTATCTATCTATCTATCTATCTATCTTCTCTCTCTCTCTCTATTATCTATGTATCATCTGTCTATCTACTTACCTCTCTCTCTCTCCTCCTACCTATCTAACTACCTACCTACCTATCTCTATCTCTATCTCTATCTCTATCTCTATCTCTATCTCTATCTCTATCTCTATCTCTATCTCTCTATCGTCTCTATCTCTATCTCTATCTATCTCTATCTCTATTTCTATCTATCTATCATCTATGTATGTATCTCTATCTATCTATCTATCTATCTATCTATCTATCTATCTATCTATCTATCATCATCTATGTATATCTATCTATCTATCATCTATGTCTATCTATCTATCTATCTATCTATCTATCTATCTATCTATCTATCTATCATCTATCTATCTAGGTACCTATCTCATTGGTTGTAAAATTAATTGTTCATCACTGTCATAACCACAAATGGTTGCTAATTGGAGCAGTCACTGCAGAAGGGACTACCTGTATACCCCTCATTTTTATCCATTCAAACCATCCTTATTTTACATTGTGAAACATTTCAAATTAACCGAATGACAGAGTTGGAAGGAACCTGAGAGGTCTTCTACTTCAACCCCTGCTCAAGAAGAAAACCCTATACCAGTGATGGCTAACCTTTTTGCCGCCGTGTGCCAAAAGCAGGGGGAGCAAGGGGGGGGGCTGCGCGTGCATGTGCCCATACCCATAATTCAATGCACCCCATGCATATGCATGTGACCCCCTGCACTTCCTTCACTTTTGGCACACCATGGTCCGGTGGGCCCAGTAGGCCTGTTTTTCACCCTCCCCAGGTTCCAGAGGCTTTCTGGGAGCCTGGGGAGGGTGAAAATGGCCTTCCCCACCCACCCAGAGGCCCTCTGGAGGCTGGAAACGGACCATTTCCTGACTTCTGGTGGGATTGCAAAGCCCATTTTTCACCCTCCCCAGACTCCAGAGCCTTTCTGGGAGCCTGGGGAGGGTGAAAATGGCCTTCCCCACCCACCCAGAGGCCCTCTGGAAGCTGGAAACGGACCATTTCCTGACTTCTGGTGGGATTGCAAAGCCCATTTTTCACCCTCCCCAGACTCCAGAGCCTTTCTGGGAGCTTGGGGAGGGTTAAAATTGCCTTTCCCACCCACTCCCCGGAGGCCTTCCAGAATCTAGAAATAGCCCCTTTCCTGACTTCCAGTGGGACCAGAAGGACCAAAAATCAGCTGCTGTGCCGGAGCTGAGCTAGGGCAATGCTCACATGCCCACAGGTTTGGCTCCATGTGCCATCACGTCCCTATACCATTCCGGATAAATGGCTGTCCAATCTCTTCTTAAAAATCACGAATGTTGGAGCAATCACAACTTCTGGAGGCAAGTCATTCCACTGATTAATAGTATCATGTTTCCATAGAGTTTCATACTTCATATTTTGTTGTTTAAATGTATTGCTTCTCTCTTTTTCATGATCTCATCCATTTATTTCACCGTACCTTTCCTGGTCTTTCCTCTTTGTCCATTCACTTTTCCTTTATATAATATTTGCTTCATGTTTTGATCCTCATTTGTTCCTTCTATATGATCTAACAACCTCAATGTACTTTCATGCTGATTATTCAGCTTTGTATTCATTCAGCCTCCATTCATTCTTGGCTCGATTCATTTAATAAGTAGTGCATTCAGCTTTCATGTTTCTCTTTATACACCCAACACTTAATTCCAGCCAACAAAGGAAGTAGAATATATTCTTATGCAATGTAGATATATATATTTTTTATTCTTTTGACAAGCATTCATTTCTCACAGCAGAGTACAGACTATTTGTTCGCTGTCTCCTAGCATCTGTATATCTTAAAATTTTGCCATTTTTCATTCTCACAAAACCATTTCCTGGTTCTAATTTTTCACCCATGTCTATAAACTTGCAATTGATCGCACCATTTTCCATGTCAAAAAAAATTACCTTGATCTTTGATATATTAATTTTCAGATTCATATTCTTCGTCCTGCCGTTACAATCAAACTTTGCTGCAGATTATTCAAGTTCTCGATCAGCAGAAAGGCATTGTCTGCTTACAAAAATAGAGTCATATTCATGATTCTAGCAACACATTGCTAACATATTCCCTTTACATGCATCCATAAATACAGCACACAAACAATGACATATCACACATCCTTGAATTTTTTAAATTTTATTTATCAAATTTATTTGCCATCCATTTTGCGGTTCAAGGAGAGTCTATTCTGCATTATGGCGAACCATTCATTAAGCACCTTTACAAATACTTTTCTTCCGTATAAATTACCATGCTCAGCAACTCATTTGTGACTTCATAGTCACAAAAAATCCAGAGTTTAATACTAATAATTGTATGATTTTTCTACAAATGCATGGATACATACAATTTTTTTCTCGTTTCCCAGTGTCCTACTGAGTTCAAAAATCTGACCTACACGCCTTCTATATAGCATAAATTAATCTAATTCAAATGTATTCAAAGTAAAATATATTTACATCATTTTGTCCTGACATCACATCATAATATACAAAGGAAACAAACAAGCTAGAATGGACATATGAAGCCTGAGTGATGATGATGTCTATAAATAAAGAGAAACTGTCCATCCATCCATCCATCTATCCATCATCTCCCTCCTTACTACTCTGCCTACTTTACTGGAGCATGAAAGATTCACTTATCCATTATGTCCCATCATCTTAAATCTACTACTCCTATCAACTGTTGTTGGGTTCGTCTTCCTTTGCAGATATTTGCGCAACAGACAACAAAGCTTTTGTTTTTTTGCTTTTGTTTTGAGAACAGTACAAATATGCAAGCCGCAGAATTGTAATCACACCTGATTAGCTAGATAAAAGCCAGCTCTTTTACATGGTAACTACTGCTTAATGGGAGAACAATTATGTGATTAGGGTTTGTTTCTTCCTAAACTAAAGTGTTACCAGGAGATCAAGAAGTAAAGTTTATGGGATGATTGGTCTTTGAGTTGTTCTATTTACTTCTTATATCATCTCCAGGTGATACTAGCTGCATTACCATCTGGGAGGCATGAATTCTACTTATCATTATAGGTTGTGTTCAAAATTGAGTCTGTATATTTTCTAATTAACAGCTTCTTTTCCTAGTGGGAAATAGGAAGTAGGGATATGATTGCCATCAAAAAGAAAATCTTATATGAGCATTAACTCATGGTGACCCCTTAATACTGGGAGTTTGTCCCAACCCTATTATGATTATCTTGTGAGATAAGAGCAACTATCTGACCTCAGAAATGCTGAGCAGGCCGGAACTTAGCTAGTTCTTGAAAGAGCTTACCATGAAATCTTAGGGCTGTAAACTAGTTGGGAAGTCAAATAATACATCTTGGAAGAAGATATGAAAATCTACCTACATACTATTGCCAAGAAAATTACAGAGACAAATCCATGAAGTCACTATTGGTCAGGTTCAATCGGAGGGAGACCTCACCTATATGTGTATCATTATGATTACTTTTAAGCTGATCCATATTGTAGATATTTTTCCTTTTTTCTTTCCTTCCTTCCTCCCTCCCTCCCTCCCTCCCTCCTTCCTTCCTTCCTGGATTTCTGTGGGATGAGCGCTAAACTATTTAAAGAGTTTCATTCAGAATTTTCTTAAACTTCATTACTATTATTATTATAATAAACTAAATAAAGTAATAAATAACTTTATTGTCATTGTACGTGTATACATAGTATACCCATACAACAAAATTCACTTAACACCCAAAGACCAGGTCCAACACACATAACAATCCCCATAACGTTAAATATAATATAACATTATACATACACACACGATTATATTATTATTATTATTATTATTATTATTATTATTATTATTATTATTATTATTATTATTATATCTTTGGTGAGATTCACAGCCTTTGAGGCTGTTAATAGCTCAACAGCTCGAATCCTAACCAAGGACCTAGGAACTGTTAAGGTATCGTCGGAGGATGTAAGCTGTTCCGAGTAAGGTGGTTTTTTGTAGAGTCAAAATGTTCAAGTCCGGTAAATTTAGAATTTCTAAATAGCGGGGTAGCCCTTTGGGTATTGCTCCAAGAGCTCCAATTACAATCGGGACAACACACAATTTCTTTTTCCACAGTCGCTCAATTTCAATTTGTAAGTCCCGGTACTTTGTGATTTTTTCTTGCTGCTTATCTTCAATCCGTGCATCACCAGGTATTGCAATGTCAATGAACCATACTTTTTTCTTTTCAACTATTGTTATGTCAGGTGTGTTGTGGACCAAGTGCCTGTCAGTCTGAATCCTGAAGTCCCACAAGATCTTGAGTTTCTCATTCTCTAAAACTTTCTCAATCTGATGTTCCCAGTGGTTTTTGCTGTACTCAAATCCAAACTTCTGGCACAATTTCCAGTGATTCCAATGATCTTAGCAATGCGGTCATGGCGTTGTAGATAGTCAGTTTGTGAAATTTTGCTGCACCCACTGATCAGGTGGTCGACTGTCATTATTATTATTATTATTATTATTATTATTATTATTATTATTAATTCAGGTGGCTCCCTAGGTGGCTCAGTAGCTAAGAGGCTGAGCTTGTTGATTAGAACGGTTGGTGGTTCGAATCCCTAGATTAGGTCTCCTGCATGAGCAGGTGGTTGGACTAGATGACCTCCAAGGTCCCTTCCAACTCTGTTACTGTTACATGGAATAAAAATATATTCTTCTTGTCTGAGCTTTTCACATAATGCAATAGGACTTTACCAGTGGGGGGATTCAAATAATTTAACAACTGGTTCTCTGCCCTAATGACCAGCTGGTTGGGCATGGCCAAGGTGGGTGTGGCCAGGGCATATGACAGGCAGCACCCGGCCTCCTGCATCTCCCTGGGAGCAAAAACAGGCCACGGTGCGGGGGGGGGATACCACCACCACGTGCCCTGTTTTGGGCCTAGTAGGCCTCCCTGCAGCCTCCTGGGAGCAAAAATGGGGTGCGTGGGGACTCCTGGAAGGGGCAGGGAGGGGAGGGGCCAGTCATCAATTTAACAATTGGTTTTCCTGAACCAGCCTGAACCGGCTGAATCCCACAACTTGACTTTACATATACTTATATATAGAGATGTCTAGAATATAATTTTATTGTTATGCTTAATCTAATTGGGTGCTAACGTGTTAAATTGTCTTCTCTTTACAAAAATTGAAATGCTTCTAGAGCATTTCTTCACATTATACATCTGTATGAAAATATTTGAAAAGCAATTATAACTTGTTTTTAATTTTTACCTTAGTGAACGTGAAAAAGAAGCATGAAGGGGAAAAAAAAAACCAAGAAAAGCCCAAATCAATAGACAAGAGGTTTACAAGGAACATAATATTAAGTAAATTAAGTATGAACTTTCAGAATATTAGTTCTGTGTATTTAAATATCTTATATCATCTTCAAACTGCAGATCATTATTCCAATCAAGTAGATGAATGAATATCAACAATAGTAATCAGCAGTATAAAATATAAATGAAATATAAATACAATATAAAGAAAATGATATTTCTTTAAATATAAATTGAAATACGGGATGAAAAAAGTTACAGTCCCATTTGCTCAATAGGAAATCTGCCCTTAATTAACGAATCATCCATAACTTGAGAGTTAAAACTATATTATGAGAAATGTCAGATGTGATACAAGCCCATGGGTAGAATTATAGTCTAAAAATAGTCTCCGTGTTACATTAAATGCTCAATTAGATTTATCTTTCAAATACAAGGTTAATACAGACATTGAGGTATGCTCCCAGGATTCTGAAATTTGTACCGGAACAATTGTAAAATAAAATACTATTCTACATGGTGTTTTCGGGGCAGGAAAGGTGTTCCTTTGGGCAGAACAGAAGGAACAGATATGCAAAAGGAAATGACTGTGTCCTTCATCACACTAGAAAAAGAAAAAAACAAAGAAACAACAAAAGGGTTTTGACACAAAGAAAAAATGCAATGTTCAGTTGTGCTTTCCATGTTGCTCCTTTCCTCAGTCTCTTATAAATAACACATCACTTACTATTCAGTATGGAAATTAGTCTAAGACAATAAATATCTGTAAAAAATGCCGCCATGCTTCAATTTTCTTTTTCCTATCCCTATTGGAGAACATTAAAGCTGTTGACATTCATTGTGTCATTAGCGAACAACTGAGTACATATTCATGAACATTATTGACAAAATGGGCAAGCAGGATAAGAGTTGTAAGAAAGGCACACACTGTTTACTCTCGAAAGAGCTCTTGAGGACTGTTTAAATGCCCACTTCACAATGCAAGGTAGAGACTTGTTTCTCGGTAGACAATTCCTTTAGCCAGATAAATATCAAAGGAATATGACCAGCCGCGGATTTCGCGTTATGCTACTACCAGTTCGCCATGTGTTCATGCGCCTAATTCATGCGCGTGCCTGCCTTCTGTGCATGTGCCCAGCCTTCCACACATCAACTTTGCTTGCACATGTGGCTTCTGAGTGTGCACCTGGCCTCAAAAAACATCCTAAATAGTATGGCATAGCGCCGGGTATGTGTGTCGGGGGGTGGTGGGGGCGGTCCCAGCCATGATTTCCGCTACCGGTTGAATGCTACCTCTGAATACAATGTTATTGAATGCTCTCTGATCAGCATTCTGTTTGAAAGAAACCCAATTGCTACAACTGGTTGAACAGGTTAGTTCAACACACCGGCTTTACTTAAATTTGGGTCATCTTTACTTTGCTTTGCTTTGCTTTGCTTTGCTTTGCTTTGCTTTACTTTACTTTTATTTGATTTATATACCGCCCTACTCCCAAAGGACTCAGGGCAGTGAACAGCCAACAATAAAATACATATATGCAAAATTTAAAAAGCAGAAATAAAATCAAATTAAATAGGTTGGCCCAGACAAGTTAAAACCCCAATCAATTTAAAACAAATTTAAACTTTGAGTATTAAAAATATTAAAAATATTAAAATTATTACAATTGTTTAAAAAGAGGGAGAAAGTTAGTCCAGGCCCGCCTGGTGGAATAAAAAGGTCTTTAGAGCGCGGCGGAAGGTGCACAATCTATTTTAATCCTAGATTTTCCCTAACTTCTTAACTTTTCTAAGGTTCATTTTCTTCCTATTTAGCCTTCACTTTCATTTATTTATTTTATCTTTCAAATTCATGAATCACCCACCTTCCTCAAAGAGGGATTACGGGCAGTACACAACAGCATGTTAAAATATAAAACAGTATATATATATATATATATATATATATATATATATATATATGTGTGTGTGTGTGTGTGTGTGTGTGTGTGTGTGTGTGTGTGTGTATGTATGTGTGTGTGTATATATATATATATATGTCTTTGGTTATTCGGGTCTTCTCCCATGTAAAATTGGAGGTGTCTTGGCGACGTTTCGACGAAGTCTCATTCGTCATCTTCAGGCTGGTGTTCTCGGCTTCGTGCTTCCAGGAGCAATGTGAGATCGCAGCTGTCTCTTCCTTTTAACTGCTAGTGGGAGTGTGAGCTGATTGGGTGGGAACTTGGCTGTGTTCTGATTGGGTGGAGGTGTGTTCTGATTGGTTAGGGGCTTGGTTATGCTCTGATTGGATGGGGGCTTGGTTGTGCTCTGATTGGCTGGGGGTGTGTTCTGTTTGGGTGGGGGCTTGGTTGTGCTCAGCTTAGTCTGAGTTGCAGGGGGATTTGAGCTGGTGAGTTGCGTTGTTGTTGTTTGGCTTCGTGTTTGTGGCCGTGCGAGCTCTTCATGGTGGGTGTCAGTCTACTTCATGTATGGATTGGAGGGTTTTAAAGTGGCTAATGACATCTGGGGTGGTGGCCGGGGCCTCCCACCGGTTTTACTACCTGTTCTTGCGAACTGGTCCGAAACCGAGGGCAACCCACCACTGATTATAAAAAGCTCATTTAAGCTCATTAACGCAACTGCCTCTAGCTACCTATTCTTTTTTTATGCTTCTCTGTGATGTCATCAATGCTACTGCTAACTACTATTACATGTTAATGCTGAGAATTTCCCATTTCTGTTTAAAAGAAGAAATCTAAAAATTACTTTAACCTCAACCATTAGGTGCTATGATAACTAATAGCTGGCTGGAAAAACATGCTATAATCATATAGCATGACATTACAGCCACCGATATTCTGATAGCTCTCAATAATATATATTATGTGATATAATAACATAGCATGCTGTACTATAGCGCAGACAAGGGATCGGATGGATAGGTGTGAATACAGAAGCTCAAGTGGATTAAAACTCAGAATTTTTTTCAAAGAAACCATGCAAGACGGTGTGTCTTGGACATAATCATCTAACTTAATAAGTGCAGGTAAGGCGTAGAAAGTGTCTGGGTCTTTATCAGTATGGGTATGTTGCCCCTAGCAACAGTGCGTGAAAACTGTCAGTCATGCTACTTATAAGAAGTATTGGAACATGTTTCACCTGTTATTCTTTTAATCCTACCTTCACAGAAGTGTCGGTCACTCTATAAAGAAAATTATATCTTACTCCCATGTACTGTAAACATTTTCATGATGCCAAAGACATTTCTTTTCCGGGATATTGATCTTATGACAACGTTTTATTAAATTGCATTTATTTCTATTATGTCGAATGATAAATGTAGATTTAATAACTTGCATGAAGACTGTTGATGGAGTAAATTGATAGCGCTTCATACACCGCCATTATTAACCTCTGATGTTTGAGGTGCTTTAGTTACGAAACAGTTGTAGTTTTGTGCGTGACAACAATTGCAGCTTTGTATTGTTTGCATTTATTAACTGAGATAACATAGAAAGCGATGGCAGAGATTAAAGCAGAATCATTTCTACTTTGGAAGTATAAAATGTGAAATAATGTTGAATCCTTAGCAATGTCTTTGTTGGTTTACTGCTATATTATTTTAGAACAGATTTTAACAGTGGTTCCGATTTGAACTGCATTCATTCTATGGTTGCATTTTCCATTTTATGTTTTGCTTTATTGTTTAAAAAAATTACAAAAAAAAATACAATTTTTCTCAGTTCTCTCAATGGCGTCATTTCTATGGAATCAATGTGAAGCAAACACATTCATCATTAAGGAATTATTAGTCTGTTACCAAAATACCATCTTAAAATCTGTGTTATAAAAATTAATAATAGCATAAATTTATACTGCGTGATGAACTAATTGTACACATATTCCCCTTAGTTTCAGCATTTTCAGTTTCATAGTATAATAATTACTGTTAAAACCGGACCATTGTAAAATATAATTAGATTTTAGAGAGGAATTTCAGCTCCTGTGATTAAAAATATCACCAGAAAATTCTGTGTTTTATTAATGATTACAATAAAAAAAAGATTTGAATCTATGAAAAATGAAGGAGATTGTAATTTAAACAATTTACCAGGCAACATGTTTAAATACAAGATTAAAGTAAATTTTAATTAAAATAGTGACCTAGTGACACTTCTGCCAAAGAAAAATATATTTCATCATCAGGAGTATGGTTCATGAAATCAAACTTCTAAAACACTTCTAGGTAATATTTATAGTTAATGTTTAGGCCAGTGCAGGTAAGTGTAAGCCAAGCACTCCCCTTTGCTAATGTCTCCTCTCAGTCCAAATAATAACAGATGGGCCTATTTGTTTATTGTAGAGCATAAGGTACATTAAGGTTTCTGTGCTTACTCTGCAGCTATACTTTTTTTCCCCACCCTAGCAAGAGAAGTTAAAATGGATTTGCTACCCAGAGTCACTTTCTGACAGATGGCAGCCATATAAATTGGATTAATAAATTAATTAAAATAAATATGTGGGTTGAGCTTTCCTGGTATTAAGCTCTACATTCCATGAGTTGTTTTGTTTTTTCCCCCCATTTTGTTTAATTTTATTTTTGTCTTGGTGCCTGATCATTTTTCTAAAATCTCTGCCTTCTATGTTCCTAATTCTTTGCCACTAAATTGACTACCACAACTGAATTTTGTCAATATCTATACATGGCAACAGGGAGGATGATCAAAAAAGTCGGCAGTTCAGTGGTTCGAATCCCTAGTGCCCAGTGGTGAAATCCAATTTTTTTTTTTTACTACCGGTTCTGTGGGCATAGCTTGGTGGGTATGGTGTGGCTTTGTGCGTGGCAGGGGAAGGATACTGCAAAATCTCCATTCCCACCCCACTCCTGGGGGAAGGATACTGCAAAATCCCCATTCCCACCCCACTCTGGGGCCAGCCAGAGGTGGTATTTGCCGGTTCTCCGAACTACTCAATATTTCCACTACCGGTTCTCCGAACTGCTCAAAATTTCTGCTACCGGTTCTCCAGAACCTGTCAGAACCTGCTGAATTTCACCCCTGCTAGTGCCGCGTATCAGAGTGAGCTCCTGTTACTTGCTCCAGCTTCTGCCAACCTAGCAATGCAAAAGCATGTAAAAATAGAGACCAGCAAGTAGAAAAAATAGGGACCAGTTTTGGTGGGAAGGTAACAGAGTTCCGTGTGCCTTCAGTGTTTAGTCATGCCGGCCACATGACCACAGAGATGTCTTCGGACAGCGCTGGCTCTTTGGCTTAGAAATGGAGATGAGCACCATCCCCTAGAGTTGGGAACGACTAGCACCTATCTGTGAGAGGAACCTTTACCTTTACCTTTTTATACATGGCAACCGAGAATCAATCTTTCACTTCTCAAGATGATTAGATTTTTCTTCCTTAATCCATGTTTCATTTTTTTTTTTCCCCCAAGACAAAAAAATGCTGTCCAACTTTATGTTTTCAAGGAACCATTTTGATGGTCAACTCTCTGTGCCCAACATTCAGTTGATGTTGTCACTCTGCCTCAAAAGTTTATTTACCTTCCAAGTTCTCAATTATCTCTTTTATGAGGGTTTAATTTGAACAAAAGTTGCCCAAAACTTTTGTGGGCAAATAGTTTTATTCTATGACCAATTGAACATCTGAAATCAACTTAGCCGATTTGTTTCAGGAGCTTTGCAACACAATGTTGCTTTGTAGTGCTGACATAAAGCACTTCTTTCTTGTGAAGAAGTATTTCATAAATAATACTCTTTCCCATCCTCTGATAAATGAAATGGTTATTTTTAGCCATATCATTTCAAATTCAGATTTTATTAAAGAGAAACTGTATGGATGTTCCAGCTAATCAAGTTATTACTAAGTCTTGGAGCACTCCAGCTGCATTGCAAAGAGGTGTGAAAAAATTAAAGTTCAACCTTCTTTAAAAAAGGAAAAAAAAGAAAAGGACACTAACCTGTTTCTATTTATGGTCCAATAATGGTTTGGGTAGGTTGAAAATAGCATTCATTCAGAGCCTCAGCTGCGTGATGATCAAGTTCAAGAAGCAATTCCAAAATTAAATATGGTTTTTTTTTTTGAAAAGCAGAATATTCAATATTTTTTTTCTTTAAAAAAAATCTTAGAATTCTTAGAATGCAATTAACAACCAGAAATACATATTATCATTTCAACAGGATTTTTTTTTTCTAGCTATGCTTGTATAGGATTGGAATCCTAAGTATGATGTCTAAAATATAAGACCGTGAGAAAGTATTATTTATTGAATTGGGTTAGACTGCATCATTGGCTGACCAACCGTACTCAACGTTGGAACTGCATCTACATGGAGGGAAGTATGCAGTGGAGTACACCAAGGCTCTGTTTTAGGCCCAGGACTCTTCAACATCTTCATCAATGACTTGGACGAGGGGATAGATAGGGAACTCATCAAATTTGCAGATGACACCAATCTGGCAGGAATACCCAACACTCCAGAAGATAGGCTCAAGATTCAGAAGGATCTTGACAGAATTATTAGATTTATAACCTATAAGCCAGATTCCTGTCTTTCTTGCAGAAATGAATTTCCAATTTTCCCTACAAAAATTGGAGTTAGCTGGCTGAAGGAGAACGTCTAGTTAATCCTTGAGCTTTCATGAGTGAGAATAGATTTGAACCTCTGTCTTCCTGATCTTAATCCAACACCTTATTTTCAACTCCATTGTCTTTGTATATAAGTATATTTGGTTATTAAATCTATCATTGTGACCAGCGCCGGAAAACTTCAATTGTAAGACAATGGCCCAAAACTCGAAATGTGTTCGGATTTTATTTGGAATTAGTAGTATTAAGGCTTCATATTCTGATTTATCACAGCAGTTGTATTGTCCTCTAATGGTTGACAGTTAGGATTAAGAAGATATGAATGCAATTAGGAATATTCCTAATTCAAATTGTGTGAATGCATGCATTAAATATGTTACAGCAGTTTGGCAGTTCAAATCTCACCAGGCTCAAAGTTCCATCCTTCCATCCTTCCAAGGTGAGTAAAATGAGGATCCAGATTGTTGGGGGCAATATGCTGGCTCTGTAAACCACTTAGAGAGGGCTGTAAAACACTGTGAAGTGGTATATAAGTCTAAGTGCTATTGGTATTGCAAGAGTTGTTGTTCTCTTAACAATACATAATCTCTCCCTCCCTCCCTCCCTCCTTCTTCCCCCCCCCCTCTCTCATACACACATATAAACATATCATCCAGATTCTCATGGATAGATATCAAAGTAGTAATTGTTTGGTTATCTTTACAAGAAATCTAAAACGATTGATTGGTGAAACCATAAAATGAAGGAGTCTGGCAAAAATCAAATGAGGAATGGATGCTACAAAGATGAGGGTAAATAGGAGACATTAACTAAATGATATCTCTAGATAGATAAAGTCTAACTACCAAGAATACACTCAAAGACAGCAAGAAATGATTAAGATGAAAAAAGCAGGGGAAAAAATACGAAGTGTTTTTGATAGAATTTTTTTAAAAAAAATTCGGAAGTGGGTGAAAAGCTATAAAGGGAAGAGTGAATTGGATTAAAAACAAAAAGGAGAAAACGGGAGGGAGACTAATGCAGAAGAAGTAGTTCAGAAATTTATATGAGAAGGAAAGCAATACAGAATGCAATTGCAGTGAACATTTTAAATGTGAGTGCCTAAATTGGGGAAGGGGAGGGATGTTGTGAGTTTGTTGGGAAATGGTAAGGCTACAGGTGCAAATGGGGACAAAACTGAAGACATGTTAAAATTTGGATGAACTTTATGAAATGACTGAACAATTTTTATTAAAAAAAGTTTTTTTTTTTAAACAAACAAACATTTAATAGATCAGTCATTCATGTTCAGAAGCTAAAAATTACTGGAATAAAATTAAGATATGGCTTGAAGAAATAATACAACAACGTATTGATTTTAAACCAGAGCTGTTCCTATTGGGTATCCTTCCAGAAAAAAAAATAGTAAAGAAAATATCTATTTGATTATATATGTAATAACAGCTGCAAGGATTATTTATGCACAACATTGGAAAGCAGAGAAAATACTTTTGGAAGGAGAAATCATTAAGAAAATTTTAGACCGTGCAAAAATGAATAGATTGACTGATGATTAAGGAAAGAGAAGATTCAGAATACTTTAAGATATGGAACCAATTTTACCATTGGTTAGAAAAGAGATACAAATAAATAAATTAATAGAAAAGAGATACAAATAAATAAATTATGTATAAAAATGCTATAATCAGAATATTCTGTTAGTGATGAATTGTTGCAATGGTCTTGATGAGAATGAAGATAGAAAGTACAACAAAAAGAAGAACTATTAGAGACAACACTGAGATGTCACATGGAATGTACAAATTGTTATTCCCCCTCCCCCCTCTCTCTCCTTCTCCCTTCTGATCCCACTCCTCTTCCCCTTCCCCTCCTCCTCTCTATCTCCCTCACCCTTTCCCTCCCTGTGTCCCACTCGCTCCCCCTCTCCCTGTTCCCGCTCTCCTTCTCCTCCCTGTCTCCCTCTCTATCCCCTGCTTTCTCTAGATAGTTGGAGAAATGCAGTTATTGTATTATTATACAAGGGGGGAAAAAAGAGGGGGGGAACCCAGGGAAACAAAGATGAAGCAAAATGACCCAAACCTGACTCTACAGACACGCACAAAGATATTTAGAAGCAAGCAAGTTGAACAGTTAATGGAAGCAAATTCTGAAACAGCAACTAAAGATAATGAAGTTACTGTATTTTTCAGACTATTAAGATGCACTTCCCCCTCCCCCTTAAAAGTAGGTGAAAATAGACTGAATACGGCGTTTTGGGGCTCCTGAACCCTCCGCACGTCACATTTTTGCCCTCCCCTTAGAAACACTCTGCAGTGCTCCACAAGACCTGTTTTTGCCAAAAATGGGCCCATTTTTGACAAAAATGGGCCTATTTTTGGGTTCTCGAACCCTCCGTGCATCACATTTTTGCCCTCCCCGGTCCCCAGAAGCACTCTGCAGGCCAAAAATGGGTGCATTTTTGGTGAAAACCAGATCCGTGGAGGCCCAAAGCAATTCTTTTTTCTTGTTTTCTTCCTCTAAATCTAAGTGCGTCTTACAGTCTGGTGCGTCTTATACTCTGAAAAATATGGTAATTGCCATCTAGTAAGTCACATTTGATCCCCAAACTGAAGAGGTCAGTGGAAGAACAACAGAGAGGTGACATGTGATGGAATGCTAGCAGAGAGTAGCTGGAAAACAATAAAAAGAAGACTGGACAGAAGATGGTTGAAGGGCCCCAATTTGTCCATACTAGTCCGATCGACAGAGTTTTCCTATATTCCTTTATCCCTGCCGTCCCTTAATCATTGTCCAGCTGGAGCATATGCATGTGTGTTCAAGCAACTGTAATTAATACAGCTTTTGTAATATAACAGAGACCCACTGTGTGTTCCCATGTGCATTTCATTATTGCATAACATTCTGAAGTTCAACTCTGAATGCCAGCGCTAAAGGAGGGGGGGGATTAGGGCGTAACATGTACTGAACCTAAGCAAATATTTGCTAGAATTCTGATGGCAAAGCTGCAAGATGTGTCCATGGACAGAACTTGGGAAGTTTAATGCTTTAAGAAGAAACCCAAACCTACAACCCAAATGTTGGAGATGTGATTGTATTGATGCTACCTATTTTCATGTTTGGTGGACTTGTAAAAAAGTTAAAGCATTCTGGATAAAAATATGGTGGATTATTCAAAATATTTTTTTTTAAAAAAGGATAAAGTTTACTCCACAGTTGTTTTTGTTAGGTATAATTACAGATTGTACGGCTATAGAGACTAATTTGATTCTGAATTTAATAACTGCAGCAAGACTCTTGGTGGCGCAGTACTGGAAGAAGGAAGATTTTCCTACTATTCAAGAATGGACATTAAAAGTAGTAAATTTAGCAGAAATGGGGAAAATTTCAGCATATCTAAAGGACCATTCAAATGAGAAATATATGTTAGAATGGAGAAGATGGATTGATTATATTCAAGGCAAATATCGGACTAAAAAATTTCAAATAGCTTATGAATGATCAAAGAGATTTTATAAAGTACTTAAATTTAGTTTATTAAAAGGGGAGTTAAAAGTTCAAGAGGGGGATAGGAGGCTATAGATAATTAGTTTATGTTAGCTTATGATTGTCAAATGTTATACCCTGTATTTTGCTCTGGGAAGTGGGGAGGGGAGGGAGGGGAAGGGGAGGGTTGGAAGGGGAGGAGGGAGGGGGAAGGGGAAATGTTTATAAAACTTTTTAAAATGTTTCAATAAAAAAAGAAGAAGAAAGAAGCAGAGGCAGAGAGAGAGAGATGGAATATCTGTCGTGGTCTTAGAAAGACGTTGATGGGGACATGACAGTACATGCACATCTGTGCAGAAATTAAGAGATGTCTTTGGCCGAGAACTTGAATTATGTTTGGTTAATGTCGGACGGTACGATGGAATAAAGAGTATGGACCTGAAAATTAATATATTGACCACAAACATTGTTATCTTCTCCAGGGGAAATGGAATGAATTATTGCAAGTAACATAAATTGCAAAAACAAATTACGCCCAACCTAGGACAATAAGTACCAGAGGTGAATGTTAAACTAAAGATGAGAAATGGATTCGTAAAAATTTAGGGCATACAAATTCTTAAGGTCGACAGTAGATAATTAAAAATGGAATGAAGGTGCAGACTTTCAACCATTGGCCTTAAATGAGTTATTGAATTGGCCTGCTCACCGGGTATCTGAGTCCTGCTGTGTGAATGGCCTTATCTATAACATACAGGCTGCTTGGGGAAGGAAGGAAGAAAGGAACAAAACAACTTTATTCCCCAAATATCTACTTTTTCCTAACCGATATCACCCTCTTTCATATTGAACAGAAGCTCCTTCACTTTCTTAGATTTCAACGATTGAAAGGGCTCCTGATCTAAAGGGCTCCGGGTCCAAGAAATTTAAATGTTAATAAATGTTAATAAAACAAAGGTGGTCATTGTAGATTTTGGAAAGAGCTGGTATAGTCAAACTCCACTCAGTATCAAGGATGCAGCTGTAGAGGTGGTCAACAGTATTAAGTAATTAAGAGCAGATAATTAACAATCTGAACTGGTCTCGCCACACGTCATCCTTAGTGAAGCGTGCAAACCATCATCTGCATTTCCTGCATTGGATGAGGAGAGCACCTCTTTCTCCTTCTGTCCTGGCCACCTTTTACAGAGGCACAATTGAGAGCATTTCAACAAACTACATCCCTGTTTGTTTTGGTGACAGCAGTACCTCAGATAGAAAGTCCCTACAGAGAGGGGTGAGGACAGCTGAGAAGATTATAGGAAGCTCCCTTCCTGTCATTCAGGATACTGCTTATAAGCGCTATGTGCTTAGAACTCAAAGCATTGTTAGAGACCCCACACACCCACTTTACGGTTTGTTTTTGTTGCTCCCCTCTGGGAGGAGGTTTCGAAGTATTTCTAGCAGGACTACCCGATTCTGTAACAGCTTTCTTTCCTAGGCCATCCATCTGGTAAACTTGCAAGATTTGTTTTGCTCGCCATGGACATGTGTTCGTCTGAACTAGACTGTGTTGTTTCTCCATGTCATATAATATATGTGGATATATGCATAATTTTGTATTTATTTATTTATTTTATCATGTTTATGTAGAGTATATTGGAGGTGGTAACCCTTTGAGTGCTGTATGCAATGAAATTTCATTGGTGTACATTCAACAATTAATTATAAATTATGACAATAAAGTTATTATTTTGTTCTGTCCTGTCCTGTCCTGTCCTGTCCTATTCTAATTCTTCATTCCATTCCATTCCATTCTAAATTACTGGAAAATCTGTCTGTGCTATATACCTCTTCCACATTCATTACCCTGCCATATTGTTATTGTCTCGTCTGTCCTTTGCTTCAGAGTTCAACTTCCCTTTGCATTTCGCTGAATACAGATCTCGTAGGTTGTTTGCGAAATATTTTACAGTAGCATGATGGAAGCGTATGGCCCTGATTTTCAAATGGATGGCTGCCCAATTACCATTTCCACTTGATCAGTTTTGCAAGAACAAACATCTGTTCTCTTCTATGTCATCCGATGGACTCGTATACAATCCATTTAGGAAGAAAATGATTACCGAGCTATAGCGAAGCACTTACCTGTTTGCAAAATGTTACCACTTCATACAGAATAAATGATATAGCGACATATGTTTCTGTAATACAGTAGTGGCCAAAATTATGGAAACCTTTTGGGAAAAGTGTATTTTCTAAAACAAGCTAATAAAACCACTTTTTTTTTGAGTAGTACCATAAAATTATATATCAATGGAAAGATAATTTAATCAAGAATGTAATGCAATCACTTTTATGAAGGATTTGCTATTAGAATAGCAGTTACAGTGTAAAGAAGAAAAGTGAAACACATAGAAAAAACGAGATATACAAAAATGATCCCCATAGAAAAAACGAGATATACAAAAATGATCACCATGTCAGTTAATAGTTCGTTGGGTAACCTTTAGCATGAGTTATGGCCTTATGACGTCTTCCCATGGAGTGAACCAAGTCTTTTAGTTCTGCAGCTGTTATCATGTGAAACCAAGATTGAATGATTGCTTCTATTAACTGGGTTTTATTGCTGGGTCACTTCTGATTAACATGTTCTTTAGTCGGCTCCATAGATTTTTCAATTGGGTTAAGATCTGGGCTATTCTCAGGCCATTCTAGCAGTGGAATAGGATTATCTTGAAACTCCAAAAATGTTATTGGTGTTATTAGCCATCAAACCTCAAAAATACACTTTTCCCAAAAGGTTTCCACAATTTTGCCTACTATTGTACGAGGAGCAGTGATACCCCTCCATTAGCTTCTTGTATCTTTACTCCATAAGTTTATCCCTTCTCCAAAATTGTTAATTCTCTTTACCCTTATCAGGGAATCCACAGGCAAAAATTTTATAGTGGAATCTGTTGCAGATGGATGGGATTGTATCTGCTTTTTCATTTGCTGTTTATTACCCATAAAGTTATTTCTTTATTGAGTATGTTCGAGAAAGGTTACTATGGAAGCTGATATGACAATGGTCCCCCAAAGCAATATGAATTTGGAAATATTTCCTAGATGTGCAAATAGAGAATCTGTGAAATTCGCCAGGCCTCGGAAATCAATAGTATTACAAAAACAGTCAAAATCTGTCATACCTTCTTCACTTGCCAGTAATGTAATTAATCAGTGGAGATTAAAGAAACAAGAGGAAACGTCACATTTTGTGGGAACGTTTTTTACCGCAAAGGTAAATTTTGGAACAACATGTCAGAAATCGAAAAGCAGAATATGACTTTTTCTTTTATTTCTATACACAGTATAATCACAAGGCATCAGTAAAAATGCCAAGAAAGAAACAAGAATGTGATTTCTTACTACAGCAGCATAAGATGCCCAACGAATGAGAAAAGGCAGCTTTTACTGTTTTCTCAGCAACCAAGCATTCAAGCTGTTCTTCTCTTCTGTTGCTGGAGGTGATGCTGTTTCTTCTTTTTTGATGAAGCATCATGGGACTTGTAGTCCAAATCATAATTCTCTGGTATAATGCCTTAGCAATTGGATTTGCTGACCAGCCATTTTTTTTTAAAAAAAAATTGATTTATATGCCGCCCTTCTCCGGAGACTCAGGGCGGCTTACAGTGCGTTAAGCAATAGCCTTCATACTTTTGTATATTTATACAAAGTCAGCTTATTGCCCCCACAAACTGGGTCCTCAATTTACCTACCTTAGAAAGGATGGAAGGCTGAGTCAACCTTGAGCCTGGCGAGATTCAATCTTACTTTAATTGCAGACAGCTGGTGTTAAATTACAGTGCTTCTGTCTGTTGAGCTAAACCAGGCTCCCATTTCAAGCATTTCAAGGACCTTTCTCTATAAATCTCTTCTTAATTTGCATAATTCTGGGGTGGGATAAGTTCAAAGAAAGTAGTCCCATCGGTACTTTTCGAGTAGACAATTGGACTTTCCATAAAGTCCACTTGCCTCTTTGGGACAACCATGACCTGGATGACTGAGAATCTCCATGGACATTCAAAGAAAGTAAGATAAAGTTATCTTGTTTAAGATAAGGGTGGGCTTATTTTTAAGTAGGCTTAATTTATTTTCAGATTTTTAGTGGGGATTCACATATCCAAAGCACAAATCCTAGGTAGAGGATATTTCTCTCTCTGGGCACAATGAGAATATATCTGCTGCAAACTCTGCATTGGCGACAGGAAGGACATCCAGTCATTAAAATCTCGGCTCCATTCAGTTGCCCAGACTCCACCCCACAAGGAATTATGGGATCATTAAAAGACCAAAAAAAAATCACATATCCAAAGCTGAAATTTCCTGATATGACAACTAAAGTTCTAAAGCTTCCTTATCGGATCCATGAAATATGAGCACCACTTAGTAGATACATTTACTAGAGACCCCCTAACACCTTATAATTAATATAACATCTAATTTAGAGCCATCAAATCTGGCCTGAAACATCCAAATCACAGTAATTGTCAGCAAAGAAATACTGATTATTTTTTCTGCGGCCCTCACATAGTAATCTGGGTTTCTGAAGCTGAGGTACCATAGTCCTGAACCAAATAAACCAGGTTGCCTTTGACCTGGCACCCTGCTCTCTATAAACATTTGATTGTGCTCATGGACAAGAGATTTTACACAATCTTATGGATCTGTCTAATATTTTCAAAACTAGGGTCAAAGATTCAGCGATTGGGTTTCTTGACTAGTCAGTGAAAAAATACCTGTCAATTATTATGGTTTGTCACACAGTCAACCAGATGTTCAGACGAATTTGGCATTTTTATCTGCCTCCTGAGTCCTTCCCAAGATCTGTGATAAGCAGATGTGGATGTTTGATTGTGTTAGAGCCAGGGGTGCTATTTAGCAGGTTCTGACAGGTTCTGGAGAACTGGTAGCGGAAATCTTGAGTAGTTTGGAGAACTGGCAAATACCACCTCTGGCTGGCCCCAGAGTGGAGTGGGAATGGAGATTTTGCAGTATCTTTCCCCTGCCATGCCCACCAAGCCATGCCCACAGAACTGGTAGTAAAAAAAAATTGAATTCTACCACTGGTTAGAGCTATTGTTACAACAATGTAAGGTATTCCGAGTAAAGCTGCCTTTTGCAATGAACTGGTGGTGATTTTGTCAATACCAATGATGTTTAAGTGATATTCTTACCATCAATCTCACATTCAAGGCACTTATTAGTGTTGGCACTGCCTTTGTTTTCATTATTAACTAAACGTTGTTGTTCTATATCTATTTGCAGGTCTTCGTATTGTTATTGTTTGTTATTATTTATTAGACTTGTTTGCCACCAATCTCAGCTAGAGTCCAATTAACTATGGACTGTGCTATATGTAAATGGTATCAGTCTTAGACTATTCTTCTTTCCTCAACCATTATTTTTATATGATAGGTCAATTTCCTTTCAATTACAGTAACATATACATACATATATTGTGTTACATTCTTAGAAGTCCAGTATTTGAAGGCCAACATTTGAAGTCCACGTGTTCAGAATAAGCCTAAGAATGGGGTTTCTTTCCTCAACCAAGAACCCAAATATTCTCTTCTGACCATTTTAATTAAAATGCTAATTTGGGGAAGCAACTTCAGTGAAGACTGTCTTCTTTTTCTTGTGCCATATCCGTCATCGGACATTGGTGATCATGTTGGCAATCCTATTTTTGTCAACAGCCATATGAAAAAGTACTGCTGAGTTTTGTCCAAACCAGTCCCTTAGGTTTTGAAGCCATGATGTTCTTCTTCTGCCTGGACCTCGTTTGCCTTCCATCATTCCTTGGAGGATTAAGTGAAGGATGCCGTATTTTTCTGGGTGTCGCATCACATGTCCAAAATATTCTAACTTTCACTTTTTAATGGCTTTGATGATTTCCCTTTGCTTTCCCAGGCAGCTTATTACCTCCTCATTTGTGATTTTGTTAACCCAGTTTATACGTAACAGTCGTCTGTAAATCCACATTTCAAATGCTTCTAGTTTCTTCAAGTGGTTTTTTGTCAGAGACAAAACTCTCCACTCCGTAGAGCAGGATAGAAAAGACGTAACATCTGACAAGCCTGATTTTTCAGTCTTAGGCTCATGTTGTGACTGCAGAAGATCTTTTTCATTTTGAAGAATGCTGTTTAAGCTTTCTCTATCCTTGTCTTTACTTCACTGATCATGCCCCAGTTTTCATGTAAATTAAAACCGAGGTACTTGATCCTTTCAACTTTTTCTAATGGTATCCCTTCCAAATTTATCAGTGGTAAATTAATGGGTTGTTTGTTGACAACCGTGATCTTGGTTATTGAGGTATTTATTTATTTATTTATTTATTTATTTATTTATTTATTTATTTATTAAATTTGTATACCGCCCTACTCCCGAAGGACTCAGGGCGGTGAACAGCCATAAAATAAAACATATAGATACAAAATTTAAAATAGAGATAAAACAAATTAAATAAATTTGGCTGAAACCATTTTAAAACCCCAATAATTTAAAACCAAATTTAAAATTCCCATTTAAAAGAGGAAAATTTAGGTCAGGCCAGCTTGATGAAAGGTGTTAAGCTTCAAGCCATATTTTTCAGATGTTTCTGAGAGTCTATTGATGAGGAGCTGAAGGTCTTCATGCTTACTGGCAAGCAGAACTGTAACATCAGCATATCTTAAATTGTTGACCATTTACTTTGAGGCCAGCATCAATGTTTTCCAGTGCTTCGTTGAAAATTGACTCAGAGTAGATACTAAATAACAGCGGAGACAGAATACAGCCGTGTCTGACCCCTCTTTGCAATTCTGCATCATCTCAGTATTTTTCGCCTAGTCTCACATTTGCTACCTGATGCCAATATAGATTCTTTATGATTCGGATGTCTGTCATCTAGTGAAGACTGTGGGGGAGGGGAAAAAGACATGAAATCAAAAGATTGCAGATCTTCCTCTTGAATATTAGGAGGAATTAGAAAGAAGCTGCCACTTCATATCGCTTAAGTATCATATGGCTGTCTTCCTAGCATTTTAGCTATTAATTTATTTACTAATTGCTTGAAAATGTCATGTTAGAAATTCAAAATGGCAATCAACAGCCTTTTAAAATATCACTGCTGTTCCACAAAAAATGACAGTGAAATAATAAGATGGATAGAAAACATTTCGCCTTTCAAATTCCAAGATAAATGGTGATTTTTCTTTTGGGCTAAATTATAAAACTGGTTTGAATTATGTGAGTAAAACAATGAGATATCACATTTGAAGTTGCACGTTTCTGTTTTTTCCCCTAATGTTGTGCTTTATAATCTGAATTCTTGTCCTCAGTAGAGAATAGCAATAGCACTTAGACTTATATACCGCTTCATAGTGCTTTACAGTAATCTCTAAGCAGTTTACAGAGTCAGCCTCTTGCCCCCACCAATCTGGGTCCTCATTTACTGACCTCAAAAGGATGGAAGGCTGAGCCAGTCAGGATCAAACTCCTGGCAGCGAGCAGTGAGTTAGCCTGCAGTACCGCATTCTAACCACTGTGCCACCGTGGCTCTAATAAGGTTACCTCCTGGGTTGCAAAAATACAGACATCCACTAGATGGCGAGAAATGTTAAACTCTTTGCTATTTTCTGCTCTGGTGGATTTCTGCAGTACAAATAATACCACAGCACCTGTGCACAATTACATTGCCTGTCAAAACGAAATCCCCTTTTCTTCATATAAAAAAATTAACACATTGCAAGATATTCCTTTAAAAGAAAAATAATTAAAAATGTGCTATACTTTGAAAATGAAACTTGACAGGTAATTTATTTAATAAGAATAATAACTCGGTAATTGCCTTAGTCTTTTATATTATATTATTTTATTGAAATACGATAAAACAAACGAGGTCTTTCATTTTCAAAACCAAGACAGGAGACGTTAAAAGAGTATTTTTAACCACCGGCATGTTATAAGATTGGAGGGTCCCAATTAGTTAAAATACATACATTCAAGAGAAAAGATTGTCAATATATATTCACCATTATTGAGTGTTCCAGTGTTCATGTAATAACATATTACAGTTCACCTCTGTTTATTCTTTCCACAGTTGAATGGCTTCTAGGTTATTAATTATCTGAATAAAGAAGCAGCAATCAAGGATTAGATCTTATTCATTATCTCCGCAACAATATCGATATCACAGATTCCATCCTTCTGTGGAGGAATTCAAGAACTGTTGTTGTTAGTCGCGAAGTCGTGTCCGACCCATCACGACCCCATGGACAACGTTCCTTTAGGCCTTCCTGTCCTCTACCATCCTCTGGAGTCCATTTAAGCTCATGCCGACTGCTTCAGTGACTCCATCCAGCCACCTCATTCTATGCCATCCCTTTCTTCTTTTGCCCTCAATCGTTCCCAGCATTAAGCTCTTCTCCAGGGAGTCCTTCCTTCTCATTAAGTGGCCAAAGACTTTGAGTTTCCTCTTCAGGATCTGGCCTTCTAAAGAGCAGTCAGGGTTGATCTCCTCTAGGACTGACCAGTTGGATTGCCTTGTAATCCAAGGGGCTCGCAGGAGTCTTCTCCAGCACCAGAGTTCAAAGGCCTCAATTCTTTGGCACTCAGCCTTCCTTATGGTCCAACTTTCACAGTCATCCATTGCAACTGGGAAAACCATAGCCTTGACTATACACACTTTTGTTGGCAGGGTGATGTCTCTGCTTTTTAGTATGCTGTCTAGATTTGCCGTAGCTTTCCTTCCCAGGAGCAAACGTCTTTCAATTTCTTGGCTGCAGTCCCCATCTGCGATGATCTTGCAGCCCAGGAAAATAAAATCTATCACTACCTCCATTTCTTCCCCATCTATTTGCCAGGAATTGTGAGGGCCAGATGCCATGATCTTAAATTTTCTTAATGTTGAGTTTCGAGCCAACTTTTGCACTCTCCTTTTTCACCTGCATTAAGAGGCTCTTTAGTTCCTCTTCGCTTTCTGCCATTAGAGTGGTATCATCTGCATATCTAAGGTTGTTGATATTTCTCCTGGCAATCTTAATTCCAATTTTTGATTCATCTAGCCTCGCCTTTCTCATGATGTGCTCTGCATGTAAGTTAAATAGGCAGGGTGACAGTATACAGCCTTGCCGGACTGTGTGAAGGGACAAACACACAGTGTACGAGATATGTTACTAAAAAAAGCATATTTTCTTTTGAAACTTTGAAGAAAGGCAGAGAGTCTAGAAAGCTTTGGTTTTTTTTAAAAAAAATATTATTACTATTATTTTATTAGTTTTAAAAGTAAAACAATGGACATTGCTCAACATCTTTGGTTTCTAACATTTATGTCAAAGTCAAGTTAATAAGTAATCTATTCCTTGCTCTATGTACAAATTTACATATCTCCTACATCATTATATATCAAGTATATAGTATTTTACTTCCTTACCAACTATGCATGTATTTAATAAACCAATATTATATTCACAAGTTCAATATACATTGATATATTAATATACATTGATATATTAATATACATAGATATATACATTTCCGGACATTCGTTATCCCTTGTTTTTGGCATTCTTCCTCTTATCTAACCAATTATAAAATTTATTCCAGACTTCATGATTCACTTAGAAAGCTTTGTTTTGCATTAAAGACAAAACTGCTCAAACTGTAAATGCTAACTTTTCTGGTGGCAGCTACATGATCTTACTGGAATTAAGCCAGTAGTTAGCATGTCCAAAGTATTATGAATAACGAAGAGTTTTTTTCAGAAATGATTCACCGGATTCTTACAAGCCTCATTGACCTCTGAATGTTCAGATCTGCTGTGGCTGAATAAACAACCTACCAAGGGAGTCATTGGTGATGAGTTGAAATATAATTTATATTTTATAAATTATAATTTATAATTTTATAATGCCACTTTATAATGCCTTGGTAAAGCCACACTTGGAATACTGCATCCAGTTTTGGTCGCCACAATGTAAAAAAGATGTGGAGACTCTAGAAAGAGTGCAGAGAAGAGCAACAAAGATTATTAAGGGACTCAAGGATAAAACATATGAAGAACAGTTGCTGGAATTGAGTAGGTCTAGTTTGATGAAGAGAAGGACTAGGGGAGACATGATAGCAGTCTTCCAATATCTCAGGGGCTGCCACAAAGAAGAGGGAGTTGAGCTCTTCTCCAAAGCACTTGAAGGCAGGACAAGAAGCAATAGGTGGAAACTAATCAAGGAGAGAAACAATTTAGAACTAAGGAGAATTTTCATGACAGTGAGAACAATCAATCAGTGGAACAACTTGCCTGCAGAAGTTGTGATTGCTCCAACACCGGAAATTTTTAAGAAGATGTTGGATAACCATTTGTCTGAAGTGGTATAGGGTTTCCTGCCTAAGCAGGGGGTTGGACTAGAAGACCTCTAAGGTCCCTTCCAACTCTGCTATTCTATTCTATTCTATTCTATTCTATTCTATTCTATTCTATTCTATTCTATTCTATTCTAGTCTAGTCTAGTCTAGTCTAGTCTAGTCTAGTCTAGTCTAGTCTAGTCTAGTCTATAATCCAGCATGGGGATCTTAATGGCATGTATGCATGTACTTGCCTTGAGCATCTCTTTGCAAAAGTCAAAGAGCTCCTTGTTCTATCCTCCTTGTGGTAGTCATTCAGAAATATGATGCAGCAATAAAATATGTGGTCATCTTTTCTCTTGCAAACAATGTTGAGTATCTAACCTTTACTGGGCTTGGCCTAAACCACACAAGAACTACAGTGACTCTCCATGTCTTTACCCAAAATAATAAACAAATTACGTTAAACAAATCACTATCAACAACATTTGTACTTGGCAAAGAAAAGTGGTATGAAGTTATCATTTCTTTTATATCGTCCCCCACCCCCTCATGCAGCAATAGCACTTAGACTTATGTATCGGTTTACAGTGCCTTGCTGGCCTCTCTAAGCAGTTTACAGAGTCAGCATCTTGCCCCCAACAATATCGGTCTTTATTTTACTGACCTCGGAAATATAGAAAGCTGAGTCAACCTTGAATCAGTTAGAATCAAACTGCTGGCACTCGGCACAGTAGTCTTCCAATACTTTCTTTTTTTTTTTTTCAATTTTTTTATTTTTTTTAGCATAAAACATAAAATACATCTTTTTAGAGCAGGGGTTTTGTCCAGCTTAAAATAAGTACAATTATTCACATTCCCTCAATCAATTTTGTTCCAAATTTTAAAATCGTTAAGAAGAAGAAAAAAAAAAGAACAATTAAAAAAAGACAAAATTCTTATTCTAAACATTTATCATTCTACTATAACACCGAAAATTCTAAACAATAAACACCATTCTAAATCTTTATCATTTTAACAATTAATATTTCATATATATTCCTCAATCCTAAAACCCATTGCCTCAAAACTATATTTTATCTCTCTTAAATGACAACAGATATCCAATTCTTGACAAAAAATATTCTTCCAATAGTCTTTCAATACTTTCTGTGTTCTTCATGAGAATAGCAATAGCATTTAGACTTAACATGTTTTCCCGAAAATAAGACCCGGTCTTATATATATATATATATATTTTTTTGAACCCTGAAAGCGCTTAGCCTTGTTGCCATGCACTCAACAGCCCAATTGGGCTTATTATTAGGGAATATCTTATTTTGGGGAAAACAGGGTATATACCACTTCATAGTGCTTTACAGGCCTCTCTAAGAGGTTTACAAAGTCAGCACATTGTCCCCAACAATCTGGGTCCTCATTTTACCCACTTCGGAAGAATGGAAGTAACATGACTGGAGATTTGCTTCTACAATTTGGATAAGATCAGTGGTGGGATTCAAATAATTTAACAACTGGTTCTCTGCCCAAATGATTTCTTCCAACAACCAGTTCACCAAACTGCTCAGAAAGTTAACAACTGGTTCTCCTGAAGTGGTGCGAACCGGCTGAATCCCATCACTGGATAAGATGCCACTTAATAGAAGACAGGCTGGAGGTAATGTTTGTGTTTTCACAAAACTCTTTTAACCAGGTCAGTTAAAAGCAAAAACAAAACTCAGTTGTTCCATCTGCACCCCATGCTGAGCTTATTTAGTAGTAATCTTGGTTGTGGGTCTTCGGCTCCCTGTTTTGCATGAGTATTTGTGTCTCTCTGTGGGTGGGTGTTTAGCTGAATGATCTGTGTGAACCACTGTGCTTAGAATTCCGTAGTTTGTGTAATACTAGAAAATAAGTAAATTCCTTATGGAAAAGAGAGTTCTGATGAACTATAAAAACTTTCTCTGTTCTGAATCTTCACTAAGCCTTCATTGAATTCTTGGCCATGAAACGGTCGTCCTATAGAGATTTACCTGCTCTATGAACTTTGGTGTGTGTGTGTGTGTGTGTGTGTGTTAGTTACAGAGACTCGTATGAACATATTGGAGTTACTAGAGGCTATGCCTATAGCAGAAATAGAGAACAGTAGCGTTGGAAGGATCCGTGGAAGTCTTCTAGTCCAACCTCCTGTTCAACCAGGAGACTTTCACAATTTTACCGAAGTGGCTGTCCAGTCTCTTCTTAAATGCCCCCATTGATGGAGCATTCACAACTTCTGAAGACAAGCCATTTCATGGGTTAATTGTTCTCTCTGTTAGGAAATTTCTCCTTAGCTCTAGGTTGCTTCGGTCCATCATTAATTTCCATCCATTGCTTCTTGTCCTGCCTTCAGGTGCCTTGGAGGATAGATTGACTCCCTCTTACCTGTGGCACCCCCTCAAATATTGAAACACTGTTATCATGTCATCCCTTGTCCTTTTTCTCACCAAATTAGCTGTACCCGATTCCTGAAATGGATCTTCATATGTTGCAGGAATATATACATATATTCCGATAATAATAATTCCATCTCTCTCTCTCTCTCTCTCTCTCTCCCTCTCTCTCTCTCTCTCCCTCCCTCCCTCTCTCCCTCTCTCTCCCTCTCTCTCCCTCTCTCTCTCTCTCTCTCCCCTCTCTCTCATCTATCCATCCATCCTGAGTCTTTGGAGAGGGGTGGCATTTAAATTAAATTTAAATTAAATTAATTAAATTAAAAAATTAAATTAAATTAAATTAAATTAAATTAAATTAAATTAAATTAAATTAAATTAAATTAAATTAAATTAAATTAAATTAAATTAAATTAAATTAAATTAAATTAAATTAAATTAA
Source organism: Arizona elegans (assembly GCA_022577455.1). Taxonomy (NCBI): domain Eukaryota; kingdom Metazoa; phylum Chordata; class Lepidosauria; order Squamata; family Colubridae; genus Arizona; species Arizona elegans. The sequence continues at coordinate 5,428,964 of JAKOOJ010000032.1, read as the reverse complement.
ATTAAATTAAATTAAATTAAATTAAATTAAATTAAATTAAATTAAATTAAATTAAATTAAATCCACCCACCGACCCATCCATCCATCCATCATCTCTCATTATCTATCTATCTATCTATCTATCTATCTATCTATCTATCTATCTATCTATCTATCTATCATCTTCTATCTTTCATCTATCTATCCATCTATCTCTATGTATTTATCTCTATCTATCTATCTATCTATCTATCTATCTATCTATCTATCATCTTCTATCTTTCATCTATCTATCCATCTATCTCTATGTATTTATCTCTATCTATCTATCTATCTATCTATCTATCTATCTATCTATCATCTATCCATCCATCCATCTATCCATCTGTCTATCCATCTACCTATACATATTTTAAAAGTAGCCTTAATAATATGTCATCCTTGTTTGAAAAGGTTGCTTGATTGAAAAAGTGACTTTATCTTCTGGGACATCCCTTGTGGTATGAGACAGAGATGCTAACCTAGGAAGCAGAGGAAAGTATAAATATGGAGCTTGCAAAGCAGTTTCATTTTTGGGGGCGGGGGGTTTTCTACCTCTAAAACAGAGAGACGGCTGCTCTTTCTCCTTGTCCTGCTGCCTTGTAATTGCCTCTTATTCGTATGTTCTTGTTCAACACACTTTCCAAGTAATCGGTAAAGGCCATCTGCTTCAGCTGGTGTTTACTTTCCCAGGGTTTTAAATAGAAGTGTCTTGCCATATAAGCAGGCATTCCCATCACCAATGTACAGTTGACCTTTAAAACTTGCCTTTCTTTTCTCCCATTTTTTTCTCCCTTTTGGCACAATTCTCAAAAGGAAGGGAAGGAGGGAGAGAAAGTGAGACCTAAAAAAAAAAAGAAAGAAAAGAAAAAGAAAAAAAGGTTGGAGCACTTAAATCTCATCCTCAGCTACCGAACGCTCCAGAATTGCCTTCTTTTGGTGACAATGAGACACACACACAAAGAGAGAGAGAGAGAGTAACACAGTCCCTTTTCTTTTTTGCTTTGTCTCCCCTCGCCAGTTTTATAAATGTCATGTTAACATTGCAGAGCAAAGAGATGGTTTAGGTTGTCTTGAAAGAAGTCTGCTTTACCTGTCTACAGATGAAGCATTTGTTTTGACTTTGTCACAGAAGGAGGTCCTGTTTTCCACGATGCCTCATTCAAAATGAAAGGAATGAAAGGAATCCCCGTGTCTGAAAGAGATGTGGCATATCGCATAAAACAGTCGAACTTTCTTTTAATATCCTGACATGAAGGGCTCTCGAAAGTGGAGCTGGATATTGAACTTTGTTTATCAGATGTTTTGCAAAATATTGGATGCGGTTCTTTAGTGAAGAACTAAGGAGAAATTTCCTGACAGTGAGAACAATTAATCAGTGGAACAACTTGCCTCCAGAAGGTTTTTTTTTTTGCTTTAATTTATATGCCGCCCTTCTCCGGAGACTCAGGGCAGCTTACAATGTGTTAAGCAATAGCCTTCAAACTTTTGTATATTTATACAAAGTCAGCTTATTGCCCCCACAATCTGGGTCCTCATTTTACCTACCTTTGAAAGGATGGAAGGCTGAGTCAACCTTGAGCCTGGCGAGATTTGAACCAGCAGTAATTGCAGGCAGCAGATGTTAATAACAGTGCTTTAGTCCACTGTACTATAGGCTCACTCCTTGTGGGTGCTCCATCACTGGAGGGTTTTTTTTTTTTTTAAAGAAAGGATTGGATAACCATTTGTCTGAAATGGTATAGGTCTCCTGTTTGAGCAGGACATTGGACTAAAACAGTGACTCTCAACCTGTGGGTCGGGACCCCTTTGGGGATAGAATGACCCTTTCACAGGGGTCGCCTAAGATCATCGGAAAACACATATTTTCAATGGTTTTAGGAATAATTTTATGGTTGGGGGTCACCACAACATGAGGAACTGTATTAAAGGGTCGCGGCATTAGGAAGGTTGAGACCCACTGGACTAGAAGATGCTGTGGCCTGTCGGCCGCCGGCCCCTCCAAATCGGAGGAGGAGGAGGAGGCGTGGGTGAGCATCAAGACAACCTGGGAGCTCTGAGGGGGAAGAGGGAGAGGTAGTGGAGCTGGCAGAGACACAAAAAGACAGAGGTGGAGTTTGGGCCATCCCTCAGCTCTCAGATGGAGAGTCAACAGCCCCCAGGTCTGGAGGTGGCTGATGAAGAAGTGGAGGATCAGCTGGGTCCAGTGCCTGATGCGCGGATGCACAGAAGGCAAAGGAGAGGAGAGCGGTGGAAATCTATGGGCCAGTCCTTGGGATGGAAGAACCACCACTGCTAGCAAAGTCCTTCCCAAGCTATGGAGATAAAGGCAGGGGGTGGAGATGAATAGATGTGGCAGACAACTATTCATATCCCTGCCGGACAGACTCATTAGTCTGTGTTGAGAGAGAATCTTTTTGCCAGGGCTGCCGGCATTCCTAATAAAGGAATCTTTGAGTTAACTTCAGAGGGTTTGTTGTGTTTGGGGAGCTGGGTCAGAATGGTAGACTTCCAAGGTCCCTTTCAACTCTTCTCTATATATCTTGGATTGAATAAATCTTCTTGAGACTCTTCTTGCTGTTTTTCTAGCAGTTTTGACGTGCTCCAAAAGCGCTTCTCCTGCAAACTACATGACATGGTCGCACCCAGAAAACTCCAACTTGAAGGGCATATTCTCTGCATGGAAAAAATTTGAATCCACAAGATGGCAATGGGGTGGATGCCAAATGACCAAGCGGTCACCCTCAAAATACATGGCAAAGAACATTTGTGGAAGTTTTAAAAGCTCTAAACATTACATGGATAGATGTTGAAGTATTCGCCCAAGACTGAAAAAGTTTTTATTAGTTTAGAATAGAGCAGGAGTGTCAAACTGGATTTCTTCAAGGGCCGGATCAGCAACGTAGTTCTCCTTAGTTCTAGATTTTTGCTCTCCTGGTTTAGTTGTCATCCGTTGTTTCTTATCTTGCCTTTTGGTGCTTTGGAAAATAGTTTGACTCATGGGAAAATCCAACACTAATGTTAAAATATATGTTGTGAAGCCCATGTTGTTATGCTCATTTTGAATTGGGGTGACAGGACTTACCAAAAATTACATATCTTTCAAGCAAAATGTTACTCCTGATCAGAGAACTGGTTAATGTTACATGAATGGGCCATGTTCTACTATCTACTACTTCACCATATTTATTTGTTTTATCTCTTCTTGCTCTAAAATCAACTTCAGATAAGTTCCTAATCAGGGGTGAAATGCTCCCGGTTTGGACCGGCTCGGGAGAGTAGGTAGTGATGGCAACAGGCAGTTCGGAGAAACGGTAGCAAAAATCCCTGCCCCCGCCCCCCCCCCATGCCCAGCTGAGCCGGGCAATCATCAGAGGCTTTTTTCTTTTAAAGAGCCTTGGTAGTACAGTGGTCTAAGGCACCCTGTTATTAAGCTGTTATTAACATTCAGCTGCCTGCAATTACTGCAGGTTCGAATCTCGCCAAGGCTCAAGGTTGACTCAGCCTTCCATCCTTTCTAAGGTAGGTAAATTGAGGACCCAGTTTGTGGGGGCAATAAGCTGACTTTGTATAAATATACAAAAGTATGAAGGCTATTGCTTAACGCATTGTAAGCCGCCATGAGTCTCCAGAGAAGGGCGGCATATAAATCAAATTTTTTAAAAAAATGCCTCTGATGAGCCAAGCTCTCACAATCCCAGCTGAGTTGCCTGCTAATCAGGCAACTCATCTTGGATCGTCAGAGCCTTTTGAAAGCATTTTGTTACATGGTTTTACATGTAAAAAATTGGTTTTAAACGTAAAAAAAAATTGGCCACGCCCACCCAGTCACATTACTCTCCCCCCCCCCCCCCACTAAGCCATGCCCACAGAACTGGTAGTAACAAATTTTAGATTTCTAAATCTAAACCACCGTTCCTAATCCATTTCATCCTTGGAGTGAGGAGCACTGGCAAAATGCATAGAAAGTGAAAAATAATTGCCTATTTGAAGGTTGTGTATTTCATCTGCTGACTCTGCTTTAAGATTGAATTCTTGGCAATAGGAAATAAAAGGAACTAAGCAATAAATTGGGATTTGGGTGGATTAACAAGAGCAGTATTGTTGTTTATTTATTTTTTTTTTTAAATGCAAACTGGGGTGCCAAAGAAGTTTGCAAAGAGGCAATGCAGGGATTAGGAATTGTTGTTGTTGAGGGTAAAACTGCCCTCTGCAAAGTAGTGCAATGGACCAGACAGCGAAGATACGTTGCTTAGCAAAACACACAGATACTCACAGACTCTGAACGTTTGAAGGAAAATAAACAGTCTTTACTTGTAGTATAAAAAACAAACTTGGCTTCTCAAAACAAAGATAACACTTCTTCAATCACGGTTCAACACAAAAACATAGTTTGCTTACAATTCCAGTTCTCTTCAGTAACACAGACACAGTTCCTTTCAGCAGTTCAACCTTCTAATAGCAGGAGCAGAAGTGAATGAACTTCCTGCCTTCTTTTATGTCTGCTTAGCACAGCCAATTAGTCATCTTGTAGCAGTTAAAGTTACAGAACATAGTTTTCTATATATTACCTACCCAACCGTAGGATAATCATCCTACAGTTGTTGTTTTTCTTTTGAAACAGGAAATATTTTTGACATGATTGGGAAGGAAAGAAAAAAAAAATAACAGCTGGTAGAAAGTGTGAGTTCAACAGAGATCTCAAGATCTCATGCAGGGAAAGAGGGCAGTTGGGTTATAAAAAGGTAAACTACTATGGCAATAAAAAAACAGTAGAGTTGGTTTTCAAGTTTATGAAGAGATCAATGTCACACCCTTTGGCTAACCAAAAATAAAATATATTCAGGACCTTTTCCTTTAAAAAAAAACTGACTTTCCTTTCCTTTCTGCAACCCCCTCTGCAACTTTCTCTCATTCTATTGATCCATTTACTTTCTGGAATAATTTCTTTTTATCCTCTGGCTACTCTTCCAGTTTGTTTAGTAAATATTTCTAGAGATATCTGTGCTATAAAAAAACTGGTTGACCAGAGATGGCAGAAGTGAGTCAAACCCATTGGTTTCTCTTTGTTGCCATCTAGTGGTTGAAAACATTTCTGAACATTTTTGTAGCCCTACTTCTGAAGAAACTTCTTGGATGAGAAGCAAAACATCTTCAAAGAAAAACCAGAAAGTCCAGATGCCTCTTGAAAAAAGCACCTTTGGGACAACCATGACCTGGAGGACTGAGAATCTCCATAGACATGCAAATAATGCATCATCATGTCTCCTTTATTATTGTTTGTATATGGAACTAAAATCGCAACATTTACTATTCTTTTTAAAAAAAGATTATTTGGTGTATTTTGCAGTCTGTTGCAGCTTTGAAGCAGATCTATTTGCAAGGCTTTGAACTGAAAAGAACTGAATTAGATTAGATTACAGATTAACAGAGTTGGAAATGACCCTACACCATTTCTGACAGATGGCAGTCCAGTCTCTTCTCGAAAGCTTCCAGTGATGAAGCTCCCACAACTTTGGAAGGCAACTTCTGTTCTATTGGTGGATTGCTCTCACTGCCAGAAAATTTCTCCTTATTCCCAGGTTGAATCTCTCCTCGATCAGTTTCCATCCATTATTCCTTGTCTGGCCTTCACGTGCTCTGGAAAATAGCTTGAACCCTTCCTCTCTGTGGCAGCCCCTCAAATATTGGAAGACTGCTACCATGTCTCCCCTGGTCCTTCTCTTCACTAGACTAGCCATGCCCAGTTCCTGCAACCATTTATCACATGTTTTGGTATCCAGTCCCCTACTCATCTGGGTTGCTCTTCTCTGCACTCTTTCTAGAGTCTCAACATCTTTTTATAGTGTGGTGACCAAAACTGGATGCAGTATTCTAGGTTTGGTCTTACTAAGGCTTTATAGAGTGGTATTTGTACCTCATTTGATTACAATATTACAATATAGTAATGCAACAGAAGGCAACAGGCAATCAACATCTGTTCAACAGCTGTCTGGTACACCAACAGATTCAGAAGCTACATTTAGCTTTATAGGAATAAGCATTTCTTTAGAAACAAGGTATTACTGTAGCAGGGACAATACTGTTATAGCACAGTCATAAACAAGCTTTACTTTTTCTTATTGTTATTACCAGTGCTGAAATGGCCAGACCCAGACTTAAAAGAATTAGGGATATAACTCTTTGCTTGTAGACCTGATCTAGGAAGGCATCTCTAATATTAACTTTGCATTCAAATATTGCAATGCACAGTTACAGCATGCAAGGAAATTTGATATATTCTCCATGGAATAGTCCCATAACAATGCATCATGTCATTGAGAAGAGCTAAAGTCAACTCTATATGACTGTACATCTGATCTGTGGTTTAAAAAAGGACGGGGAAAAATATTAACTATTCATCCGTACACAGAAATAATTTTAGATACTATTAATAAATAATTACAATATTGCACCTGGAAGCTTCAAATTGCTATGGAATTTGCTGCCGAAGTAAAACAAACTAACAATGGACAAACTAACTTTAGAGTTAGTTTAAGGAGGATAAGGAGGACTCAAAATATTATGCAATATGGAATAGATGGTATCAATGGATAAACCAGAGGAAAGGAAATGGGTAGAGATGAAATTTAAAAGAAATTAATATAACTAAAAACAGCACTGTCAGAGGGATAGAATATGAAATATGTTACTGTATGTTTGTATATATGTACATATAATACACATAATATATGTATATAGAATAATGGAAATCAGTCAATAGGTGAAGTTTATGTACTGTATATGTAAATTTGTTTCTTGATTGAGAGAAACTTGTATGTTTTAAATGTTTTTTTTTAATAATCAATACAGTTTTGTTTGTTTACATGATATGGATGAGTTAAATTAATTAAAAAAAAAATCTCCTTGCCCAAATATTGTATCTGGGACAGGCTGAAAATAATTTGTTGTTTTGGAATAACAAATACTGGGATCAACTCTCTTCTATGCCTGCCATGTTCTTATGCAATTCCTGCTGGGATTCTGGTTAACAAATTATTCAAGAAATAAACATCTACACTAAGATTGAGAGATACAGTTGGGCTTTCTCAAAATTGCTTCAGGGGAAATCAGAAAAGACTTTTTGAGGGTAAGAGGACATCCTTTTAGAATATGCTTTGCTCAAGGAAGGCATGCGTGCACTTGTGTACATGGGCAAAATGAAAACTACAGGAGTGGCCAAAATCGTGGAAACCTTTTGGGAAAAGTGTATTTTCTAAAACCAGCTAATAACATCACTTTTTGGAGGGGAGTAGTACCGTAAAATTATATATCAATGGAAAGATCATTTAATCAAGAATGTAATGAAGGAAAACTTTTATGAAGGATAACTTTTGTGAAGGATTTGCTATTAGAATAGCAGTTACAGTATAAAGAAGAAAAGTGAAACACGTAGAAAAAATGAGATATACCAAAATGATCCCCATAGAAAAAAACGAGATATACCAAAATTATCACCATGTCAGTTAATACTTCATTGGGCAACCTTTAGCATGAATGATGGCCTTACAACGTCTTCCCATGGAGCGAACCAAGTCTTTTAGTTCTGCAGCTGTTCTAATGTGAAACCAAGATGGAATGATTGTTTCTATTAACTGGGTTTTATTGCTGGGTTGCTTCTGACTAACAAGTTTCTTTAGTCAGCTCCATAGATTATCAGTTGGGTTAAGATCTGGGCTATTCCCAGGCCATTCCAGCAGTGGAATAGGATTATTTTGAAACTCCAAAAAAAGAAAAGAAGTGGTGTTATGAGCCATCAAACCTCAAAAATACACTTTTCCCAAAAGGTTTCCACAATTTTGGCCACTCCTGTATAGTACAGAATTTTGTCTTTAAATTAGGAACATGAAAGAAACAACTTTCCTCTTCAACTTTGAATGGTGCCGTCTGATATTCCATTCCTTTTAAACTGCATTTCTCTAAGAAGTTTTTATTTTATTTATTTTAAGCATCACTTTAAACAGCTTGTGACCCAGCTTTCACTCTTCTAAAAGGTTGTATGAAATGCATACAACTTCACGACTTTCTCTTTAGACATTATCCCTGGCCTTTCTGAAGGTCCTTGCTACTGAAAGGGTCAGCCGTCATGGTTTCTCTGTACCATATACAACTTCTTTAACCTTGAAACTCAAAGCAGAGCTGAAAATGTGGCAACGAATAGGCAAAAAACTTCTGTAAGGAAATGTCATCGGCTAGAGAAAGAAAAGATAAGGTGCCCTCTTGGCAACATGAGAGTCATATATCTTTTGTGAATCAATGTGGAAAATGCATATCTTTTGTGAATAAATGTGGAAAATACTGCTAAACAACGCTTAGAGAAAGGGAGGGGCAGATTAGGGATTTGAGCTGGGATATTTCCCTAAATTACTTCTCATATTTTAATGTTCCTTGGAAGAGAGAGGGAGAGGGAGGGAGAAATAAAGAGAGGGGGGAAGAAAAAGAAAGAAAAAGAAAGAAAAAAAAGAAAAAGAAAGAAAGAGAGAAAAAAGAAAAGAGAGAGAGAGAAAGAGAAAGCAAGAGAGAGACAGATAGACAGAGAGAGAGAAAAAAAGAGAACGAGAGAGAAGAGAAAGAAAGAGAAAGAAAGAAAAGAGAAAGAAAATGAAAAAGAGAGAAAGAAAGAGAAAGAAAAAGAAAAAAGAAAGAGAGAGAGAAAGAAAAGAAAGAGAAAGAAAGAGAGAGAAAGAGAAAGGAATTGTCCTAAAACCCATTTCACGAGGGAGTTAAAATGGTAGTAGTAGTTGGAAGACGTTGAGAACAATGGAGATGGATAGTCAAGAAAAAGATACTGAAAAGACCAAGCTATGCCTATGGAGATGTCTTTTTCATCAAACACTTCCAAACCAGTTGCTCTCTAATTTAGCAGAAAAACCAGGCATTTCTCCCCACCCAGCAATGAAGCCAAATGGAACCAACTTTCCATCGGTACAATGTTCCAGTCCCTTTGATTCAATTGTCTGATGAGCATCCTCATGGACTTTCAGAAAGAAACATGACTTTCTTGTGGTAGAAGAGCAGTGGTGGGTTTCTACCGGTTCAGCCCGGTTCGGGCGAACCTGTAGTGGTGGCAACGGGAGGCTCCGCCCACCTGCCCAGATGTCATCACGGACATTCTGCGCATGTGCAGAAACACCGTGCATAAGCAAAGCAAGAGCGCACATGTGCGCTCTCCCAGTTCCAAACCGTAGCGAAGGTAAGAGGAACCCACTACTGGTGCAGAGGTTAGAATGCAGTATTGCAGGCTAACTCTGCCCACAGGCAGGAGTTCGACTCTGACCGTCTCAAGGTTGACTCAGCCTTTCATCCTTCCAACATTGGTAAAAGGAGGACCTAGATTGTTGGGGGGAAAGATGCTAACTCTGTAAACTGCTTCGAGAGGGCTGCAAAGCACAATGGAGCATTATTTAAGTCTTCGTGCTGTTGCTATTTCCACATTTCATGTTGTACTCAGGCTTGGGTTAAAGTGACTTTATCAAGAATTCCTCCTAAGTTTCGTGCAAATACTGGCTTTTATTTAACCTTTTCTCTCTCTTTTTTTTTTTTTAAAAAAAAAATCTCTCTGGAGCAACGTTAAGCGACAGACTTCCTGCTATCTCTTTCCCACAAAAGAGCCAGTCGAATGTGCTGAAATGGCATCGGTAAATCTAACACCAATTTCTCTACAAATGTCATCGTTTCTACATAGGACGAAAGAGGGTAAAATGCTTCCTCTCCGGTGCTTTCTTGCCATTAACTCCTCACTTGGTTTGCTATTTGTAAAAAGAAGAAGCGCTTCCGTTCCATCAACAACAGTATTTCTCTTTCATTGTGGCCACAACAATATCTGCTCATCACCATCAATCAGCACTGGAGCTTTCCAGCAGGAGATTTGGGATTTGTGTGGGTTGTCAACAGCTGTACTCTTGCTTCAGGAAAAGTCGGCATTGGACTGTAGGGACTCATTACAGAATGTATATATGGGTGAGACCTAGCAGAAGAAACCGCCTATGAAAAACCATCAAAAAGAAGTAACTTGAAGAGGATGGGTTTACACTTAATTGAGTTTTTAAATAATATAATAACAGAGTTGGAAGGGACCTTGGAGTCCCTAGTCCCTAGTCCAACCCCCTGCTTAGGCAGGAAACCCTACACCACTTCAGATAAATGGTTATCCAACCTCTTCTTAAAATCATCCAGTGTTGGAGCATTTACAACTTCCGGAGGCAAGTTGTTCCACTGATTAATTGTTCTCACTGTCAGGAAATTTCTCCTTAGTTCTAAGTTGCTTCTCTCCTTGATGAGTTTCCACCCATTGCTTCTTGTCCTGCCTTCAGGTGCTTTGGAGAATAGCTTGACTCCCTCTTCTTTGTGGCAGCCCCTGAGATATTGGAAGACTGCTGTCATGTCTCCCCTAGTCCTTCTTTTCATTAAACTAGACATACCCAGTTCCTGCAACCATTCTTCATACGTTTTAGCCTCCAGTCACCTGATCATCTTTGTTGCTCTTCTTTGTACTCTTTCTAGAGTCTCTAAATCTTTTTTACATAGTGACAATCAAAACTGGACACAGGATTCCAAGTGTGGTCTTATCAAAGCATTATAAAGTGGTATTAACACTTCACATGATCTTGATTCTATCCCTCTGTTTATGCAGCCTAGAATGGTGTTGGCTTTTTTGGCAGCTGCTTTTTTTCTGTGTTCCACTTCCTTCCCAGCTCTGGGTTAAGAGCAATTTTAGCAGACCACTAATTTTAATATAGGAGTAGGAGCTAAAATACTGTATGCTTAATTTGAATACTATCATCATTATAATCCCTTGTGGGGTGGAGTCTGGCCAACTGACTGGAGCTAGCAGAGCGTTTAATGGCCAGATGCCTTTCTTGTAGCCAATGCGGAGTTTTGTTCAGCAGATATATTCTCATGGTGACCAGAGAGAGAGAGAGAAGTATCTGCCTCTACCTAGGACCAAACTCACAGCCTCCTGATTGTGAGGTGAGAGCTCCACCTCTAGGCCACTGCATCACTCTCTTAATTTGAATACTATGGATAACTAATATCAAGAAGTGAGCATTGGATTTAGGCAGGCATCCATTAGGTAGACTACTAGATCCACTAGATAAGGTGGCCAGATCAAGAAAGTGACACCATAGGTGTCCAGCAATGCTACTTCACTGTTTTAAGATTCTGCAGGTTGGCAGAATCTTAGAAACGTATCTAAAATCTGTGCCAACCCTTTTAAAGGTCAAAGCAGGGCTGTTCTTTTTCGTGTTTTCTACTTTCCCAAGGCTGAGTAACTTTCATCTGTCCCACATCCTTCTTAATGTAAGAAGTTCCTCTCATCACTGCTATAATTTCTTCTATTGGCCATGGCAGCTAATGGCAAGCTGAAATCCAAAGTAGGTAGATTGTAATTTCTTGAATTAGGATGGATGCAGAAATGGTGTGGGATAAATTTAACCCCCATGGCAACATTGTGGGTTCTGAATCTATTCTGCACTAAATTTTGGCTTCAACGAGCTTCTTTCTGATTTCTGAATGTGGAGGTGTTGCCAACCTAACCAACCCAACCCAACCCAACCCAATGCAACCCAATCCAACTTAAATCAAGGCAAACCAACCCAACCTAACTCAACCCAGCCTAAGTCAAATCAAGCCAAACCAAGCCAAGCCAAGCCAGCCCAGGCTAGGCTAGGCCAGACCAACCCAAATCCAACCCCACCCAACCCAACCCAACCCAACCCACCCAAATCCAACCCAACCCAACCCAACCTTAACCAACCCAACCCTAACCAACCCAACCCAACCCACCCAAATCCAACCCAACCCAACCTTAACCAACCCAACCCAACCCAACCCACCCAAATCCAACCCAACCCAACCCAACCCAATCCAACCCAACCCAACCCAAACCAAACCAAACCAAACCAAACTAAACCAAACCATTAATGTTTAAGAAGTCTCTGAAAATGTAACTGTTGCCCCAGACAAGCCCTTAGAAATTGTTCTCCTCTATTGAAGAAATTGTTTCTTTTGGTTATATGTATCCCTTTTCTCGTTTTTCTAGCTTTCACCACATTTAATATGCATGCTGCCCCTCGGTCTTAGGAGGCTGGACAGTCTTCTTAATTAAATAAATGAAATGAAATATCATGGCAACCAGCCCTCTCAAAAGAATGACGTTGGTTTATATCTTTTGTTTGTAGAAAATAATCATAGTTAGTTGGAGGAGTATATGAAGAATCAACTGGTCTCCTTGTCCAAAGGAAGTGGTTTTATTACCTGGCAATAAATTAAAAAAAAAAAAACAGAGAAAGAGAAGGAATGGGGGAAGACTCATCAGGTATATTCACACACACACAACCCCCCCCCCAACCTTTTTACTGATATCCATCCTTCTAGATTCTTCTTTGTTCTTATCATCTCCTTCAAAATGGTCCAGTTGTGCAAAGCAAAACATAGAAGGAAAGTTGAGATCAGATATTCCTGTTGTTGTTTTAGTCTTAGCGAGATCCAAATTCCTCAGGGCCCTAGGCAGATGGCTATCTAGTCCCCATTTGTCCATGTCCAATAGAAGGGACGTGGTGGCTCAGTGATTAAGATGCTGAGCTTGTCGATTGAAAGGTCGGCAGTTCAGCAGTTCGAATCCCTAGTGCCACGTAACGGGGTGAGCTCCCGTTTCCTGTCCCAGCTTCTGCCAACCTAGCAGTTCGAAAGTACGTTAAAAATGCAAGTAGAAAAACAGGGACCACTTTTGGTGGGAAGGTAACAGAATTCCATGTGCCTTTAGTGTTTAGTCATGCCAGCCACATGACCATGGAGATGTCTTCGGACAGTGCTGGTTCTTCGGCTTTGAAACGGAGATGAGCACTGCCACCTAGAGCTGGAAACAACTAGCACATATGTGTGAGGGGAACCTTTACCTTTACTTAATGAAGGAGAGATCATTTTCTCTCTGGTTATCCGACTATGCTTACTGTTTGTTTCTACTGTTCACTCTTCCTTGCTGAAGCTTAAAGCTATTATTCCATGTGTTGTGCTCTCGAATTACAAAGAACAAGTTCCGACCTTCTGCATGACCCCCATTTTCAGGTTATTTGAAGACAGCTATCACCCCTTATCTAAATTCTTTTTCTCAGGGCGTCCAGTTCCTTCAATCTCATTCCCTAGGATTTAGTTTAAAGTCTTCTGATCATCTTTGTCGCCATTCTCTGAACTTCTTCTAGTGTCTCCAAATCCTTCTTATATTGCGGGTGATCTAAACTGGACATGGAGAGAGGAAAGTCCTGGAAGTCTACAACAGGTAAAAAAAAAAAAAAAAACCCAAAAACCAGCAGGAAACTTCATACTAACTTGATTAAATGGTAAAAGCTTTTGTGAGCTACAGCTCAGGTCATCAAAGGGAATGTATTCCAGACTCATTCCAATCAGGGGAAGCACAATGGACTCACTCCATCAGATGCAATCAGACTCCATTACATCTGAAGATGTAGCTCACATGAGCTTGTGCCTTTTAGGAACATCTGTTAGTCTGAAAATTTGGGGGAAAAAATACTTCTCCTGAATTTTTAATACTTGAGGTAGGATTCTGACAGAACTACTAATTCAATTAATATTGCATTTTTGCCAATATTTCGTTAATCATAGAAAGAAGCTGCAACTATTCTGGAATGATCAGTGTATATTCCGATTTTCTTGGGTTGAAGGCTAAAAAAATAATACCTCTATCAACTTCAGTAAAATTTAACCCACATTTTTAAGTTGATGAAATGCTCCCAATGCCGAAAACTTTCCAGTTTACTGAATAAATATCTTAAATAAATTACAGTTGATCATTGAGAGAATATCACTTCATTTTAACAACTCTGCTCTAGAGCTAACCAACAGATCATTGCTAGCTTAGGTTGAGAAAAATAATTATAATTTATATAATTATAAACTTTGGTTGTATCATCAAAGGGCTAAGGCAGAATTCATGAAAAGATTTGGTAATATTCCCTATGGCTTAAGCAGCATTTCCTGTTACACTTCTATGTATCATTTTAGGATCAAAACAGAGTCTATGTCTGTGATTGTTTTAATAATGGTTTGGTAATTGTTATTATTATTTCATATGTCCCTGTAAAGGTAAAGGTAAAGGTTCCTCTCACACATATGTGCCAGCAGTCATGGGATTCAAATAATTTAACAACTGGTTCTCTGTCCTAATGATTTCTTCCAACAACCAGTTCACCAAACTGTTCAGAAAGTTAACAACTGGTTCTCCCGAAGTGGTGCAAACTGGCTGAATCCCACCACTGTGTGCTAGTCGTTCCTGACTCTAGGGGGTGGTACTCATCTCCGTTTCAAAGCCGAAGAGCCAGCACTGTCTAAAGACGTCTCCATGGTCATGTGGCCAGCATGACTAAATGCCGAAGGCACACGGAACTCTGTTACCTTCCCACCAAAGGTGGTCCCTATTTTTCTACTTGCATTTTTCACGTGCTTTCGAACTGCTAGATTGGCAGAAGCTGGGACAAGTAATTATGTGGCACTGGGGATTCAAACCGCTGAATTGCCGACCTTTCGATCAACAAACTCAGTGTCTTAGCCACTGAGCCACCATGTCCCTGTAAAATATTTCAATTGTTATTTTCCAACAGTTAATTTATAGCATCTGGACTTTTCCTTCCTCAGTTACGGAGGTCTCTCTTTGCGTTTGAAAATTGTGCTATAGTGAATAACAGATTTCTTTGCTGTTAAGATTTTGTCAGTTCAAAGTCCTAGCAGTTTTTTCAGCAAGGAAATTCTGACCTCAAAAACCTATCAGTGGGAAACAAAGCATGAAATAAATATATGCAAGTTTATTTAGCGAACAAATAAAACATGATTTGTTTGGAGGTATTTGTATCAATCTTGAAAGTTACTAGATATAAAAAGATCAAGACTCACAGCTAAAATGCCATCTAATCAATATTGTGTAATAGCTCTCCCTACATTAAAATATATTAAAATGCTACTATTTTCCTTCACCTTACATTTAGCAAAGATAATGATCTGATTTTGGAGCAATATCAATTTTTTTTTTTTTTGGTGTAGAAAAACAGTTCATGGAGTATCCTAAATATAATTGTGATATTTTGATTCAGGTTCCTGTATCAGAACTTTTTTTCTGAAACATCCTATTGTTATTCTTGCTGTTGTATTTATTGTTGTTGTTAGATGTGGTTTTACAAAGAAAAAATGGTTGAGTAAACTAAGGAGTAAAAAACCTAAATCAGAATATTTTTTTTTTAAAAAGAACCCATCAATAAAATTCTGTATATTTATCTATGCTTAAAGCTTAATTTTTTCTTAGTTTTCTGAAGTTTTATAGTGCATAACTTACTACTAATAATAATATACCAGAAAATCAATAGCTTCCTGACATTGTTTTAAAAACCCCTTTATTCATTTCTGCTTTATTTTATTTTTCTGTTTTCTATCTGTTTTTATTTACAGTATATGTTTTCTCAAAAACGTGAAATAACACACTTAAGAAGTAAAACCTTAATTTAATAAAGCACTAATAATTATAGAATGAATGAAGGATAATTAATGAATAAATTATTAATAAAAGAAACCGTAGAACTTGTCAGAAATCTGTAGCAATTATATGTAGAAAGTATTACACGTTGTAATTTAAGTCGATGCTTGAAAATATTTACAAATATTTCTCCAAATGAATTTCGAGCTGGATTGGGTCATGCTTGTCTCGGAAAATATTTTCTTCTATGAAATTTAAAGAGAGATTTATATAATCAGGCCTGAACAAGATTAAGCTCAATGAAATTTATTAATGGTTTAAGGAGAAAGATGGCATCTGTAATTATTCCATAGAAATTTAATTATCCTATTCCCTGTACTTCTCAAATTGGGGGCCATGCCCTAAAGTGACACTGTAGTAAATTGCAAGTATAAATCACATGCAAAATATAAACTTTTATGTGCTAAAAATAATATTTCCCAATTAATTCTATTTTCTCCCAATAGACTAAATCTCAGATCTTTGAAGACATGTTCAGAGATTTCTTGTACCAATTGGACCCTTCCTACTCAAATCAGAAAATTTAAGAATTTTATGTTGCTTATTTTCTATTATTATGCTCCACTGGGATTAAAAAAGGGGGTACAAATATCTACTTTTGTTTTCCTGGATGAGATAATTTTCCTTAGAAATAACTTTGCTGGAGAGAGAGAGAGACAGCGGGAGAGGGAGGGAGGGAGGGAGGGAGGGAGGGAGAGAGAGAGAGAGAGAGAGAGAGAGAAAGAAAGAAAGAAAGAAAGAAAGAAAGAAAGAAAGAAAGAAAGAAAGAAAGAAAGAAAGAAAGATATTAGAAATAACTGCTGAACAGGGAGAGAGAGAGGGAAGGAGGGAGAGGGAGAGAGAGGGAGGGAGATTAGAAATAACTGCTGGGGAGAGAGAGAGAGAGAGAGAGAGAGAGAGAGAAAGAAAGAAAGAAAGAAAGAAAGAAAGAAAGAAAGAAAGAAAGAAAGAAAGAAAGAAAGAAAGAAAAGGATGTTAGAAAATAACTGCTGGAAAAAGAGAAAGAAAGAGATGTTAGAAATAACTTTGCTGTAGGGAGGGAGGGAATGGGGGGGGAGAGAGAGAGAGCAGAGCATTTTAAAAGATACAAGCAGTTATTTGCCACCTATATGGCATTGATTAATGCTTGTTATTTTAAAATAAGCATCTTTGTTCTTTTGTTCGGTTTTCAAGGTTTCCTACAATGACATTTTAAAGAAAGAGCAACAACTAGAAATCAGCCTGCACGATTAAGATATTTGTGGGTTGTTGTTTTTTTCCCTTCTTCCTGGATCAGAAAGGAGAAAATAAACAAATAGTAAAATTGTTGGGTGTTATGTACTGTATGTATGTACTGTTGGAAGGAATATCCATCTGGTTCAGTTCCAAGCTGGGAAAAAGACACTGGAAACATGGAGGCTGATTGGAAAGATGGTTTAATGGAGCAGAACCACCAAGCACCTGGTCCTGGTGCAGTTAACCACATGGAGTTGAGAGAGAGGTTTATTTGTACCCTCTCATGGGCTTTGAACTTGAGCTTCCTGTTCCTGTGCAAGCTATTGCCTGCTGTAGGGGGTCATAGCTAACCTTGTAGGTTTTCTGAGTCAAGCTTGGTTGAAGCTTTCTGGGTGATGCAATGAAGGGGCTTGTTGTGCAGTTCCTATTGTGGCTGAATGGCTTTTCCCTGAAGGATAATCCCATCACGCTGGAGCTGGAGGTCTATTGTCTTGTAGATAGGCTGGCCCAGTCTTTCTTAATGGGCACCAAATATCTGCTGGGAGCAAAGAGCTAGGGCTCTGAGTTTCTGTCTCCCTTAAGATTTCCATTGCTCTATTCAGGGGAAATATAATACTCTGCCTTTTTAAATATTTCTCAAAATATTTCATTCTTCTCGGAGGGGTGACTTCAATGGTGGGATTCAAGTAATTTAACAACCGGTTCTCTGCCCTAATGATTTCTTCCAACAACCACTTTGCCAAACTGCTCAGAAAGTTAACAACCGGTTCTCCCCGAAGTGGTGCGAACTGGCTGAATCCCACCACTGGGTGACTTCCCTCAATATACAAAGAGCCTTGATAGTACAGTGGTTTAGTGCACCCTGTTATTAACACAGCTGCCTGCAATTTCTGCTGGTTCGAATCTCGCTAAGGCTCAAGGTTGACTCAGCCTTCCATCCTTTCTAAGGTAGGTAAATTGAGGACCCAGTTTGTGGGGGCAATAAGCTGACTTTGTATAAAATATACAAAAGTATGAAGGCTATTGCTTAACGCATTGTAAGCCGCCCTGAGTCTCCAGAGAAGGGTGGCATATAAATCAAATTAAAATAAATAAATAAATATGTATGTATGTATGTATGTATGTATGTATGTATGTATGTATGTACAAATCAGGGGTGGGTTCCACTTACCTTTACTACCAATTCGCAATGGGAGCGTGCACGCACTTCTGCGCATGCACAGATCGTCCATGATGACGTCCAGGAGGGTGGGCGGAGCCTCCCACCCGCCATTACTACCGGTTTGCAAGAACTGGACTGAACTGGGAGCAACCCATCACTGGTATGTATGTATGTATGTATTAAATGTTGTATCTTATGATTCTTGATGAACGTATCTTTTCTTTTATCTACACTGAGAGCATATGAAACAAGAGAAATTCCTTGTGTGTCCAATCACACTTGTCCAATAAAGAATTCTATTCTATTCTATTCTATTCTATTCTATTCTATTCTATTCTATTCTATTCTATTCTATTCTATTCTATTCTATTCTATTCTATTCCATTCCATTCCATTCCATTCCATTCCATATTTCCATGTAGGGTTTCCTGCCTAAGCAGGGGGTTGGACTAGAAGACCTCCAAGATCCCTTCCAACTCCGTTATTCTATTCTATTCTATTCTATTCTATTCTATTCTATTCTATTCTATTCTATTCTATTCTATTCATTTGTATTCCATCTTCTCTTCTCTTCTCTTCTAATTTGTTTTAATTCTATTCTATTCTATTCTATTCTGTTCTATTCTATTCTATTCTATTCTATTCTATTCTATTCTAATTTGTTTTCCATTTTCTCTTCTCTTCTCTTCTCTTCTCTTCTCTTCTCTTCTCTTCTCTTCTCTTCTCTTCTAATTTGTTTTAATTCTATTCTATTCTATTCTATTCTATTCTATTCTATTCTATTCTATTCTATTCCATTCCATTCCATTCCATTCCATTCCATTCCATTCCATTCCATATTTCCATGTAGGGTTTCCTGCCTAAGCAGGGGGTTGGACTAGAAGACCTCCAAGATCCCTTCCAACTCCGTTATTCTATTCTATTCTATTCTATTCTATTCTATTCTGTTCTATTCTATTCTATTCTATTCTATTCTATTCTATTCTATTCTATTCTATTAATTTGTATTACATCTTCTCTTCTCTCTCTTCTCTTCTCTTCTCTTCTCTTCTCTTCTCTTCTCTCTCTTCTAATTTGTTTTAATTCTATCCTATTCTATTCTATTCTAATTTGTTTTCCATCTTCTCTTCTCTTCTTTTCTCTTCTAATTTGTTTTAATTCTATTCTATTCTAATTTGTTTTCTATATTCTCTTCTTTTCTCTTTCTCTTCTAATTTATTTTAATTCTATTCTATTCTATTCTATTCTATTCTATTCTATTCTATTCCATTCCATTCCATTCCATTCCATTCCATTCCATTCCATTCTATTCTATGTGTGTGTGTGCGTATATATATGTGTGTATATATATCATTTTGTACAAGATAAATTAAAGAAGGAGGACAATCATGAGAAGTAAGAGTGCACAGTGCATTGATGGTAATAGTGAATGCACATGATGTTCCTAAGAATATTATCATTCTGAGAATGTTATTTTTTGTCTAGTACAAAATCCGCCAGTTTCAATAAACAATTATTCCTATTTTTATTTTATTTTTTTTAGATTTCCCACTATGTTGCCTGCATGATCACCGGTAACCACTAACTCAAAGAAGATTCACAATGGGGCATTATAACCACTCTTATTTTACACTCCTATGAACTAGACTCAATCATGTCTATGCTTATAGTCATTATTTTTATCATCAGTCAAAACCTTACTTTCCATGTCTCTAAAGGTGTCTTTTTCCAGAGGGAAGAAAGCTACTGAATTTCTTCCTTGATATCAGAATGCTTGAGAGCTTATTTGACAATTCTGGTGATTTGTGGTCTTTCTTTTAGCTTACTGTATTTTTCGAGGTGGTGACTACTGCTGTATTGATATGTCTATGGAGATTCTCAGTCATCCAGGTTGTCCCAAAGGTGCTTTTTCAAGAGGCAACTGGACTTTCTGGTTTTTCTTTGAAGACGTTTCGCTTCTCATCCAAGAAGCTTCTTTAGCTATATTACTCTATTGATAGAATATAATATTTGCAGCTCAGGATTGAACTGTGGAATCTTGGTGCTCTCTGAGCTTTCTTGCAGATGTTTTATAACCCAACTAGGTAACATCATCAGTGCTAGAAGGGAGTGGGATTTGCAGAATGAAAGAGGAGGAGGAGGACAAGGACGAGGACGAGGAGGACAAGGAGGACGAGGACAAGGAGGGCGAGGATGAGGAGGAGAGGACTGTGGGGGTCCTTGCAGATGTTTCATGACCCAAGTAGGTAACTTCATCAGTGCTAGAAGGGAGTGGGATTTGCAGAATGAAAGAGGAGGAGGAGGACAAGGACGAGGACGAGGAGGACAAGGAGGACGAGGACAAGGAGGGCGAGGATGAGGAGGAGAGGACTGTGGGGGTCCTTGCAGATGTTTCATGACCCAAGTAGGTAACTTCATCAGTGCTAGAAGGGAGTGGGATTTGCAGAATGAAAGAGGAGGAGGAGGAGGGAGGAGGAGGAGGAGGAGGAGGAGGAGGACGAGGACGAGGACGAGAGGACTGTGGGGGTCCTTGCAGATGTTTCATGACCCAACTAGGTAACATAATCAGTGCTAGAAGGGAATGATGTTTGCAGAGCAAAAGAGGAGGAGATTATGGGGTCCTTAGTGCTCCCTGAGCTTGGTTGCTTTTTTGCAGACATTTCATGACTCAGTGCTAAAAAGGAGTGATGTTTGCAGAGCAAAAGAGGAGAAGGAAGAGGAGAAGAGGACTATGGGGTCCTTAATGTTCTCTGAGCTTGGTTGCTTTCTTGCAGTTGTTTGATTACCAGTTTAGATAACATCATCAATGTATCTGCAAGAAAACAACCAAGCTCAGAGAGCACCGAATAGCCCACAGACTACTGCTCTTGCTCCCAAAGCCCTTAAAATCCAATAGGAAGAGTTTCCTCATAAGATCATATCATGAGGTTCAATCGAACATATAGTAAGTCACAATACCCTGTTGGATGCCGTCTTTGTTTCCTACCAATCTGAGTAAAAGAAAATGTTATTCCTCTTGTGAGAAATTCTCTGAAACTACTCCTCTTGGAGACCGATCTGAATAGTATGGTTTTTTAAAAAAATCAAATTGATTTGAGACTTGTTAAAAAATATCTCCCTCCCTCCCTCCCTCCCTCTCTCTCTCTCTCTCTCTCCCTCCCTCCCTCCCTCCCCCTCCCTCCCTCCCTCCCTCCCTCCCTCTCTCTCTCTCTCTCTCTCTCTCTCTCTCTCTCTCTCTGCCAGCTCCATTCCCTCTTCCCCCTCAGAGCCCCCAGGTTGCCTTGATGTTGATCCTGACTCCCACACCACCTCCTCATCTTATTTGGCTGTTGGAGGGGTCGGCGGCCAACAGGCCACCAACAAAAACCTTTAAAGCTACGCTTTTCAAAAGCTTTATTCTTAAGCCAGAAATGTGTAGGAAGCAAATGAAGAAGACTGAAATCCTTCCAGATGTTCCTTTTATAACCTCAAGGTATTTTCATTTATAAAAATGCAGATGCTGATTCAGATGTCAATAGAAAGAGAGACACCACACAAGTTGAAATCATTTACAAGGTTTGAATCGTGATTGAGGCCAGACCTCTTTTCAGAATAAGTAATGGTTTCTTCGTTGGCTTTGCTTTCCTGTTTATTACTCGAGGTTTTGCACTCCAAAGATAATATTATATTCATTTGTCTAATCAGGTATTGCAATTTGTCTACAGGAATTATTTTATTGAGAAGAGAAAGCTTTTATTGTCAGTCATCCTAGGAAAAAGATTTCTGATTTATCTCAGTTCACAACAAGATAACATATACGTAGATATAGAAACAGATATAGCTGCATATAGAGAAAGAAATATGGATAGACTTTTGATTGATATCATGCCTCAAATTAAGCTGATGCTTATAAAAGTTATCCTAAAAATGATTATTGTTTAACATTTTCTGAATCAAAATGCACCCTGCTTTGCTCATAATACATTGTTCATAAATTTAAACTCTTTTTAATTGTATGTGATCAAATAGATGGGGCCGTCCTTCCAAAAACTATCAGATCAAAGCAATGGTGAAATCTAAATTTTTTTACTACTGGTTCTGTGAGCGTGGCTTGGCGGGCATGGTGTGGCTTGGTGGGCGTGGCTTGGTGGGTGTGGCAGGGGAAGGATACTGCAAAATCTCCATTCCCTCCTCAATCCTGGGGGAAGGATATTGCAAAATCTCCATTCCCACCCAACTCTGGGGCCAGCCAGAGGTGGTATTTGCCGGTTCTCTGAACTACTCAAAATTTCCGCTATTGGTTCTCCAGAACCTGTCAGAACCTGCAGGATTTCACCCCTGGATCAAAGATGACAAGACAGAAGAGACTGTTGACACTTGAAGGAGCAGCTCACAGAGAAAGTCAAGGTAAGTAAGATGGTAATAGTAGCAACATCTACACTATTTCCTTCATTACAGTATCCATAAACTTTATGAGTGCTTGAAACTCTTGACCTACTGTATAAAACTGTACAATTTGCTGGAAACTCTATGGATTTGCATACTGAAGGACAAAAATTGTAGATTTTCATTTATCAAAAGAAGCCAACAGCTTAAACTGAGGGAAGGATAGTCAAGGATTCAATGAAGAATTAAAATATAATTGTCCCATAATATTCTTACTTTGTCTCTACAGTGATGTTGTCTTAATATACTAACAACCACATTTATCAAAAGACCAACCTATATTGCTTTCAAAGATAAGAAATGGGGAGAAAAAAAATCTATCTATCTATCTATCTATCTATCTATCTATCTATCTATCTATCTATCATGTTTCCCCAAAAATAAGACCCTGTCTTATATTTTTGGAACCCTGAATAAGTGCTTGGCCTTATTGCCATGCACTCAAAAGCCCAACTGGTCTTATTATCAGGGGATGTCTTATTTTGGGGAAAACAGGGTATCTATCTATCTTTCTTTCTTTCTATCTATCTATCTATCTATCTATCATCTATCTATCATCCATCCACCCATTATCTCTAGCATCACTCATTCTATCGTCTATTCTCTCTCTCTCTCTCTCTCTCTCTCTCATCTATCTATCTATCTATCTATCTATCTATCTATCTATCATCCATCCACCCATTATCTCTAGCATCACTCATTCTATCATCTATTCTCTCTCTCTCTCTCTCTCATCTATCTATCTATCTATCTATCTATCTATCTATCTATCTATCTATCATCTATCCATCATCCATAGCTCTATCTATCTAAAAAAGGAGTTAATCATAAATAATTTGCTAGAGAGATAAATAAACGAAGCTGAATATCTAAGTAAAAAAAGTCCTAGTGCAATTCTAATACTATTTCTGTTAAAGAAATTAATGTTGAGAAAATGTTGTGAAGGGCAAGACGAAGGAAAAGTTTTGCTTAGGCTACTGAAGAAGAATCAACTCAGAATGGGAAAATAAATGAATGAATGAACGAACAAACGAACGAACGAACGAATGAATGGTTTGCAGAGAAAACAACAGTAAGATTTGAGGGAGGAAGTGAATATATGTCAAATGTTCTTTCCATGTCCAATCTCACTCAAAACAGTGGCATGTAAACAAATGATTGCAAGAGTTGCTCTGTTGTGAATACGCACAATCATGCATTAACAATTGTGTGAAATCTGAATGTGCAATTCCCTTTTCCCACCATAACATTAAAAGAGTGGCCATCAAAAGATACAATTTTATGTTTTTTTTTAAAAAAAGTTTTTTTTATTAACAATACAAATTAAAAACAATGGACATAGTGTGATTCTCCAGTTTAAACATTTTCAT
The DNA here is from genome assembly GCA_022577455.1 of Arizona elegans. NCBI lineage: Eukaryota > Metazoa > Chordata > Lepidosauria > Squamata > Colubridae > Arizona > Arizona elegans. The sequence goes on along the minus strand of JAKOOJ010000032.1, from coordinate 5,405,194 downwards.
CAAATTTTACCTTATAATTGATACACTTCCTTATCTCTATACAAGTTTACACTAATTATCACATTTCAAATATATAGATTCTTTCATCTATGAAGGTTACATCGATATCCAATTCAATCGTAAAAATATACAATTTTATGTTAATGCCCTGGGTGTAATTTCTTCTCCCTACTCATCTCTCTCTCTCTCTCTCTCTCCTCTCTCTCTCTCTCTCTCTCTCTCTCTCTCTCTCTCTCTCTCTCTCTCTCTCTCTCTCTCTCTCTCTCACACACACACACACACACACACACACACACACACACATTTTCCAGCATACTAAAATTCAGATCATAAAGCAAATCCCAACTTGACTGAGTTAAAAAATCATCCCTGATCTCTCGATTCTGCATACATGTTGTATTTTATTCTGAGTTGGAAGACATCATTATTTTCAATCATAAACATTCCTAAACTTAGTTACTGGAAAATGAGTCCTTTTAATTTTAATGGAACTCATTTCTTACTAGCCATTTGCAGGAAATTAATGAACAACGACTGACTATGAATATAACTGCACGTGTAATAAAAGTATTTATAAACACATACAACTACCCAGTGACATACAAAACAACAGTGTAATGGCTCAGTGAGAATAATAAGCATTTTATCACTATTCGCTTCTCTCTCACTCACTCACTTTAAATTGCTTGTAGATGTCTAGCTGGGGCACAGAACAGGAAGAAACCTGGTTTATGTTTGTGGTGGTGAGTGGAAAAGAAAAAGGGAGAAGGGAGAAGGGAGAAGGAGGAGGAGGAGGAGGAGGAGGAGGAGGAGGAGGAGGAGGAGAAGAAGAAGAAGAAGAAGAAGGAGGAGGAGGAGGAGGAGGAGGAGGAGGAGGAGGAGGAGGAGGAGGAGGAGGAGAAGAAGAAGGAGGAGAAGAAGAAGGAGGAGGAGGAGGAGGAGGAGGAGGAGGAGGAGGAGGAGGAGGAGGAGGAGGAGGAGAAGAAGAGGCCCTCTTTGATTGAACATTTATCTGATGCAGTCCTTTCAAAGGAGTGGAGACTTAGAAATACATTCTTATTGATTGTTCAACCCTCCTTCAAGCAATCTTCTGCACCTTTCTTGATTTTTCATGTTTCGGTTAGCCAGAGTCAGAGCTACTTATTTTGAGATGAAGCATGACCTGGATGAAGGTCCTTTGGAGAGATTTGGAATATCCTCTGAGATGATATTCAGTACAGTGAACATCAGTACTCAGATACTCAAGATTTTCAGTACAGTGAGAAGAACTGAATCTGGATGTTCCTAAAGATTCAGAACGATTTGATGGTTCAGAGGCAGTAAGGCACAAGGTCTTCAAAAACTTTCTACACTTTCCAAAGTTTCAATCCAGGAATAAGCCAAAAGCATTTAGCTGACCTTAACTGATCCCAGAAAGACTATAGAAGGCCACCAGAGGCACCACCAGGAAATAAGAAGAGAATAGGCCACGCTATAGAGATGAAAAACTTCCTTATGGCAGGCAGTAGGAAATTACTTTCGTATACCAGGAAATCTATCTATCTATCTATCTATCTATCTATCTATCTATCTATCTATCTATCTATCTAGCCATCTAGCCATCTAGCCATCTATCTATCTATCTATCTATCTATCTATCTATCTATCTATCTATCTATCTATCTATCATCTATCTATCTATCTATCTATCTGTCATTTATCTGTCATCTATCTATCTATCTATCTATCTATCTATCTATCTATCTATCATCTCTCTCTCTCCATCCATATCTATCTATCTATCTATTGATCGATCGATCGATCTATCTATCATCAATCCATCTATCATCTATCATCTATCATCTGTCTATCATCTGTCTGTCTATCTATCTATCTATCTATCTATCTATCTATCTATCTATCTATCTATCATCTACCAATCATCTCTCTCTCTCACATACACACAAACACATACACACCTAGCTATATATATCTACCATCTAGCTATATCTAGTCTGTCTATCTAATCTTTCTCTCTTTCTCTCTTTCGTCATCGTCATCATCATCATCATCATCATCATCAATCATCATCATCATCAGAAAGTTGTATCAAAAGAGACCAGATTTTTAAATCCCTTACCACTTACTTCAAGCAGCCGTTTATGGTTGGCCAATGACTAGCTGTAGTTCTTCTCCCATTCTCCAAACGAGAGGACATCCTATAGATAAGAAAGCATGCAACTCATTTTATTTTATTTTCTTGTCGGTCCGAAACAAAAGAAATGCAACTTACGGCTCAGTCAAGGCAATTCTCCACAATTATGAGTGTAAAAGGTGCGCATCTGTGCAGGTAGGTCCAAAAATAAATTTTGAAACAAAACAAAACAAAACAAAAATACCCAGGTATTTGTTGCATTCCTGTTTGCAAGGCGGCAAAAGGCAGGCAAGGGAGCATCTTGCCTGAAAACCAAGAATGATGTAAATGGAAGGTCCAGGGTTGGAGTTAGACTTGGGGAAACAACTCTTTCCTTGCACTCTGAAATTATTGTTCTATAAATGTCACAACAGTTGAAATGAGACTTTTTTTGCGAAATCAACAGGTTCTGCACGACACCAGCCCTTTTCCTCCTGCTCACATCGATTTACATATTTAGAAACATCAAGATGTACGCAGCAACTGGGCTGGGAAATTGATCCCCAAAGTTGTCTATCAGTTGACATTTCCAGATTACGTTTCTCATATTCTATAACTGCACCTCCTGCTAAAACGCTTGTCACAACCTCCTTTCCTTTCTACCACATGCAGCCTTTTAAGTCGGGCCCACTGACACCCGCTTGGAAAGCTGCCTGGCCATTTATTTTTAAAGAGTCTAGATCTTTCAGAAGCCATCTGTCCTCCTATTAAAATGTCTATGGTACATTTTAGTAGAGAGAAATCACTTGATTCCTCATTAAATTCCATCTTTCCCAATACCACCAGGCTTGTGATGGCAACTTTTTCCCACCAACCCGACCGGTTTCACTTCCATAAATTTCTGGGATATCTTTTTTTTTCTTTTTTAAAAAAAGCACATTTATGGTTACCCTCACATTTTACTTAGCTTAAATGGAACATTATAAAGTAATTTAAAGAAAGCATTAAAAGGAAGGACATACAGAGAATTCATTCTCCTCCTTTAACTCAATCCTTCCGGATCTTCAGTGAGACGATGAACAGTTACAGGAACTGGGCATGGCTAGTCTAGTGAAGAGAAGGACCAGGGGAGACATGATAGCCATCTTCCAATATTTGAGGGGTTGCCACAGTGAGGAGGGGGTCGAGCTATTTTCCAAAGCACCTGAAGGCCAGACAAGGAATAAAGGATGGAAACTGATCAAAGAGAGATTCAACCTAGAAATAAGAGAAATTTTCCAACAGTGAGAGCAATCGACCAATGGAAAAGAAATTGCCTTCAAAAGTTGTGGGAGCTTCATCACTGGAAGCTTTCAAGAAGAGACTGGACTGCCATCTGTTAAAATGGTGTAGGTTCTACTTGGGCAGGGGGTTGGACTAGATGACCTACAAGGTCCCTTCTAACTCTGTTAATTTGTGTCTGTATTTGAGACATTATTACACTCAAATTACTACTGTTGAGGGGCCGTGGTGGCTCACGTGGTAAGACGCTAGGTCTGTGATCTGCTGAGGTCAGCAGCTTGGCAGTTCGATTCCTGTGAGTGAATAAATCATGGAAGGGACAAGAAAGGAGCCTCTCTCCAATTGTCTACCAGCATTCAGGCATCCTGCAGGTAAAGATAAAACCACCTGAAAAAATTCCTTTCACAGAGGTAGACATCCACCTTGGTGATCCCTGGCTAACACGTGCCATACGCTAAATAAATAAATACTACTGTTGAATTTATATTTTACCGACAAAGAAATAAAGGGAGACTAGTATAGATTGATTTCAAGCTATTTAGCTCTCATCAGCTAGCCATACCCTTTCTAGGATTTGAACCCAGGCTATTTGTATTAGTAGTTTGTCACGAAAGCGACTGCCTGCGAAGGCTCCTGAATTGGGGCTGAAAGATGAAAGCGGAAGCAGTATGCTCCGTCCCATATTTGGATAGACCAGGTTGCCCTGAATTTACATTTTACTGATAAAGAACTAAAGGGAGACTAGTATAGATCGATTTCAAGCTATTTAGCTCTCATCAGCTAGCCATACCCTTACTTGGATTTGAACCTGGGCATTAGTAGTTTGTCGCAAAAGCGACTGCCTGTGAAGGCTCCTGAATTGGGGCTGAAAGATGAAAGCGGAAGCAGTATGCTCCGTCCCATATTTGGATAGACCAGGTTGCCCTGAATTTACATTTTACTGATAAAGAACTAAAGGGAGACTAGTATAGATCGATTTCAAGCTATTTAGCTCTCATCAGCTAGCCATACCCTTACTTGGATTTGAACCTGGGCATTAGTAGTTTGTCGCAAAAGCGACTGCCTGTGAAGGCTCCTGAATTGGGGCTGAAAGATGAAAGCAGAAGCAATATGTTCCATCCCATATTTGAGTAGACCAGGTTGCCCTGATAAACCAGTCTCGCTGGAAAAAACACTCAAACTACTACAGTTGTATGAACAAAGCCTGAGGTACTTTAATCCTACTCTAACTGGATGAAAACTCAGCATGTATTTTTGCCATGGTTCTTCCTTTGGCCAGACTGGATGCACTGCCTATTGTCTTTCTGTGGGACATTATTAAAATGTCATTACATCAATGTATATGGTTTTATGGGGCTGACTCAGCATAATCCCTATTTTCTTTTACTGTTTTTTTTCTCTCTCTCTCTCTCAATCCTGAATGACATTTATTCCTCTTATGGTGAATAAATTCCCTGTCCAAGAACATGATTTCTGATTATTATTATTCCTCTTGATTGACAGTTTGGATGTATCTTTCTGGATTGCCCAGTTCTGCATCTCTATAGGCCTCATTCACCTCTCTTTGTATCTGAAATAAATTATACTAATTTCATTTGAAACCTTTATTCCTTCTCCCCCCCCTTTTTTTAAAAACAAAACAAAATCCATTTTATGACATTATACAGGATAAATTTGAGCTAACAGATCCTGAAAATGTTCGTTATATAATTTTAACATATTTTAATCCATGTTTTGATGAAAGACTTTAAAGATAGTCTATTGCTATCTTTGGTTTCCCAGATTTCTTCCAACTGACAGGCATGAAACAACAAGGAGGAATCTGGAGGAGGGAAAAAGAATTGACTGGTTGACATTTTCCTTTTACATTTTATTTATGGTTTTGACCATAGATTTTTTTACTACCGGTTCTGTGGGCGCGGCTTGGTGGGCATGGCAGGGGAAGGATACTGCAAAATCTCAATTCCCACCCCACTCCAGAGGAAGGATACTCCAAAATCTCCATTCCCACCCCACTCTGGGGCCAGCCAGAGGTGATATTTGCTGGTTCTCCAAACTACTCAAAATTTCCGCTACCGGTTCTCCAGAACCTGTCAGAACCTGCCGGATTTCAACCCTCATTTTGACCCATCTTTATTTCGCTTTGGTTTCAATCAGCTCTAAATAATTTCTCTCTCTCTCTCTCTCTCCCTCCCTCCCTCCCTCCCTTCTTCCCTTCTTCCCTCCCTCCCCCTCCCCCCCCCTCTCTCTCCAGATTCTGTATTGCTTTATTAGCTGAACTGCTTGACAAATTAGTACAACTCTCTTCGATGTTGGATTACAGCATTGCAATAAAACCACAGGTTTAAAATCATCAGACTAATGAGACTGGGGTGAATTCTTCCCATTTCTTGTTCTCCTCCTCCCCTTTCTTTTTCTCGGTTCTTCAAAAACTTTTTTTAAGTATTTGTGTCAAACTGATTTATGTTATGCTGCTTTCCGCTCTCATTAAAATCTTTGTCACCAAATGAGTTATTGGATTTTTTTTTTTCGTCCCTTAATGGTCAGGACATTCTGTGAAAATGGGGCACTTGTGTGTTAAGGTATTGTGTTATTCTGGTCATTCAGAATGTTAATGAGTTGAACACTACTCTTTTCTTCTGTGGTTAGAGACAGATTCTGGGTGATTTTTTTTTTTTTTTTCAGCTCCACAATCTGGCAAGGTCAGCGTGCAACGGGTACAAGACCCTGCAAATTTCATTTACATAATGTACATAAAAGAAGGACTTGTGCTGTGACATTCAGATGAAAAGGCATCTAATGAAAATAGATAACAATATGATATTATCCTCCATTTAGTAGAAGTCGGGGAATATTGAGATCAAATTAAAAGGTGGCAGAATCATTGTGGCTTCTATTGGGTATGATCTTAGCAAGCTATCCAGAAAACACTAAGCACAGTTCATTGATTATTGGCATGAAAGTGGTCATGTGGCTTATGCAGAGGGACATGCTAATGTATTTTCTGACTCCATTTTTTTTTTTAACATCTGAAGCTCAAGGCAGCTGTCTGCGTAATATAAAATACAGACAGCAGTGGGAATAAAATCTGGTAACACATTTTTGAAAGATGGAGGCTCGGGTGTGTTTTTAGTAGTGCTAAGAAATTAGATATAGCACACTGTCATCCTAATACTATGGATGTAGGAGAAACTCTTTCTCGTGCGAATTGAATTAAATTTCCAGGATGTCTCCCTTCTGGCCATGTCACACATTACACAATGCCAACCTTCCCAGATGAGTAATACAGATGTACAAATACATCTTTTGAAACACATCTTCCAAGCATGCAGGGGAAGACCTAGAGAAATGAATGGGGGCTACCCCTACATAGAGTGAAAATGACCACTGCTATTGTCCCAAAGGTGCTTTTCCAGGAGGCAACTGGAACTTTTTTTTGTTTTTGTTTTTCTTTGAAGACATGACCCTGAAGACACAGATAAACCTCCAAGGGCTTCAATGACCCTCTATAAGCAACCAGCTGTCTTCAAGGAGTATAAATCCTTCCATCCTTCCACCATCCTGTCAGAGTTGAAGAAGCTTCATGGATGAGAAGTGAAACGTCTTCAAAAGAAAAAAAAACAAGAAAGTCCAGTTGCCTCCTGAAAAAAAGCACCTTTGGGACAACCAAGACATGGATGACTGAGAATCTCTACAGACTTTTAGCTATACAATTTGTTATGAACACTTTTGCTGTGGAAGTAGGAATGGATTTCCAGAGGGAAAAATTGCAGACTACAGGAACCAGGAGAGAGGTGACCCTGAGGACACAGATAAACCTCCAAGTGCTTCAACGACCCTCTAAAAGGACGCAAGCAACCAGCTGTCTATCAGAAGTATAAATCCTCCCATTCTCCACTATCCTGTCAGAGCTGAAGAAGCTGTCAGAAAGTTCCTCCTCATTTCTAGGTTGAATCTCTCCTTGGACAGTTTCCATCCATTATTCCTTGTCTGACCTTCAGGTGCCTTGGAAAATAGCTTGACCCCCTCCTCTCTGTGGCAGCCCCTCAAGTATTGGAAGATGGCTATCATGTCTCCCCTGGTTCTTCTCTTCCCTAGACTAGCCATGCCCAGTTCCTGCAACTCTTCATCGTATGTTTTAGTCTCCAGTCCACTAATCATCCTGGTTGCTCTTTTCTGCAAAAAAATCCAAAAAAATCTTCTTGGATTTTTTTTTTTAATCTTCTTGGATAAAAATTTGGATAAAAATTTAGCTTCTTGATGATGCAACCTATTACCATATATGGTGGACTTGCAAGAAAATCAAGGCATTTTGGATAAAAATTTGGTGGGTGATGCAGAACATTTTGAAAAGAAGGTTAAAATTTACTCTTCAATTGTTTCTATTGGGTATAACTACAGACTGTACAGTTTTAGAGATTCAATTGATTTTGAATTTAATATCAGCAGCTAGGCTGCTGGTAGCTCAATATTGGAAGAAAGACTCTGCCTACTATTGAAGAGTGGACATTGAAAGTAACAAACCTAGCAGAAATGGCGAAAATCTTGGCGTATTTGAAGGACCACACGCAAGAAAGATACGTATCGGAATGGAGAAGATGGATTGATTATATTCAAAATAAGTATCAGACAAGAAAATATCAAATAGCTTATGAATGACTGTTAGTATTAGAAGTATTTGGTTATCGATAGTGGAGTTAAGGTTTCAGTGGGGGAGGTAGTACTTTGAGGATAAGTAGATTAATCTAGTTTATGTTTGACTAAATGAAATACCTTGTATTTTGCTCTGGGAAGTCGGGGGAGAGGGTGGGATGAAGGGGGGTAAAGGGTGGGGGGACGGGGGGGGGGGAATTTTCTCCTTTTTGTAAAACTTTTTAATAGGAAAAAAAATTAGCTTCTTGGATGAGAAGCGAAATGTCTTCAAAAGAAAAAACAAGAAAGAGGCAGGAAAGAGGCAGCTATTATCATCAGTGGTGGACATGCCCGGAAGCAGTTAAGTTCTGGGGAAAAATAAAAAAAAATGGCTTAATGAGATTGTAAACCAAAAGATTGATTGGGCACCAGAGACATGCTTGCTCGGCTCCAAACCGGATAAAATAAAAAAAGATTTATGGTACCTAGCCCTACACATTATCACAGCGGCGAGATTGATATGGGCGCAATTTTGGAAAAATAAAAATATCCCATCGGAGGAAGCAATTATAAAAAAGATTTTGGACTGTGCGGAAGCAGATAAATTGACTAAAAAATTAAAAGATAAAGATCAAACTCAAACATGTTTATCCTGGGAAAAAATATATACTTGGCTAGCAAAGAGAAAACCACAACCCAATTGAAAAGAGGAAAGGTATTTACTGAGAAACCTATATTATACTAACAAAGTGAGGTCGGATAGACCTAATTGATGTATAAAGAGATATAAGTCGGTCTGTCTCCCTCGGAATATAATGTACTTGCAGATATGTTTGTTATTTGTTATGTTGTCTTGTATGTTATTTATATGGTGTGTTGTTATTTTTTGTTTTTTTAATGGAAAATGTAAATAAAGATTATTTTTTTTAAAATAAGAAAAAACAAGAAAGTCCAGTTGCATCCTGGAAAAACACTTTTGGAAAAACCACACCCTGGATGACTTAGAATCTCTACAGATATTTACCCCTGCTATTATATTCCCTAGTCTAACTGAAGTCCAATCATTCAATGAGGAGTTCTAAAAAGTTGATCAAGCACACTGGAATCCGAAGGAGCAAATACAACATGAGAGTGAAGAAGATCTGAATGTCTAAACTGAACGGAGGAAATACCATCAAGGCAATTAACACCTGAGTAGTTCCAATCAATAGATGCAAAGCTGGAATAGTGGACTGAACTCAAGCAGAACTAAAAGCCCCGGATAGGAAGACCAGAAAAATAAGTCCTTCATCCACAAACAGACAAATTCTACTTACCAAGGAAAATAGATGGTTGTGAAATGTTGGAAATACACCAGTCAGTTAACAAAGAGAAAAGGGCCTTAGAAGGATACCTGAAGGACAGTGAAGAAGAGGCTAGTAAATCATAAAAGGCTTACTGAGTTTCGGAGAGACCAAACTGGCCTACAAGAAAAGCCAATGAAGAACAGAAAGAAGACATAACAAAGTACTTCATGACCAATCCATATAAAAACTAGCAGGCAAAACTACAACAACAGAAAGCAATAGCTAACAGCAGGAAAACTGAAGAAAGAAACAGAGAGGCTGCACAAGACCAAGCCTTAAACATAGGTAAAGGTTCCCCTCGTACATATGTGTTGTGGCTCCGTTACCTGAGCCTGTGTCATCGGCAGGAGAGGACTCCGAGAGTGAAGGAGAGGAATTGGCAAGGCCTCCCTCTCCAGGACCCTCCTCTCTGGCAATGCCTTCGGTGTCTGCCGAAGGGCAAGAGATAGGGCCGGGGCCAAGCACGTCCACGCAGCCACAGGTGGACAGTGATGAGAGTAATGAGTCTTGGCTGGATCCATGCCAGCGTTGCAGAGATAAGTGTGCACAACAAAAGAAAAGGCCTGCCCGAGATTAGGCTGAGTCACTGGACCACATCCTACAGGGTATAAAAGGGAGCATGGTGGCCAGTCAAACCTTGTGACGAACAAAGCTGAAAGCTTCAACGCCATTCTGCATTGCCGGACTTTTGCTATAGACTTTGCTGGATTATCTTTGGACTTGATTGACTCTGTAATTATTGAGCATTTTATTTTGATGTACCAGAAGCGGAGAGAAGTTATCTCTTTCCTTTGGCAGGCATCCACTAGGTTGCTGCCATCCACCAAGTTCCGTTATCATAAGGAAAAGGATTTTGTTGGCTGGTTTGGTCTTTAACACTTGAACGTCTGTTAGTGTGTGTGCATGTGAGACGGGGACAGAACAATATGTGCTAGTCATTCCCGACTCTAGGGGGCGGTGCTCATCTCCGTTTCAAAGCTGAAGAGCCAGCGCTGTTTGAAGATGGCTCCATGGTCATGTGGCTGGCATGACTAAATGCCAAAGGCGCATGGAACGCTGTTACCTTCCCACCAAGGGGGGTCCCTATTTTTCTACTTGCATTTTTTATGTACTTTCTAATGGCTAGGTTGGCAGAAGCTGGGACAAGTAACGGGAGCTCACCCCATTACACGGCACTAGGGATTCGAACTGCTGAAGTGCCAACCTTTCAATCAACAAGTTCAGCATCTTAGCCACTGAGCCACCACATCCCTTAAACATAAATACATACAAAACCAGAATTGAGAAAAAAAAAATCCATTATCTGATTTTTGTTACTACATCAATTGACTGATTTTTTTTTATTTATTGATATAATTTAGCCTTCAGCTGACTCTAATGTACAACCTTGGACACCTTAAGGCTTTAAAAGCAAGAAATATTAATTAATTAATTAATTTTATTTATTTTATTTTATTAAATTTGTATACCGCCCTTCTCCTGCTGAACTCAGGGCGGTGCACAGCCAAAATAAAAACATCCCAATACAAAATTTAAAATTTGTTAAAAGAATTACACAACTTTGGCCCAAAATTTAAAACAATTTAAAAAGTCAGCAATTCAAAGACTTTCAAGATAAACTCACAAAAAGACATCTCGACTTGCCCAGTCAGAGTCCAATTCTGAGCAGATCAGAGTGACTTCTCCATGTAGCTACAACATTTAGAAACTGTGCATATTCATACAACTCATAATAGAATAGAATAACAGAGTTGGAAGGTACCTTGGAGGTCTTCTAGTCCAACCCCCTGCTTAGGCAGAAACCCGATACCAGGGATGTCAAACTCAATTTCATTGAGGGTGGCATCAGGGTTGTGTTTAACCTCCAGGGGCCGGGGTGGGTGTGGCCAAGGTAGGTGTGGCCAGCTTGACATCACTCATGTTGGGGACATATGTGGTGGCCCAAGCACTCTGACAGTGAAAACGGGCTCCTGAGCTCCATTTTCATTGGCAGAAGCTACCATAGGCCAGTCCTTCACTGTTTCCAGGGCAGCCCCATGGGCCAGATCTAAGTACCCCCGTAGACCCCAGCATCATCTAAAAAACTTCCAGTTTTGGAGCATTCACAACTTTTGGAGGCAAGTTGTTCCACTGATTAATTGTTCTAACTGTCAGGAAATTTCTCCTTAGTTCTAAACTGCTTCTCTCCTTGATGAGTTTCTACCCATTGCTTCTTGTCCTGCCTTCAGGTGTTTTGGAGAGTAGCTTGACTCCCTCTTTTTTGGGGCAGCCTCTGAGATATTGGAAGACTGCTATCATGTCACCCCTAGTCCTTCTTTTCATTAAACTAGACAGACCCAATTCCAGCAACCATTCTTCATATGTTTTATCCTCCATCCCCCTAATCCTCTTTGTTGCTCTTCTCTGCACTCTTTCTAGAGTCTCAACATCTTTTTTATATTGTGGTGACCAAAACTAGATGCAATATTTCAAGTGTGGCCTTACCAAGGCATTATAAAGCAGTATTAACACTTCACATGGAATATTAGAAATAATATCGAACTAGAGGATTGGGAAATAATTTGGAACAAAAATTATAAATTAACCAGATCGGCAAAATATAAAGAAAATCAATATAAAATGTTTTACCATTGGTACTTGGCACCCTCTAGATTGGCAAAAATATATCCAAATTTAAACCCCAACTGTTGGAAATGTGGACAAAAGTAAGGTACCTTCTTTCATATATGGTGGTTATGCTCCAAAACAAAAAAAATTTTGGATGAAAATACATAGTTGGATACAGGATGTAACAGGCTTCCAAATAGAATATACACCAGAACTGTTTCTTCTAGGAATAATGGGGAAAAAAAGAAAGAAAAAACAACAACATATATTATTCTACATATGACAATGGCAGCAAGATTGGCATTTACGCGTGTTGGAGAAGTTCGAACACACCCACTGAAGATCTAATAATTAAAAAGTATTAGATTGTGCCGAGATGGATAAAATGAAATTGGAACTGAAAGGACAGTTGGATTCGGACTTTTACATAAATTGGATTGAAGATAGAAAAAAAGGGAAATAACAGATAGTAGATTTTGTAAAATTATAGAGCGTATAGGAGAATATTAGTGTGATGATATGTAAATGGTCACAGTCATACATGAGAGTTGAATAAGAATTGTTTAATCTTTAAAACCCAATAAAACTCAAATTAAAAAACAAAACACTTCACACAGTGGTGAAATCCAATTTTTTTTACTACTGGTTCTGTGGGCGTGGCTTGGTGGGCGTGGTGTGGCTTGGTGGGCGTGGCAGGGGAAGGATACTGCAAAATCCCCTTTCCCTCTCCACTCCTGGGGGAAGGATATTGCAAAATCTCCATTTCCACCCACTCTGGGACCAGACAGAGGTGGTATTTTCCGGTTCTCTAAACTACTCAAAATTTCTGTTACCAGTTCTCCAGAACCTGTCAGAACCTGCTGGATTTCACCCCTGGATTCACCTGATCTTGATTCTATCCCTCGGTTTTTGCAGTTAAGAACTTTGTTGGCTTTTTTGGCAGCTGCAGCACACGCCTGGCTCATATTTAAGTGATTGTTCACTAGGACTCCAAGATCCCTCTCATCTTTCATTTGAAGTTACATTTTCATTTACCAAGTGTCCTATAGTGAATTTCCCAAAAGTTGGATTCAGAACGATCAATGTGATAATTGCATTCCATTGTTTGGTATGTCGATTCAATCCAGCTTGCCAGCGTGAATGCAACCCAAATGTCCAAACCAACCATTTGATTCCTGATTTGTAAACCCTCAGTGTGTGAAATGGCATATTGAATGCAAGCACAGCCACCTGGTGTCCTCACATATCAGCCCAGCTCCAGAGCAAGCAGGGGGGGAAAGAAAACAATCTGCTGTAGGCTTCATATCACATGTGCACGAATTGACATGCAAAATAATTCTTATGACAATTCTCTTGTTTGGTATGTGTGGAAATATTCTGTGCATGTAATGATGGAACATTCTGTTCCTTTACAAACAGCCCTCAAAAGTTACCAGTTGGCAAGGTGGAACTCTTATTTCATTTATTTGTCGTGCTTCATATAACGCTAAGGCTTCATGCTGGGTTTTTTTCCTGACTTCAAGAAGATTGGTTGAGAAACCTATTAGAGAGCATGTTAGGCACAGCATGATTTAAAAAGCATTGTTTCTGATGCGCTTTTGAGTCCTTTCATCTTCTGCCTGTATGGTCCTCCACTCCTTCCTTCTGATTTCTTCGTGTGTGATCATAGATCTGTATGTTAATAGAGCAATATTTGCCTTCTGCAAAGTCTATCATTTGTGGTGACAGTTTTTTTTTTTTTTTTAATACAATTTTTATTGGGGTTTTTTTTTTTTACACAAATAAAATATAGTCACGATTCTGTTTAACATCGAATTCGCAGTGTTTTTACATATATACATAAGTAAATGTGGTGGTGACAGTTTTGTTTACAAAGTATCCTATTGTGCACTTTCACAAATGTTTGAGTCAAAACAACCCATGTTGGTTTCAAATAATCAAAACAATCAGCTTTTTATTTCAAGCAGGCAGGGAAGAAACTTGAATGGTAAAATTTTAAGTTCCTAATAATTAAGCCAGGGAATAGGTTGCCTTCCTAAATTGTAGGTGCTTCATCACTGGAGGTTTTTAAGAAAAAAAACTGGACAACCACCACTCAGAAATCGAATTGAACTGAATTGAATAGAATAGAATTGAACTGAACAGAACAGAATAGAATAGAATAGAATAGAATAGAATAGAATAGAATAGAATAGAATAGAGGAATGGAGTAGAGTGGAGTGGAGTGGAGTGGAGTGGAGTAGAGTAGAGTAGAGTAGAGTAGAGTAGAGTAGAGTAGAGTAGAATAGAATAGAATAGAATAGAATAGAATAGAATAGAATAGAATAGAGGAATGGAATGGAATGGAATGGAATGGAATGGAGTAGAGTAGAATAGAATAGAATAGAATAGAATAGAATAGAATAGAATAGAATAGAATAGAATAGAATAGAATAGAATAGAATAGAATTCTTTATTGGCCAAGTGTGATTGGACACACAAGGAATTTGTCTTTGGTGCATACGCTCTCAGTGTACATAAAAAGACAAGATACGTTCATCAAGAATCATAAGGTACAACACTTAATGGTAGTCATAGGGAAACAGTCAATATAAATTTTAAGGATACCAGCAACAAGGTTACAGTCATACAGTCATAAGTCGGAGGAGATGGGTGATAGGAACGATGAGAAGATTAATAGTAGTGCAGACTTAGTAAATAGTTTGACGGTGTTGATGGAATTATTTGTTTAGCAGAGAGATGGCGTTTGGGAAAAAAAACTGTCCTTGTGTCTACCAAGTTGTTCCAGTTGTTCTGGTGTGCAGTGCTCTATAGCGTCCTTTTGAGGGTAGGAGTTGAAACAGTTTATATCCAGGATTTGGGGGGACTGTAAATATTTTCCCAGCCCTCTTTTTGACTCGTGCAGTAGACAGGTCCTGAATAGAAGGCAGGTTGGTAGCGATGGTTTTTTCTGCAGTTCTAATGATCCTCTGAAGTCTGTGTCTGTCTTGTTGGGTTGCAGAACCAAACCAGACAGTTATAGAGGTGCAGATGACCGACTCCATCATTCCTCTGTAAACCGCTTAGAGAGGGCTGTAAAGCACTGTGAAGCAGTATGTAAGTCTAAGTGCCATTGCTATTGCTATTGCTATGCATTAGTACTTTGATTAAGATGTAGGACTAAATGTCCCAAATTAGTCCAGTTTATTCCAGTTGTACAGCAAAGATTATCATAATTTCTTCAACAGTGATTCAATTTCCCCTTTCCAAGAGTTCGTAAAGTATTTGTCAATAAGTTTTGATTGGAAATCTCCTCTAAAATGCCATGGTGATATTCTAAGGCCCATCTTGAAAAAAATGATTTCAACAGGTGTGAATGTTGAATTTAATGAGATATTATCCTTTCCCCTAGGAAGTGATTAACTGATGGGAAAAAAAAACACATAAACAAGGTCTTAAGTACTAAGGAGCCATAAGCCAACATAAAACTTAATTTTGGAAGCAATTGCAAACCCTACAGATGTGTTAAAACTGTATCCTTGTTGTCTAAATATAAATATTTTAAAGCGTTTAACATTTAAACCTAAATTAAAGCAGTTACTGATTGCTTTTTGAAATAACTTGGGAATTCAAGATCTGATTTGTCAAGCATGGATGAAAAGTGTATGTTAGAGGTATTGATTCAAGTAATTCTTCATTGGATCACCACTTCCATGTGGAGGCAATATAGATCATTTGGGGATTAATACTAGTAGTGTTCCCATTGCAAAGATAAGCAGCCACTTTAGAAACTGAGAATAAAACACTTATCATTAGTCCAAAACTGGAAATCTAAGGTAGCACTATCTTTCCATTATAAAATAGGGTTTTTCCCCTTTCAGTCCTGAAAGTTCTTTCCTTAATTATTAATTTTTTTTTATTCATACTTCAGTATCTAAACCATATTAGCAAACAGATTTTAAATCAAAATGGCATAGTCATGAACAAGTTTATCGGTCCTAAGAATAAATGCCCCTCTAACTTTTTACATTTTTGTAAAATTTTGCCAAGCTTCTTCTCCGGTAACATTGTATTGCTAACTAGGACATACAAAACCTTTGCCAGACCAATTCTCGAATACAGTTCGTCTGCCTGGAATCCACACAGTGTATCTGGCATTAATATGATTGAGTAGGTCCAGATGTATTTCACGAGAAGACTACTCCACTCCTCTACTCACAATAGAATCCCTTATGCCACCAGACTTGAAATTTTGGGCTTGGGCAATCTGGAACTGTGTTGCCAGCGGTCTGATCTAAGCATAGTACACAAAATTGTCTGCTACAACCTCTTAACTGTCAATGACTTCTTCAGCTTCAACCTCAATAATACAGGGGCAAACAATTGATACAAACTCAAGGTAAACTGCTCCAAACTTGATTGCAGAAAATACAACTTCAGCAACAGAGTGGTCTACGCCTGGAATGCTCTACCCAACTCCGTTGTTACATCCTCAAACCCTTACAGCTTCATCCTTAAACTGTCTACCGTAGACCAGTTTTTTCTAGGACCCGATACCTTAAACATTACACGAAAAGGTTCTCACTGTAGATTTAAAACAAACAAAAACACACTACAGAGTTAATAGTATAATTCAGTAGTTTTTAATGCTGCTAAAGTTCTGAAATAAACTACTCAATGAAAGTCCTAATTGAATATCCTGCCACTCTGTAGATTTAGACAATCTATTGTAAGTTCCTCTTGCAGTAACTGAAAGGTTTAAAACCTGGATCAAAATAAGCCAAGTTAAAGTCTGAATATACATATTAGACAATCGATTCCCAAAAGAAGTCTCATCTGCATTTTTGAAACTGGTATTATCCCAGAGATCATTTTATCTTGTGAAGAAGGGTCAGTATTATATTTTTATTCCAGCCAGCATCTCCCAAATATGCCTTGGAGCCTTTAATGCTGGGGGAAAACAACAACTGAATTTTGACCAAATAGGAATCAACCCCCCGTTAAGGTATCACAGCAGTTCTATAATAGCTTTCTAATTGTCCCTAAGGTTGTTTTTTTCCCAAATTGATCACTTCTTCAATAAAGAAATAGAGGTAGAAATGTATGCCCAGTGATTACGTAAAAATCACTATAATTAAAAGAAAGAAAAGAAACTCAAATCAAACCTCAGAATCATACTATCACCATAATTTGGATGAAAAAGACCTAAGAGGTTATCCTTCCCATTATTTTTATTTTATTATTATTTATTTGTCAAGCATATATAAGTATAAACACGATTATGAATACAGGAAATGGATACGGATAAATGGGGGACAGTAGGACAGGGATGGTAGGCATGTTGGTGAGCTTATGGATGCCCCTTACAGACCTCTTAGGAATGGGGTGAGGTCAACAGTAGACAGTCTAAGGTTAAAGTTTTGGGGGTTTGGGGAAGAAACCACAGAGTCGGGTAATGTATTCCAGGCATTGACCACTCTGTTGCTGAAGTCATATTTTCTGCAATCGAGTTTGGAGTGATTTACCTTGAGTTTGTAGCTATTGTGTTCTCGTGTATTGTTGTGGTTGAAGCTGAAGTAGTCATTGACAAGTAGGATGTTGTAGCAGATAATTTTGTGTACTACGATTAGGTCAGACCGAAGGTTGCGTAGTTCTAAATTGTCTAAGCCCAGAATTTCAAGCCTGGTGGATTAAGGTATTCTGTTGAGAGCAGAGGAGTAGAGGACTCTTCTCGTGAAATATCTCTGGACTCACTCAATTGTATTAATGTCCGATATGCAGTGCGGGTTCCAAACAGATATGATAATCTTTTGTTTGGATTGACCTTTATTAATTACTTAACATCGTATCAACACTGTAACATAATATGACTTTGAAAAATCTTCCATTCTCATTCTCATTATCTCCATCATCATCATCACCACCACCACCAAAGTCACCATCTATAAAGCCTTCTTCATCATCACTTTGATTAAACGTATTTCTAATAACATCAAAGAAGAGTTGACATCTTTGAACTGAGGAGCTGGCATAAATTACTGCACATATCATGGACAGCCAGAGTAACTAACAGAGTGGCATTAAATCATATAAAACTAGAAGCATCACAAGAAGCCAAAATCACAAGACTATGTCTGATTTACTTTGGCCCTGTCATGCATGGAAATTCATTGGAGAAATCAATGATGCTATGAATCAGAATAGAGATGGAAGGGACCTTGGAGATCTTGTAGTCCAGCCCCTTGCTCAAACAAAGGAATCTATACCATTTCAGACAAGTGACTGTCCAGTCTCTTCTTAAAAGCCTCCAGTGATGAAGGACTCCATGACTTCTGGAGGCAAGTCATTCCACCGCAGTGGTGAAATGTAAAATTTGTTACTACTGGTTCTTTGGGCATGGCTTGGTGGGGTGTGGGGTGGGGGTAATGTGACTGGATGGGCTTGGCCAACTTTTTTTAAAAAAAACTTTTTTAAAGCATTTTAAAATGCTGGGTGAATAGGTTGTAAAAAAATGCTTTTAAAATTTAAAAAGAAGGCTCTGACGATCACAGCTATGGCGCGCAATCATCAGAGCCTTTTTTTTTACCTTTTAAAAGCAGGAAGTAACGACACCTGGGCAGGTGGATGGAGACTCGCTCCACCATTGCTACCGGTTCTCTGAACCACCTGCCACAATCGCTACCGGATTGCCTGATCTGGTCCGAACCAGGTGTCAGGTTCCGATGTTATCTCAAATAAATTTCATTCTCAAACACAAAGTCTTTGATGAAATCTATTATTTATTGAAGAATACCTATCTAGTCCTGAACTCATTTGCAGCCGAAACTGATCCTCCGATCCCAAATGCCTCCCTTTCCATTCCTCAAATCTCATTGTCTCATTGGCCATCTTCCAAATCCATCTTCCATCTCAGTTACTTCAAGTCACAGGAATTTCCCCCCTCCTCCCATCACCTAGGTGACGTTATCTGCCGGGAGGAAAGAACTGGGTGAAAAGTCAAGCCACTGCTTCTAACAGGTTCTTTCCCACTCATTCATGTCAGCGCTGGGGAAATCATAGTTTGGAGCGCTGACACCAGGAGCATTTCACCCCTGTTCCACCGGTTAATTGTCCTCACTGTTAGAAAGTTTCTCCTTAATTCCAGGTTGCTTCTTTCCTTGATTAGTTTCCATTCATTGTCTTGCCCTCTGGTGCTTTGGAAAATAAACGGACCCCCTCCTCTTTGTGGCAGCCTCTCAAATACTGGAATTCTGCGGTCATGTCCCCCCTAGTCCTTCTTTTCTGTAGACTGAATGATGAGTGGAACAAGAAGGGCCAAGCAAAGAACACACTGCTTTGATAGCATCAAAACTGATACAAAGATGGTGTTTTGTATTTTAATCTTTTCTCAATAAACTAAAAATAAATAATAAATAAATAAATAAACAAGGATTATCAACTTCCTAACAGTGAGGACAATTAACCAATGGAACAACTTGCTTTCAGACATGGTAGATGTTTCATCACTGGAAGTTTTAAAGAAGAGACTGGACAGTCACTTCTTTGAAATATTATTGGATCTTCTGCTTGAGCTGGGGGCTGGACTAGAAGACCTCCAAATGTCCCTTCCAGTGCTATCCAACAACTGAAAGGGGATGTGCTTGACCAGGTGGCGTGGAGAGCACTTGCCTATAAAGTCACCAAAAGTCAAACAAGACTAAATGTTGAAAAACAACAAAACAATAATATATTACTATGTTAGTAAGATTCTTTTTATTATTGTATTCGGGAAATTAAAATATAAAATACAAAGGGAGAAAAAAAAAAGAAATAGTTTCTGTCTAGTTTTGTGTTTTTTCCTTGTAAGATTCCCCCCACCCGCCGGTATATTGTGTATTCTCCAATGCAGGCTGCCGCAAACTTCCTTTGAAACCAGAATCAGACAAAATAAAATGGCTTTGAAACCAAATCAGGAAACTCATTTTCATTTAAATGCCAGCCCAGCTTCGTTCTGTGAATAGGCATATGGAAACAATCTTAAAACAAATGTTTTGGGCACCCCTTCGTCCATCTGCAGCGGACTTTTTTCTCTGACGGTTGAGAATTTTATTCGGTGTTAACCCCAGCTTTTGATTCAAATCCAAGCACTCGGGCTGCATTCTTCAGACTGCTCGTTTTGAATCTGAGGACATTTTATTTATTTAATTATTTTAAAAAAGGGAGGGAGGTTTGGAAAGAATATTCTTCAAAGCTGATTTCCATTTCTCTTGGGCAGTTGTTCCCAAGAGAGTTGTGTGCTTCACAGCCAACCTGTGGACTGTAATGAATATAGATGCAAGATATGATAATATATCCCTGTCCTCATGAACCTTGGTAAGCAGGGATTTATAAATGGAAAAAAAGTTGTGATTGCATTATTCCCTCAGCTCTGCTCTCCAAAAGTACCTCTAACCATATGCTAGGACCATGATGGCGAACGTATAGCACGTGTGCCTAAAGTGGCACACAGAGCCATCTCTCTGGGAATGCGAGCCATCACCCATTACTCTTCTGGGTTCCAGCGCGCTTTAAGACCAGCTGGCTGGCGCGCTGGAACCCGGAAGAGTAATGGGTGATGGCCAAAAACTGGAAAAGCAGCTGTCTGGTGTGTATGTGCACGCCAGGAAGATGATCTTCCAGTTTCCGGAGCCTTGGTACTACAGTGGTTTAATGCACCCTGTAATTAACACAGCTGCCTGCAATTTCTGCAGGTTCGAATCTTACCAGGCTCAAGGTTGACTCAGCCTTCCATCCTTTCTAAGGTAGGTTAAATGAGGACCCAGTTTGTGGGGGCAATAAGCTGACTTTGTATAAAATATACAAAAGTATGAAGGCTATTGCTTAACACATTGTAAGCCGCCCTGAGTCTCCAGAGAAGGGCGGCATATAAATCAAATAAAAATAAATAAATAAAAATAAAATAAATAAATAAATGTATGCCAGTGGTGGGTTCCTCCTGGTTTGGTCTGGTTCGGCCAAGCCGGTAGCGGTGACAATATGACGTAACCGAACCAGTTCTCCCCCCCGCCCTCCCACCCCCCACCCCCCCCACGTTATTCTTACCTTTTATTTGGTCCCACCCCCAATCTATTGCTGCCTCCTGAGTCCCAGCTGATGACTAGAGGGAAAAAAAAAACTGTTTAAACCCTTGCCGCGGGGCTTCAAAGGGCTGCCCTACAGCTGATCAGTGTTAAAAACAAATAAATGAGTCAGGTCATAAGTGCGAGGACCTTCCAGAAATGACTCTGACCAGCTAGCCACGCCCACCTAGTCACATGACCTCCAAGCCACACCCACAAAATAAGCCACACCCACAGAACTGGTAGTAAAAAAAATTAGAACCCACCCCTGATGTATCCACACCGGCCAGCTGGTCCTTGCATGCACATGCACTCAGAAACCAAAAGACCAGGTGGCCAGCGCACATGTGCCCATCAGAAACCAGAAGATCAAATTCCTGGTGCGCACATGCGCATCTGGAGGCTACTCTTCCGGCTTCCGGCATTCGCGCATGCATGCACTAATGCCTCTCCCATTTCAGCACTCGGTGCCAAAAAGATCCGCCAGCACTGTGCTAGGACATCAAGAATGAATCTCCTGAATTGAGATGGATTCTAAATGAAGTTTGGGCCAGACTTCTATTGATTGCGAACTAATATTTTCACATTTGCAATCCTGAAAATAGCATTTCCTTCTCTGTTTTCTCACTTTGTACAAAATCCATCCTACGTCATAACTGTGTGGAAACCGTGTATTTGTGTTGTTGCCCCGCCCTCTGAGCCTGTCCCATCGGAGGAAGAAAGCTCCAAGCATGAGGAAGAGGAGTCAGCCAGGCCTCCCTCTCCAGGCCCCTCCCCTCTGGCATTGTCTCGGGTGCCGGCCGAGGGAGAGGAGATCAGCAGGGAGACAGCTGGTTCATCTCAGAGTGACGATGAAACATCATTCCTGGACGCACGCCTCCGAAGGCGTGATAAATGATTGCAGCAGTTTAGGAGGCGTGCTAGGGATTAGAACTGAGTCACTGGACCACACCCCAGAGACTATATAATAGAGGGTAGTGGTCAGTGATCCGTGTGACAAACAAAAGTAAACCTTGGATAGTCACTAAAGCCTCATCTGGAACTGCTGGGAGAAATATTATTTCTGCTTGGACTTTTTTGTACGTTAGTATCTTATCTTTCTGTTTGTGAAAATAAAGGCATTTGGCAGACGGTGTGTCTATCGCTGCCAAGTGGGAGATAAGACCTGGGTGTGTTCCAAAGTGTTTCCTTAACCCTCGGCTGGCTGTGTTTGTGTGTGTGGGGGGACGGGGACAGATTAATTTGTTTCTTGGGCAAAATCCAAAGTTTTGAATCCTGGACAACTTCCATTCATCCCTGTAGGAGAAAGAATAGGGGAACCTGGAGGCAGAATTAAAGGAGGGATCAGCCTAGAATCCCTATGGACTAAATGGACTAAATTCAATCCCCCTTGAATTTCATTGACCCATATCTATGTCTCTCCAAACAGGTGTTAATCATTTGAAGGCCAATATTTGACATGTAAATGAAGATGAACCTGCAGAACTTTGCAGGTATTCACAGTGAAATGGGACATAACTCAGATTCAAGACACAACACTTATCAGAAGTGGACTTCTGATGAAAATGTTTAGCCCCCAAAAAGTTGTTTTATGGCAATAGCAATAGGACTTAGAGTTATATACAGCTTCGTAGTGCTTTACAGTCCTCTCTAAGCAGTTTACAGAGTCAGCCTATTGCCCCCAACAATCTGGGTCCTCATTTTACCCACCTGGGAAGAATGGAAGGCTGAGTCAACCTTGAACCTGATGAGATTCGATCTGCCAAACTGCTGGCATGGCAGCCGGTGATCAGCAGAAGTAGCCTGAAGTACTGCACTTTAACCATTGTGCCACCAAGGCTCATCTTATCTTCCTTTCCCCCAAATAGATCTAACATCATTAAATTGACTGAGTAGTCCTACTCTCCCTCACCATAACTAGAAGTATTGGATCTCAGCCTTATGACTCACACAATGTCTAATCATTTATGCATTTTCAGAAACTTGCCATCTGATAATAACTAATTATGCCAAGGTAAAATTATGGCATCTTGCTGTGTTTTTGCACAATATGGCGACTGACAATAGTGAGTAAGAAAAAGGAAAGGGAGAATTTTTGGAGAGAAAAGAAAACACCTGTGGATTACATTATACAACATACCAAGCTTGCTTGTGAGTTTAATTACCCCCTTTATATATATATATATATATATATATATATATATATATATATATATATATATATATATATATATATATATGAAGAAAGAACTTATATTCTACCCAACAGAGATGAAAACGGGAATGGATATGTATTTTAATTACTATGTTCTTCGTTGTGAAGTTATACCTCAATATGAGGCAAGAAATTTTGCTAATAGCAATGAATAAATTTTCAAGTTTTGTAACAGTCAAAACTTTATACATCTCTGTGTGCAAAAGGTCAGGCACCCCTCCAAGACCAAATATGTAGATTCACAATGCCATTTGGCTGTGTGTGTGTGTGTGTGTCATTTAAGCTAACCTATTAATTTGTAAAGTATTACACAAAAAAATAATCCTAAAGCAATGCATACATCAGCATAAATATATGGAGTTCTTAATGAAAGCAATGAAAACTTACAAATATTTGTGACTCTCATCTAGCTGGGCTGGGGGTCTGCAACCTTAAACACTCAACGATCCATTTGGACCCATTTCCCACAGAAAAGAAAACTCCGGGAGCCATAAAACCCTTCCCATGCCTGACTATTTCCTGAGCAGCCACAAAACTAGCATAGGTAGTTGAATTAAATGTTCTGTTTTCTTCTGAAAGTTTTTTTTTCCTTGGATTTATCCATGGTTGGCCTACCGGGGGTTGAAAAGCTCAATAAATCGTGTGCTGGCAGGTGTCGCACATTGGCGGTTGTGACGCATATTTTAAATGACAGGGAGCCACAGCAGAGGGGTGAAAGAGCCACATACGGCTCCAGAGCTGCAGGTTGCTGACACCTGAGCTGGGCATTTGGATTTTGCCATCCAAACATTGTGTGCTAGCCAGGAGAGAAAAAAAAAAAAACAAGGAAGGAAATCATTAAAAAGTGTGTAAAATGTGCACGCTCTATTTGCATGGTTTTTATTTATTTTTTTAAAAAATAATTCAAAGTAACTGGTACACAAACACAAACAAGTGAATTGGAAAAAGAAAAAAAAAACGGACTTCCTGTATTCATAGCAAAAGTCTAACCCAACTACCCATCAAGGCAAGCTAAGACATCTAAAATATGTTTGGAAAATAGAAACCATTTTAAATATATAATCCCAATAGAAATGAGCAATAATTGCAGACATCCAAAGTATAGTATGAAAATATATAAGTAGCAATTAATGGCTAGGAAAAATAAAGGGGGGAGAAAAATATAGACGGCTACTAATATGATATTTTCTTAATATTTTGTTTGTAGGTTTGTTTATTTGTTTTGCCTTTTTAAAAAAATGTTACCATCCAATTTTCACGACTTGCTCTAATAAACAGTTCATTTTGTATGTATGTGTTCCTTTTCTCTTTTTGTTGTTGTTTCTTTTTCTCTATTTTTCTCTATTTTTTTTTTTAAAGTAAACTGTGTGTCTTCTGTTTCTAACATTTCTGTCCTTTTTATTTATTAAAAGTACGTGTTCTAACTGGAATGTGTTGGAATGTGTTTGTGCCGTCTGTGTGTGTATGTGTACATACACACATATTCCTGGTAAGCCCCATCTCTGTATAATATTAACGATTCTGAGGCAGAACGGGGAAATATGAACCCCTGCAGGTTATAAGAGTTCAACAGCTGGACTTCCTTCCCTACATAACTGCTGCTGAATTTTTTATATAACAAAGTGAAAAGCAAGTATTCTTTCTCGGTGAAAATTTTGCAGAATTGGGGAGCAGTCGAAAGATTGACAAAGGAAGCATGCTTTAGCGATGAGCATCAATTAAAGAGAAGAGCAACAAAGATGATTAGGGGACTGGAGGCTAAAATATATAAGGAACGGTTGCTGGAATTGGGTATGTCTAGTTTAATGAAAAGAAGGAGTAGGGGAGACATGAGAGCAGTGTTCCAGTATCTCAGGGGCTGCCCCAAAGAAGAGGGAGTCAAGCTATTTTCCAAAGCACCTGAAAGTAGGATGAGAAGCAATGGGTGGAAACTCATCAAGGAGAGAAGCAACCTAGAACTAAGGAGAAATTTCCCGGCAGTGAGAACAATTCATCAGTGGAACAACTTGCTTCCAGATGTTGTGAGTGCTCCAACACTGGAAGTTTTTAAGAAGAGATTGGACAACCATTTGTCTGAAATGGTATAGGGCAGTGATGGTAAACCTATGGCATGCATCTCACCGTATGCAGATGCGTGGTGGAGCTGAACTGGAGCGATGGCTCATGTGCCAGCTTGTCATCGGGTCTCTGCCACACATGGGGTGTGTGTGTGCACATGTATGGGCGGGGGGCCTGTGTGGGAGCCATGTGCATGGGGGCCACACATGAATGCATGAGGGCTGCACGTGCATTGCATTTTGTGGGTTTGGGTGCATGCTTTGGGCACTCGGTCCAGAAAAGACTAGCCATCACTGGTATAGGGTTTCTTGCCTAAGCAGGTGATTGTAGTAGAAGGCCTCCAAGTCCCTTCCAACTCTCTTATTCTATTCTATTCTTCCAGGAGCTTTAAATACTCAAATACTGTATTTGCATACTCAAATACAGGCTCAAAATACTCTTAACAATCAGAGAGCTTTGTTAGAATCTATAATCAAGTATATTCAATTTACGTGGTGTAGTAGTCGAGTCCTCCAATCCTAATTCTATCTAAAATGGGATGTGTTCTAGAATTGATTTAACTGCTAACTCTGCGCCTACGCATTTTAGGAATATAACAGACTATAGAAGAAGCCTGCATATATAATTATTTTCAGTCCATGTTCTTTTGCTAGTTCAGTGTATTATTCTGACTTTCTATCAATCTGTATTCAAGGCAGCAAGAAGACAGGTCTTTTGTGTATTATTCATCTCGGTTTTAAAGCACTAGTGTGCTAATAATTTATTTGAGGAAATAAATATGATAATTTCATGTCTTAAATCTGTACCCGACCTAACAGTGCTTGAAAGTTTGGCTGAGAATATTTTTGTTCCTCTTGTCTAATGAGCTTCTGAGGAAAGCTCGGTACGGTAGCTTCACGCTGCAAACAGATGTCATAGATATAGAGTATCGCTATTCTGAAAAGGATCAAAATAGAGCATTTAATATTATCATTACATTGCTATATGCATTTTTATTGTCATTTAGTTCAGGGGAAGGAACAAATTGTGTAGGGATAAAATAGTACGAAGGCAGAAGATTGAGTGAGACAATTAAAATACCTGCATTTTTATCGAATAGGGCAGGGGTGAAATGTAAAATTTGTTACTACCGGTTCTGTGGGTTTGGTGGTGGTGGGGTAATGTGACTGGGTGGGCGTGGCCTCCTTTTTTAAAAAAAAACTTTTCAAAGCATTTTTTCTAATGCTTTGAAAAGCCTCTGCCGATCAGGCAACTCAGCTGGGATCGTCAGAGGCTTTTCAAAGCATTTTTTTTTACCACCTCTTCAGCCAAGAGGTTGCAGAAAAAAATGCTTTGAAAAGCCTCTGACGATCCCAGCTGAGCCGCGCGATCATCAGAGACCTTTTTTTTTAACTTTTAAAAGCATTTTTTCGTCAGAAGAGGTTGTAGAAAAAATTCTTTTAAAAGAAAAAAAAAAACCCTCTGATGATCGTGTGGCTCAACTGGGCATGGTGTGTGTGTGGGGGTGTGCACAGGGATTTTTGCTACCAATTCTCTGAACCACCTGCCACCATCATTACCGGATCGGGTGATCCGATCCAAACCAGGAGCATTTCAGCCCTGGAATAGGGGATCTTTCAAGTCTTTCTCAGCAAGATTACTTTAATTCTTTTTTTTTTTTTTTTTTTTTTTGATGAACCTGTAATTCCTTTTATTAGGGTGGATTCAGGGCGACTGAATGGAGCTGAGTATTTACTAGCCGGATGCCCTTCGTGACACCTATGTGGAATTTGCAGCAGGTATTTTCTCTTTGAGCCCTAATAAAGAACATCTGTCACTGTTTAGGATTGAGCTCTCAATCTTCCAAGTGGGATGGGAGCATCTTCACCTTTAGACTACTATGAGGCTCAGCCAAATTTCTTTTAATGAACTAGTGAAAAAAAAAAAAATAACGTACTGGGGTGGGAAGTGGTCGTCTACATAACACAAATCTCTTTTATTTCTACCAGTAGCACTAATGGAATTCTTTTTGTAATATAGTGAAGGATCTGGAATTGGTCAAATGCAAATTAAAATAAATATTAGGGTGGGAAAGAGAAACAGAACAGTATGTGCTTTGAAGATTACTCGAGTTATTTCCTGTCTTTATGTACACATTCGTAGAGTGTGGGGTTTTTTTCTGTACAGAAAATGAATATGATCCCATCAGTACATACTGTATATCTGGGACAGAGGGAGGCAATGGAATGGTAATTTTCACATAGAAAATTTAAGAAAATAGTTGTAATGATTATTAATGCTATAAAATTAAATGAATCTGTTAATATTATTGGGATCATAGGAGAGTGGTTCAAGTCTCAGGAAAGATAGGGACGTCAGAAGAAGAAGAGATCAATAGCTGATTTAACCATAATATATTAGTAAATGTGAGAACCTACTGCAGATATGAATTATATTTTTATAAGTGGTTCCCAGTGCAGAGGAGATAAATAGATGACAGCTAGCTAGATGATAGATAGATAGATAGATAGATAGATAGATAGATAGATGATAGATAGATAAATAGACAGACATACTGTAGATGATATATAAATTGCAATAGATAGATGATAGATGATAGATAGATAGATAGATAGATAGATAGATAGATAGATAGATAGAGGATGGATGGATGGATGGATGGATGGATGGATGGATGGATGATAGATAATTTGCATGTATAGATGGATAAATGCATGAAGATAGATGATAGATAGATAGATAGATAGATAGATAGATAGATAGATAGATGGATGGATGATAGATAATTTGCATGTATAGATGGATAAATGCATGAAGATAGATAGATAGATAGATAGATAGATAGAGACATAGAGACATAGAGACATTGCAATAGATAGATGATTGATAGATAGATAGATAGATAGATAGATAGATAGATAGATAGATAGATAGACAGACAGATGGACAGACAGACCGACAGAAATATGTATGTGAGTGTCCCCTGGCAACAAGTAATGTCACTGGCAAATCCTTTAATCAAGGAAGCATTTCGGTGCTTCCAACACGGAAGTATTAGTATTATCATCATCATCGAAGTGTCATCTCCAAAGAAAGCACTTGTAAGACTGCTGGTGAGGATTTGGTGGTTGAGGGATTGCTGCCTACGTAGCCATTGCTTTCTCTCATCACAAATCTCACTAGATATTAGACATTAACAACGTCTATAGACTATGCAAAAGAGACAACCAGCCAGTCCAAAAGGAAACAAAAAGACTCCAGCACCTCTTCCACCAGGAATCAGCACCCAGGTTGGCATAAATGAACTCCAAGGTTAACTTCAGACCAACAACCAAGTAAACAATACCCCAATCTAGAAACTGCCAAAGAAGCCAACAACAAGCAGCTCAACTAAAAAAAAAATCTCTAAGCACACCCCTACCAACACTGACAGGCAAGCCACAAGAATATAGTCTGACAGCAAACTTCATTCCTTACTAGCATTCATGTTGTTACCTAGTTTGGGTAATGAAACATCTACAAGAGAAGAAGGAAGCTCAGAGAGCACCAAGTCCTCCTCCTCCTCCTCCTCCTCTTCCTCCTCCTCCTCCTCCTCCTCCTCCTCCTCCTCCTCCTCCTCCTCCTCCTCTTCCTCCTCCTCCTTCTCTTCCTCCTCCTCCTCCCAAACCACACTCCCTTCTAGTACTGATGATGTTACCTAATTTGGCAAGTTCAGAGAGCACCAAAGACCCTACAATCCTCCTCCTCCTCCTCCTCCTCCTCCTCCTCCTCCTCCTCCTCCTCCTCCTCTTTTTCTTCCTCCAACTGCTCCTCTTCCTCTTCCTCCTCCTCACAAACCCCCCTCCCTTCTAGTATGGATGATGTTACCTAATTTGGCAAGCTCAGAGAGCACCAAAGACCCTACAGTCCTCCTCCTCCTCCTCCTCCTCCTCCTCCTCCTCCTCTTTTTCTTCCTCCAACTGCTCCTCTTCCTCTTCCTCCTCCTCACAACCCCCTCCCTTCTAGTATGGATGATGTTACCTAATTTGGCAAGCTCAGAGAGCACCAAAGACCATACAGTCCCCCTCCTCCTCCTCCTCCTCCTCCTCCTCCTCCTCCTCCTCCTCCTCTTCCTCTTCCTCCCTAACCACACTCCCTTCTAGTACTGATGATGTTACCTAATTTGGCAAGTTCAGAGAGCACCAAAGACCCTACAGTCCCCCTCCTCCTCCTCCTCCTCCTCCTCCTCCTCCTCCTCCTCTTTTTCTTCCTCCAACTGCTCCTCTTCCTCTTCCTCCTCCTCCTCCTCACAAACCCCCTCCCTTCTAGTATGGATGATGTTACCTAATTTGGCAAGCTCAGAGAGCACCAAAGACCCTACAGTCCTCCTCCTCCTCCTCCTCCTCCTCCTCCTCTTTTTCTTCCTCCAACTGCTCCTCTTCCTCTTCCTCCTCCTCACAACCCCCTCCCTTCTAGTATGGATGATGTTACCTAATTTGGCAAGCTCAGAGAGCACCAAAGACCATACAGTCCCCCTCCTCCTCCTCCTCCTCCTCCTCCTCCTCCTCTTCCTCTTCCTCCCTAACCACACTCCCTTCTAGTACTGATGATGTTACCTAATTTGGCAAGTTCAGAGAGCACCAAAGACCCTACAGTCCTCCTCCTCCTCCTCCTCCTCCTCCTCCTCCTCCTCCTCCTCCTCCTCCTCTTTTTCTTCCTCCAACTGCTCCTCTTCCTCCTCCTCTTCCACCTCCTCCTCCCCACAAACCCCTCCCTTCTAGTATGGATGATGTTACCTAATTTGGCAAGCTCAGAGAGCACCAAAGACCCTACAATCCTCCTCCTCCTCCTCCTCCTCCTCCTCCTCCTCCTCCTCCTCCTCCTCCTCTTTTTCTTCCTCCAACTGCTCCTCCTCCTCTTCCTCCCCCTCTTCCTCCTCCTCTTCCTCCTCCTCCTCCCCACAAACCCCACTCCCTTCTACTACTGATGATGTTACCTAATTTGGGTAACCAAACGTCTGCAAGCAAACAAGCAAACTCAGAGAACACCAAGGATGACCTCTCAAATCTCACTAGCTCTAAACGTTTGAATAAAAAGACTGAAAGAAAGGTTTGATTTGTTTCGTCCTTTGCTCTTGTTGTTATTTAGGCCTGAGCAATATTGAATGGCTGTGATGATAATTTATATGCCATCTTCTGGGCAGGAAACTACAGTATAACCAAGCAAATGGAAGCTCGGAATTCGGCACAGAAGAATTTTGCATAATAGCATCCTTGATGTAAGTGATTGGTTCGCCTGCTGAGTTCATCACAGACGTTACATCACTTTCAAGGCTGACCCTGCTTTGATATTTTGCAAATGAGCTCCCAAGAACACAATTTCTCCTATAAATAGCTTATTAATAAATCATATGAGGTAAGCATGTGACACGCTACTTCCTTCATGAAAAGACCGTTTCTGCTTCGCTTAAAGGAAAGAAAAGATCATAATGTGATTACTGGAAGATTAATGAAAAATGAGTCTGTGTAATATTCTATGAATACCGTTACAAAAACGGATACACGTAAGGTTTTTATGTAAATGAGAAAGATCCATTAGGCACCTATCTTAGAATCTGTGACTGCAGCTTGTAAAGGTATAATAATTAGGAACTATCGACCTAATTAGAAATAGTTAAAAGTTAACTAGACTCCTATTCCCATTTCCAGCTGTCTTTCTTCACTGGCTTACTCAAATCCTAGCCAAATGGAATAAGTGATTGAATTACTGTAAATCCTGATTTTAACTTGGAACATGGAGTCCAGCAGCAAGCACACTTGTGCGATAGACTAAAACATATGAAGAACGGTTGCAGAAACTGGGCATGGCTAGTCTAGTGAAGAGAAGGACCAGGGGAGACATGACAGCAGGGTTCCAATGTTTGAGGGGCTGCCACAGAGAGGAAGGGGTCAAGCTATTTTCCAAGGCCCCTGAAGGAACAAGGAATAATGGGTGGAAACTGACCAAGGAGAGATTCAACCTAGAAATGAGGAGAAATTTTCTGACAGTGAGAACAATCAACCAATGGAACAGAAGTTTCCTTCGGACGTTGTGGGAGCTTCATCACTGGAGACTTTCAAGAAGAGATTGGACTGCCATTTGTCAGAAATGGTGTAGGGGGGTTGGACTAGATGACTTCCAAGGTCCCTTCCAACTCTGTTAATCTGTTAATTTATTCAACAACAATGGATATCTGTATATCTATATATCTATATCATCTCTATCTATCTATCTATCTATCTATCTATCTATCTATCTATCTATCTATCTATCTATCTATCTATCTATCTCTATCTCTATCTACCTATCTATTTATCTATCTATTTATCTATCTATCTCTATCTCTATCTATCTATCTATCTATCTATCTATCTATCTATCTATCTCTATCTCTATCTCTATCTCTATCTCTATCTCTATCATCTCTATCTCAAAAGTTCTCAACAACTAAAGGGGATGATTGAAATGTTGTCAGCTTCTTCTAGTTTCCTATTTTAATAATTTACTGGGTTAGTCAATTTCAGTCACAAAATATACAGCATTTGACAACAAGGAAACCTGGTCAGGTTGTTCCTATCACCCCTGAGAAACTCTGGGTTTATTTGTGGAGATAGCTGGCACACTTTTATGCAGAGTGTTTCAGAGGGTAAGAAAAAGCTGTAGATCTTTGTGTCCTTTGGTTTTTGAGGATTGCTAGAATACTGTTCAGATACAAATATAATGCTAGAAGCTGATCCTTGGCTTCAAAGCATACTAGTTTCCATTTGGTTAAGTTTTTTTTCTAAATATTATTAACATAATCTTAAAAAACTTTTCTGCACAAAGACAGAATTGAAAGGTGGATGAGGTAGCAACCTTAGATCCTTGGGAGTTTTTCCTCCCTCCCTGCTTCCTCTGTATTTAACAGAGTTTGATTATTTTGAGGGCTACGAAGGTGAGACAAATTTTTGATATCTCACCTCAGTTCAATTAACAACCTTACTAAGGCTGTTAGTCTTTGAGTACCATTCTCTTCCGTATCACCTAGGTCCTACTTAATTAGTGTGTTATTATAATATATAGTGTGATATTTCAAAACTGAAGGCAAATATACATGTCTCAGGATAAAGTTGAAGGATCCAATCTGATTTGGTCACCTGGATCAGAGGTTTAGGCTTCTGAGGTTTCGGATTTGTGCTAGAACCCAGGAGTGGGCTTCAAAAATTTCAGCAAAGGGTTATCTGCCCAGTTGATGGGTGGGCATGGCCATGATGTGTGTGGCTTAGTCAGCCTCCTGCACCATGGCAGGGGTGTGTGTTTTTGCCCTCCCCAGGCTCCGGCGGCTTTCCTCAAGCCTCCAGGAGGTCAAAAACAACCTCCCCAGGCTCCGGAGGCCCTCTGAAGGACAGAAATGGATCCATTTCTGGCCTTCCCAATCTTCTGGTAGGCCTGTTTTTCGCCCTCCCCAAGCATTCACACATGCCCAGAAGAGTGTCCCAGCATAAAGTTGCAAGATCCAGTCTGGGTTGGTCATTGGGACCAGAGTTTACTCCTCTGAGTTTTTGGACTCGTGCTGGAGCCCATCCTTCAGGAACTTTTTTCTACTCAGAGGTGGGTTTCAGCAGGTTCTGACCAGTTCTGGAGAACTGGTAGTGGAAATTTTGAGTAGTTCAGAGAACCGGTAGTAAAAATTTTGACTGGCCCCACCCTCATCTATTCTCTGCCTCCCAAGTCCCAGCTGATTGGGAGGAAATGGGGATTTTGCAGTAACCTTCCCCTGGATTGGGGAGGGAATGGAGATTTTACAATATCCTTCCCCTTCCACGCCCATCAAGCCACATCCATCAAGTCATGCCATGCCCACTAAGCCACATCCTCAGAACCGGTAGTAAATAAAATTGGAAACTCTCCACTGTTTCTACTGGAATATGAATTTGAACAATAATATATTCCAGTAGAGAGACATTCTTATGGATGGGCTCCAATAGAAGTCCAAAAACTTGGAAAAGTAAACCTCTGGTCCCAGTGACCAACCCAGTCTGGGTCTTTCCATCTAAACTGTTGGACATCCTGTCTTGGCCTTTACTCATACTGATACTTATTTACTCATACTGATAAGTCCTCGGTGCTACCTAAGGATGTGTGTGTGAACAAACGTGTTTCCCATTTTAAAGAAATGAGAAGAGCTTAAATTCGCTAATTATTATCCATTCAGTTTACTGAGCATGACTAGTAAACGACGTATCGGTGAGACACCTTTTAAGAAATATGTCGCTTGACTAACAAGAGAAAGTATTGCCTGAAGAGCAAGTTAGCTTTTATGCCGGTCAGCCAATATTTGATCAATACATCATTTGTCTGAAAACCTAGCATACAAAAACTATATACAAACCATCTTATCAAGGGAAAAAAGAGAGATGGTAGTGCTTGGGAAATAGTCATTGATGTTCTTCTTCTCCAGTTTTTATTTTATATGCATAATTTTTAAAACACTTAGAAAACAGTGGAAAAGGAATACTTTTTGAGTAGTACCAGGTTTTTACTAAATTTTAGGGACTGTTTAGAACTTCTGGTGCTTTGCTCATAACTAGCAGGGCTAAACCTAGTCCCACCAACCTTAATCTGACATATATGTCTAATTTTGTAAAGATTGCAGAAATGTTGCACATCCCTGGAACCTTTTCTTCCAAAGCATAAAGAATATAATCTTATTAGACAGGTACTGTGGTTTGTACCGTTTTATCTTAGCTGCTCCATAAATTAGATCAAATGTGAATTATGGTCAGTGAATTATATTTGTGTGTTACGTTTCTTCTCTCCCGCCTCTGTTTTTAAAAATTTATTTCGGAGTAATATAATAAAATGCCAGCTGGGGAAAAACAATGGGATAATCACCCTGTTTCTTCCCCCACCACTTGGAAATGCAGCGATGAAATCTCTACCAGTAAGTCTTAATTTTCTGTCCGTTCTTAATGTCTGTGGTTCCCGTGCTTGTTAAATAGATCATATGTGGAATATATCCAAGTATCTGCTTCGTTACCCAGCTAAAAGAACACAGAAAAAAGATATTTTAGGAAATGTTGCATACACACACACACACACTGTGTGTGCATGTATCTATGAATAGAATAGAATAGAATAGAATAGAATAGAATAGAATAGAATAGAATAGAATAGAATAGAAAATAGGAAATAGGAAATAAGAAAATAATGGAATGGAATGAAATGGAATGGAATAGGAAATAGGAAAAAATGGAGTGGAATGGAATGGAATGGAATGGAATGGAATGGAATAGAATAGAATAGAATAGAATAGAATAGAATAGAATAGAATAGAATAGAATAGAATAGAATAGAATAGAATAGAAAATAGAAAATAGAAAATAAGAAAAAATGGAATGGAATGGAATAGGAAATAGGAAAAAATGGAATGGAATAGGAAATAGGAAATAGGAAAAAATGGAATGGAATGGAATGGAATGCAATAGAATAGAACAGAACAGAACAGAACAGGACAGAACAGAGTAGAATAGAATAGAATAGAATAGAATAGAATAGAATAGAATAGAATAGAATAGAATAGAATAGAATAGAATAGAATAGAAAATAGAAAATAGAAAATAGAAAATAAGAAAAAATGGAATGGAATGGAATAGGAAATAGGAAATAGGAAAAAATGGAATGGAATGGAATGGAATGCAATAGAACAGAACAGGACAGGACAGGACAGGACAGAGTAGAATAGAATAGAATAGAATAGAATAGAATAGAATAGAATAGAATAGAATAGAATAGAATAGAATAGAATAGAATAGAATATGGAATATGAAATGGAATAAGGAATAGAATAGAATAGAATAGAATAGAATAGAATAGAATAGAATAGAATAGAATAGAATATGGAATATGAAATGGAATAAGGAATAGAATAGAATAGAATAGAATAGAATAGAATAGAATAGAATAGAATAGAATAGAATAGGAAATAGAAAATAGGATATAGGAAATAGGATATAGGATATAAGAAAAGAATGGAATGGAATGGAATGGAATAGGAAATAGGAAAAAAATGGAATGGAATGGAATGGAATGGAGTGGAGTGGAATGGAATGGAATAGAATATGGAATATGAAATGGAATAAGGAATAGAATAGAATAGAATAGAATAGAATAGAATAGAATAGAATAGAATAGAATAGAATAGAATAGAATAGAATAACCGAGTTGGAAGGGACCTTGGAGGTCTTCTTGTCCAACCCCCTGCTCAAGCAGGAAACCCTATACAATTTCAGACAAATGGTTGTCCAATCTCTTCTTTAAAACTTCCAGTGTTGGAGAATTCACAACTTCTGGAACCAAGTTGTTCCACTGGTTAATTGCCCTCACTATCAGGAAATTTCTTCTTAGTTCTAGATTGCGTCTCTCCTTGATTAAATATATATATATAATCCTGCCTCAGAATTACCTATTATTTACATTTTTTTTTAAAAAAAATGTGTTTCTACCATGTTTTCATGGTTTTTAAGTGACCATCAGCAAGCTATATATACCCAACAAATTTCGTAAATTCAGCCAAATAACACACTATTTAACAGTTCTGCTAAATGATCGAACAATTGATTTCCAATAGCAAAATGGAATATAATTTTCTATTCCAAGAAGCGGGGGGGGGGGGAACAGATAGGGTTGAAGATGCTTCCAAAATACTCTGCATTCCCACTCTCACTTCTTTTAAGATCTTTCTTTAATGATCCTTACAAGCAGGTAAAAAAGAAGCTTTCCGGTTGCAAACGATTAGGGAATAGGTGTGGTAGCGTCTGGATCATATATCTTTTTATATTGGCATTTTATTATAGATTTCTCTAAAGGCAAGCTAACTTCACTAAATCCCCAAAACATTCCAATGGCTTTTATGGATACTTGAGAATAATGACCATTTGAAGTGGCACCTGATCAGGAAACGTTGAACAAGAAACATGGTAACAAAATGAAGATATTCGAATGTAGTATTTTAGCAATTTAAGTCTTACATTTTTGATAGCTTAGTTTTTTTTTCCCCCCCTTTTTAATATTCAACTTTCTAGCTTAGCCTTATATTAATTTCCTGGGTCAGTTATTTATTACTTTGTTTTCTTGTGTCAACTAATGTTTCCTTTCCAACAGTACAAAACTCTAGTTAATAAATGAATGACAGGCTGATTGATAGTATTATAATATCGTCTTCAACGTGGATTTATTCCCAATCCATTTACGGAAAAGAAGGCTATAATTAGTCATCTGTTGAAGATGTATTAACATGATGGTTGGTTGCACTTTCAACCAAATGTTTAGATTGGATTTGGCATTTTAATCCACCTCTTAAGCCCTGAGGTAGGCAGATCTTGATGTCTGATAGTTGTTAGTGTTAAAGATATAGTCACGGGATGTAAGCTGTTCCAGATAAAGCTGTCTTTTGCAATTGACTAATGGTGATTTTTGTCAATGCTGATGGCATTCAAGTGAGTTTCCAGTTGTTCCAGTATTCCAGTGGTTTTGGGATTGCGCCAAACATGCCTCTTACCATTGGTACTCTCTTTGCTTTCTTTTGCCTCGGCCATTCTATTTCTATTTTCCGTTTTGTGATTTTAAGAGCCACGGTAGTGCAATGATTAGAGTGCAGTACTGCAGGCTACTTCTGCTGACTGCCGGCAGACTGCAATTTGGCAGTTCGAATCTCACCAGGCTGAAGGTTGACTCAGACTTCCGTCCTTCCGAGGTGGGTAAAATGAGGACCCAGATTGTTGGGAGCAATATGCTGACTCTTTAAACCCCTTAGAGAGGGCTGGAAAACACTGTGAAGTGGTATATCAGTCTAAGCGCTATTGCTATTTCTTCAGTTTTTTTCTGTTCTATTCTGCTGTCTCTGGGCACTGCAACATCACTATCCAGGTTCTGTGGGTGTGGCCTTGTGGGCATGGTGTGGCTTGGGAGGCGGGGCTTGGTGGGCATGGCAGGAGAAGGATACTGCAAAATCTCCATTCCCACACCACTCCTGGGGGAAGGATATTGCAAAATCTCCATTTCCACCCCACTCTGAGGCCAGCCAGAGGTGGTATTTGCCAGTTCTCTGAACTATTCAAAATTTCCGCTACCAGAACCTGTCAGAACCTGCTGGATTTAACCCTGGGCCAAGCTGGTTTTGTCCATAAGACAGGACTAGAACTCACAGTTTCCTTTCTTCTTGTCTGATGTCTTAACCACTGCACCAAATTTTAGGAGACCCAATAGCTTAAGGCAGGGGTGTCAAACTGGCGGCCCACGGGCCGGATGTGTCTCACGCAGGCCACACCCATCCCAGCTCTGTGAAAGCAAAATATGTCACGCTATGTCACATGACATCAACGTGACGTGGCAAGTTTGACACCCATGGCTTAAGGTGTGATAGCAAAAGATGGAATGGGAGGTTATGATTATCTCCATACATCCCTTTTTATATGTAAGAATCTCTGAAATTCTGGAATGCGATTTGCAACAACTTTCATGTCCCAGTGAGGCTTGAAACAACCATTTTTCCCTTTGTCTTTAAAAGGCTACACAGCCAACTTGTATGGTATGTTCTTTTGATGTGCATGCCGCAAAAGAAAAAAAAAAAGAAATAGACTTAGCAGTGCAGAATCCTTTGATGCAATAGGACATCCTCACATCTACAGTAGTAAATGTTCTTTGTGCACAGTTGATTTTGCTGATGTCAATCCAAGAGTTAGTGTTTATTTTCTCTTGGGACTTTCCATTGGCTGTACTCATGCATTTTGTATATCTATTCTTGAACAGAAACATGTTTTTACAGAAATATGACTGTGAAATTAGATCAATTTAGGAAGAAAAAAAAAAGAAGCAGCAGCAAATAACATTGAGTTTTCTTTTGGTAGTTGGCTCTGGTTTTGATATTGATTTTGATCTAAGTATTCCCTACTATGTTTTTTTTCCCACTTATTTCTGTATTAGATGATGGATACCACCCATAGACTTTCAAAATAGGAGTGGGTTTTGAGTAGTGTAAATAAATCTAAATAAATATAGATTCCAATTTCTCCCTTTCAGAAGGAAGACAGGGTCAGACATGTTCAGAAGTTGATAGCTACATCTAAAAACACTAGGTTTGTAAGATAAATTTTTAAGGTAAAAATGTGGTCCGATCTAAGCATAGTACACAAAATTATCTGCTACAATGTCTTTCCTGTCAATGACTTCTTCAGTTTCAACCACAATACCACATGGGCAAACAGTCAATAGAAACTCAAGGTAAACCGCTCCAAACTCGATTGCAGAAAATACGACTTCAGCAACAGAGTGGTCAACGTCTAGAATGCTCTACCCAACTCTGTTGTTACAGCCTCAAACCCTCACAGCTTCAACCTCAAACTGTCTACCGTGGACCTCACCCCATTCCTAAGAGATCCTTAAAGGGGACGTGCATAACTGCACCAGCATGTCTACCGTCCCTGTCTTACTGCCCACATTTATCTGTACTTAGTTCCTTTATTTATGTTTATACCTACACCTGCTATGTTGTACATGTTTGACAAACAAACAAACAAATAAA
Source organism: Arizona elegans (assembly GCA_022577455.1). Classification (NCBI taxonomy): domain Eukaryota; kingdom Metazoa; phylum Chordata; class Lepidosauria; order Squamata; family Colubridae; genus Arizona; species Arizona elegans. The sequence goes on along the minus strand of JAKOOJ010000032.1, from coordinate 5,366,286 downwards.
TTGAATTAAACAAACAACTGAAGAAAGCAACTGTCAGAATCTCCATTGTCAGCCTGGTGCCTTGCTGGATTCCTGCCATTAAAGGAAAGGGGAGGCACCTGGGTCAATCCACACCTGTGTATCTAATGGTGGGAAATGGGGAGGGGGAGCTGACATCTGAAGAAGACCAGATCTGTTTGTATCAGTTATTCTGGTGTTTCCCAGTTGCAATGCATGGCTGTGAAAGTTGGACTATAAGAAAGGCTGAGCGTCAAAGAATTGAGGCCTTTGAACTCTGATGCTGGAGAAGACTCCTGCAAGTCCCTTGGACTGCAAGTTGATCCAACTGGTCAGTCCTAGAGGAGATCAACCCTGGCTGCTTTTAGAAGGCCAGATCCTGGAGATGAAACTCAAATACTTTGGCCACCTAATGAGAAGGAAGGATTCACTGGAGAAGAGCCTAATGCTGGGAACGATGGAGGGCAAAAGAAGAAGGGGACGACAGAGAACGAGTGGCTGGATGGAGTCACTGAAGCAGTCGACGTGAGCTTAAATGGTCTCTGGGGGATGGTAGAGGACAGGAAGGCCTTGAGGAACATTGTCCATGGGGTTGCGATGGGTCGGATACGACTTTGCAATTAACAACAACATGCCAGGTATCTTCAAGTTTCCCACAACATCACAGAGAGCCTGGATTGGGTGGCCACGAATCGGACATTGGGAGGAGGGTTGGGGAATGTTGGGTTTGGCTCTTTGTATCAGTGAGGGAGAACTTCAGATACCACCTCACCTTCCTGCAACTTTAGTAAAAAAAAAAAAAGTTCTTTTCATTTCAATCAATTGGAGTTGAGAGTCTGCTTTCCTAAATGATTGTTTTGGGGCAGGTCTGACAGCTGCGAAAATCCATATCGTTGGCAAGGAAACAAAATAGATTTATCCATAAAGTCACCTGGAGCTGAATTCAACTTGAATGATACTTTCACTTTCAGCTGACAAGCAATGGTTTGAGTCATTCTACATGTTTGTTTGTTTTTTCATCAGTGCTTCCTTCTTGCTAAAAATCACCTAAGCCAAGAAGCAAGTTTCGCAGCAGAAGAAATATTCATAGCTTTCAGGAAGAATGCCCCACATTTTGTCATCTGAAAGACCTTAGATTCACCTAAACATCAGCATAGGAAGCCAAATCCAAATGGATTTTTAGCTTCTGCCCTGATTGAAAAACTAATTATATTTTACTCCAAAGGGTTTCTTGAAAATGTTGATAGCCTTTATAAGGGGTATAGTTGTGTTGTTGTTGTCCTTATTTCCAAGGCAGGTACTACAAATTTATGAACATTTCACTGGTTAAAACTAATAGAGATTGTATTTGAAATAAAGTTAAAGGAAGCTCTTAATTCTTTGCTTGATGAATCTTTCTTCCTATTGTCAAATGAACAGTGATGTGGGGATAGCATCCCCCCGCCCCCGATTCAGACAATCAAACTGGTTGCTTTATGCAGATTGTGATTGTTTGCTGGTAATCCCTGGATGTACTTTAAATAAGCACAGATGCATGTTCTTTGATATGCAGACTTTATTTCTCTCTCCTGCTCTCACTCATCACCTTTCCAAGACACCTGTCAGAGTCTGTTATATGTTCAAACAAGCATGGGAGCTACAATTTCTGAAATCACAATAAAATTAAAACAGCTCAAAGGCATCAAAAATGTAATAGATCTTGGTTAGGTGTTGGATTAGAGATAGAAGGCTGCACAGTTGAGAGGATTCTTAAAGATTCCTTTGGGAAGTTTATACTAAGCTAGGATAACACTGTCTTTGTTGCCTAATTCTCAGCACAACAGAAATTTGACACTAGCTAACAGAATAGAACAGATAGATTAGGGAAATGTTTTGGAGAAGACCAGTAATATGATTGTAATTTCTGATTGTACAGAAAGAAAAAGGAAGGGCATGGGGAAGAATGAGATAGATAGATTAGACAGATAGATAGATAGATAGATAGATAGATAGATAGATAGATAGATAGATAGATAGATAGATAGATAGTGGATGGGTGGATGGACAGATGATAGATGGATAGATGGATGGAGGGATAGATGGATGGATGGACAGATGATAGATGGATGGAGGGATAAATGAATGGATGGACAGATGATAGATGGATAGATGGATAGATGGATAGATGGATGGAGGGATGGATGGATAGAGATAGAGACAGACAGACAGAGAGAGAGAGATATGATGGATGGATGGATGGATGGATGGATACATAGACAGACGGATGGAGAAATATTGAGATGTAGAGAGATAGAGACAGAGTTGATAGAGATGGAGACCAACAGAAATAGGGAGATGAGGATGTAAATAAAGATAGATGCAAGGGATAGAGGGAGGGAGGGAGGGAGAGGAAGAGATAATTGCATCAGTTAAACATGTAATTTATTTTATTTTGTTGTTTGTGATCAAAATAAACAGAGTGTACCAGTGCGGTAAATTTCTTTCTTCCCCAAGACTTCAAGTTATTGTTTCAGTTGAACATGACCAAACTGTTTAGGCTTACTCTGTTACTTTTGAAAGAATGTATGAATTAGAAAGAGAATTTTTTTTTAATTTTTTTTTTAATGATATAAAAAACGTATTGTATATCAGCAACCTGAACCCAATTGGCTGTTCTACACATACTTGCAGTTTATTTACCATATTGATAGATCACCTTCTTTTCTGGGAGCTCAAATTTTTTGGTAGATGGGCGGCATACAAGTTTGATCAATCAATCAAACAAACATTCCCAGTACATATCTGCTTGTGTACATCTCTTTAAAATACAATTTTGCAACATGATTTTTTATCACGAATTTTGGTTATAATTGCAAACTTTAAACATCTTGAAAGTGGGGGGTGGAGTCCAGAAAGAATGGAAGTGTTCAAGAAAAAAGAGAAGAAAGAGAAAAGTAAGAATATAACGGAATATGTACATTTCAAGACATCTTTTGTTGCAAAATTTGCATAGCCTTAAGCATGATGGGTGACAGTTGAGATTGCATATGCTATCCTTGTGGTTTGTGTCACATTTGTCTCATTTTCCCACAGTTGTTAATACCGTCACTTGGCTGTTCATTTTTATATCCTTGTTCACAACCATTTCCAAGGATATGTGTGTGAATTCATCAGCCATTTTTGCTAGGGGCACTTCTACTGGGTTTCTTTTTAGCAGCGAAGGGACTCTGAAGGAGGGATGAAATCCAGCAGGTTCTGACAGGTTCTGGAGAACCGGTAGCGGAAATTGTGAGTAGTTCGGAGAACCGGCAAATACCACTTCTGACTGGCCCCAGAGGGGGATGGGAATGGAGATTTTGCAATATCCTTTCCCCCAGGAATGGGGAGGGAATGGGGATTTTGCAGCATCCTGTCCCTGCCATGCCCACCAAGCCACACCATGCCCCCCAAGCCATGCTCACAGAACCGGTAGTAAAAAAAATTGGATTTCACCACTGCTCTGAAAGTTACAATTTCCTTTTGTCAATTAAAAAAAAAAAACTAACTCGCCCTGTTTACCTTATCATTGTCCCCAGCACCTTAATATCCTTTTCTACCATCAAAAAAAAAAAAAAAAAAAAAAAAAAGAGGAGGAAAAATTTACATATTAATTATATCTTGTCTGGTAAAAATGAAACAGACACCTGTAATTATGCAGAGGTGCTTCACACTTACGTGTTGCTAAATCAGTGATGAATGGGAAAAGAGAGCTCATTAAAATGAATAACAAATTTGCTGCATAATACATCCGGATTTGCCGAACGTATTAATTCAATGGTGTTGAAACATGCAATATTAAGAAGCATGTGTGAAGAAGCTTTCCAGGGGACGATTTAAATAGTGGTGTCATATATAGATTGTTTAGTCATTTTTTCCCCTTCCTAAATAATTAAGATAGATAACAGACATGGAAGGGGGAGGGAGAAGATATTCCTCTATTGCTTGATGTGGCTTGCTTTGGTCTGTTGTCAAGGCACAGTATTATTTACATGGATTGTATGAAGCTGATGGAGAAATTTCTTAACGGTGAAAACAATTAGCAGTGGAATGTCTTGCCTTCAGAAGTTGTAGCTGCTCCATCATTGGAGGCTTTTAAGATGAGACTGGGCAGCCACTTGTCTGAAATGGTAAAGGGTAGAGATGGGCTTCACATAATTTAACAACCAGTTTGCCTAGTGCATAACCGAAAATGTAAGTGCGCGCTCCTTCCATGCTTTTGTGCGACTTCAAACACACGATTTCATGCGTGCAGCTTCCAGCACATCTTCTCGGGCAGCCCTGGTGAGTAGAGTGTGCGAGGCACGGAAATCAGCTGGGCTGTGTGGGCAGGGTGAGCGAGCCAGAGAGTGAGATATATAGGATGGGATAGCACCGGGGCAGGTGGGCGGGCCCAGCCGGTGGTTGGAACTACCGGTATGGGTGAACCGGTCCAAACGGGCAGCAGCTCACCTTTGGTATAGGGCAGTGGTGAGATTCAAATAATTTAACAACCAGTTCTCTGCCCTAATGATTTCTTCCAACAACCAGTTCACCAAACTGCTCAGAAAGTTAACAACCGGTTCTCCCGAAGTGGTGTGAACTGGCTGAATCCCACCACTGATATAGGGTCATTGTTCCATCCTTCTGATGTCAATAAAATGAGGGCCCAGATTGTTGGGAGCAATATGCTGACTCTGTAAACTGCTTAGAGAGGGCTGTAAAACACTGTGAAGCAGTATATAAGTTTAACTGCTATTGCTATTTTTTAAAAAAAATATTTTAAAAAATAATCTTAAAAGGTGCCAGCGGGCAGAGGAGGTAGAATTTGTAATACCATAGAAAAATAAATGAGCCCCAATAATACATCCATACAAAATTCAGATTCCAGGAAACATGTTGTCCTTGTTTTAGTAGGACAAGCTGACAAAGTGCGGAATAGGTAGGCCATAAAATATCTATTTCACCCCTTCCCTTTCTTTTCATGTGAAAACCCCATATTTGCAAGCTTACAAATGCCACCATCAGATATACAGATGAGAAGAAACAACTTCATATGTTAGCAGCAGAGGTGGTATTCAGCTGGTTCAGACTGGTTCACCTGAACTGGTAGAGGAAATCGCAGATGGGGTGGGCCCACCCGCCCGCCCGCCCGCCCGCTGTTGTGGCTCCGTTGCCTGAGCCTGGGCTATCGACAGATGCAGACTCTGAGAGTGAGGGAGAGGAGTTGGCAAGGCCTCCCTCTCCAGGACCCTCCTCTCTGGCAATGCCTCCGGAGGACACCGAAGGCCAAGAGATAGGCCCAGAGCCAAGCATATCCCTGCAGCCACAGGTGGACAGCGACGAAGGAGATAAGTGCTGGCTGGATCCTCGATAGCGGCGCAGGGAGAAGCGTGCACAGCAGAGGGGAAGGCGTGCCAGAGATTAGCTGAGTCACTGGACCACACCCCACAGGGTATAAATGTGGGTGTGGTGGCCGGTTCAGTTTGTGACAAGCAAAAACTAGAAATAATCCATGATCTCTGCGTTACTGGACTTCTGCCTGCCTTGTCGGACTGCATTTGGACTAATCCTTGTATTGCTGAAACTTTGCCTGCTTTATCAGAATGCTTGCAGTCTAATCTTTGTTTTGTGTGAGTAAAGTCTGAATTGGCAGCTAGCCACTGGGTTGCTGCCAGCTTTATCTTCAAAGACTTTGTCGTGTGGCTTAATTAACTCCAGGCCGTCTGTGGGGGTGCATGTGTGGGATGGGGACAGAACACCCACCTGCCCACCTCGGCTCTATGCCATCTTATTTAGGCACGTTTTTGAGGCCGGGTGCATGTGCAGAAGGCACGTGCACCAGCAAAGCACATGTGTGAAAGGCCGGGCGCATGCGTGGACGCTCACATTTGCGAACCGGTAGAGAAAGTTAGTGAATACCACCGCTGGTTAGTAGTTGCACAAAGAATCCAAATTCATCTACAGCAGTAGTGGAACTCAAAATTGTATATTACCGGTTCTGTGGGCATGGCATTGATTGGTGGGCATGGCTTGGTGGGTGTGGCAAGGGAAGGATACGGCAAAATCTTCATTCCCACCCCTCTCCAGGGGAAGGATATTGCAAAAATTCCATTCCCACCTCACTCCAGGGGAAGGTTACTACAAAATCCCCATTTCCTCCCGATCAGCTGGAACTCGGGAGGCAGAGAATGGATGGGGGCGGGGCCAGTCAGAGGTCATATTTACCGGTTCTCTGAACTACTCAAAATTTCCGCTATCGGTTCTCCAGAACTGGTCAGAACCTGCTGAAACCCATCTCTGATCTACAGGAAATAACCATGTCTCAAAAGCTGCTTGTGAATCAGAGGAAGAGATGAGTAAATGCAATTCATAACAAAGGGGGGAAAAAAGAGAAGATGAAAACAGGATTCCTCTGAGCAGAAGACCAAAATGGCTGGCGGTGGGAGGGAGTGGGGAATCCTGAAGGGACTTTTTCATTCTGTATTCAGACAAACACATCTACAGTAGAGATTCTACATTTGTTTTTGGGTTTATCCAAGAATAAGTTCATGCTATATTCATAAACATGACTAATCCTTCTGGGAAATGGCACTGTTTCGTGTAAAACACTTCTGACTTCCCTTCAAGTACTTCAAATATTTCATTTAAGAAGGAATTCCCATATTCACTCTGAATTTCCTTCGTATAAAAAAATAAAATGGTTGATGTCTCTATGGTGAACATTCTTCTTTCAAACTGCAACTTATAATGAATCTAATGCTACTGAATTTTAGTGTGGATCCTTTATTTTTTAAAAAAAATTCTTCTCATCCTTGTAGGATTTGAACTGCAACATCTTCTCTGGCTAATAGATTAATATTCTTCATTTAGAACTCTTTACTTGGAAAATATATTCCAATTATTCAGAAGTCACATACTATCATTCTTTGCATCTGTCTGTCTGTCTATCATCTATGTTTCCTTCCTTCCTTCCTTCCTTCCTTCCTTCCTTCCTTCCTTCCTTCCTTCCTTCCTTCCTTTCCTTTCCTTTCCTTTCCTTTCCTTTCCTTTCCTTCTTTCTTTCTTTCTTTCTTTCTTTCTTTCTTTCTTTCTTTCTTTCTTTCTTTCTTTCTTCTATTTATCTATCATCTATCTATCTATCTTTCTATCTATCTATCTTCCTTTCCTTTCTCTTTTCCTTTTCCTTTTTCTTTCTTTCATCTATCTATCTATCTATCTCTCTCTCTCTCTCTATCTATCTATCATCTATCTATTAAATCTATCTATCCATCCATCCACCCATCCACCTAGCTAATCATCTATCATCTCTCTCTCTCTCTCTCTCTCTCTCTCTCTCTCTCTCTCTCTCTCTCTCTCTCTCTCTCCCTCCCTCCCTCCCTCCTAGTTACCATAAATGATGTGGTTTAAAATCTCAATTAAGAATCTTATAAAAACATGAGGAGCTAGTTAAAAATCTTTTTGTGTCGTTTATTCACAGTATTTTATATTGGAAATGATTTTTGGTCTGTTTCTCAAACAGCTAATATTTATGCTTAGCATAACCTTCTTGCACATTAGATATACAGTTTTATCACCAAATTTACATCTATATTGACAGTAGATGCAAAACAGTGGGAAAAAAAAATCTGTTTGTCCTTTGTTTTGCAAACAGAAAATAAATAGCCAAATGGTAAGAAGACCTACAAACAATAATATGTAAATAGCACTTCCCAGGACATGTAAAATAATGTTTAAAATTCAGAAATGCTTCTTGCTTTTGTTGTTATCAAGTGCAGATAGATTATTTTGTTACAAACTTCTACACATAAAAAAAGTGACAGTAATTCTCCAGAAAGTTAAACGAAATTAGCTTCTAGTACCAGGAAGAGAAGCATGGTATTTATTTTTTTTAAAAAAATGATGGTAGAATGTTCATAGAAATGTTAACAATTCAGCTTGGTGAAATTATTTTCCACCTCCTCCTCCTCCTCATTATTTTCTTTTATTCATTAAACATGAAACTCAGTCATCTGAACATTTAAAAATGTTTCATAAATACCATTGACTTGTGCTAATGATCAATACGGGTTGCTGCCAACATCCTAGTTGTTGTTGTTGTTGCTATTATTACTATTATTATTATGTTTGTTTGTTTTTCTTTAACCTATTATCTTTACTCAGGCTAACTTTGCCCTAGCTTGGAAGCTAAGCAGGGTCAGGCCTGGTTAGAAGTTGGATGGGCTACTAACAAGATATTTCAATTGTGAAATATCATCGAGCTCATCTCCAAAACTGTTTGTCTCTGTCTTCTATTATCTCCTCAAGAGAAAGTCCTTTTGTTAAGGATATTGATGTTGTGTTACCAACCAGCAGAATAAATGCACAAGGAAACGTTACTGAGAGCGATGAATAAGAGTTATGCAAACTGGTTTATCAAAAGCTTACTTTATAGTGAAAAAACAATCTCATAGTCTTTAAACAAATTCCAAGTCTTTGCCAGTAAAATCAGTCCAGTAGTTACAGATATCTTCTTATTCTAGTTGGCTAGAATAACAAACTCACTCTGGTTCACAAACCACAATGGTAGCAGATCCATCCAACAATGATTACAGATAGAAACTCCTCTCAATGGTAGCATATCATACTCTGGTAGCATATCACACAATCTTCATACACAATGGCAGCATTTCATAGCAGCAACTGAACACGTTACAATACCTTGCTTAAATACTCTCACAACCAGTCATTACCTAATTACAGCATGACTCAGCATTAAAATCACATAATACATTTACAGATTAAAGTTACAGTAGACTTATATTGCCTGGACAACTTGTTAGGCTCAAACCATATCCTAACACCTCTCATAAGACATCCAGGCCTTTAAGGCTACTTAGAAAAGCTGAGGACAAAGGGCCTGCAGTTCTGCTCAAAGCAAAAAAAGAGAAGTGGTTGGCTTTGTCACAAAATAATGAGAAATGTCCCACTTCAAGTCTCCGCAATCACATGTCATGGAAAAGATAGGAAGAAGGAAGAGAAACTAAAGGTTAAGGTGAAAAAAGGGAATTTGAACAGGTTTGATTCTCTATATCATTTCCAGGGTGATGACAATAGACTAGGCAGTCTTGCAAATATTGTTAAATTACAGATTGGCAGCCTGTTACTCAAGAGAATTTGAAACCCAGGTCCTCTTTCTGGAGTCTCCATGGTACAGCCTTTACAGATCCCTTGTAATGAACAGACTTTTATCTGATCCCTACACATTAACAGAGTTGGAAGGGACCTCGTGGGTCATCTGGTCCAACCCCCCACCCAAACAGGAGACCCTACACCATTTCTGCCAAATGGTAGTTCAATCTCTTCTTGAAAGCCTCCAGTGATGAAGCTCCCACAACTTCCAAAGCCAACTTTTACTCAATATTAGTAATTGGACTGTACCACAAGATCCTCAACTCTTCTTCAGTAGTACGTTGAGTGCCATTCAACCAGAAAGACTCATCAACCATCATCAATATCATCAGTCATGTAGTTTTTATCCATATGGTTTTCTTGGTAACAATACAGGAGTGGTTTATCACTGCCTTCTCTCACACAGTGTGAATTGATGTCCTTGCCATTGTCACTAATGTGGATGTTTGCCTCCAGCATCTTCCTGTATCACAGCTGCTCAATCTAGGTGTCCACCTGCTGTGCTGGGCAGCTGGGATGACCTTCACACCTTAGGAATTCATATGCTTGATAGACACTCCTGATGTTCTATACTCATGCCTCCAAGGAACAACATTATGATGAGGCAGCATATCAGGATTTAACTGAGATTCCTCTTTAAAAAAAAAAAAAACCAATCAGAACTAAGATAAATGAAATGCACAGTCTAGAACAATATATGTGACTGCTTCATTGGATATCGGGCATCTCCCTCCTTGACCACATCACAAATGATACCATTCAACAACATTTTGGTGTGGCACCAATTATAGAGAAGAGGAGAGAAGGCCAACTCCACTGGTATGGACATGTCCAGAGAGCAGCACCTTCCACCATGGTGAAGACTGCCTACCAACTAGAAATCAATGGCCAGTGACCTCATGGGCATCCAAAACAGAGATGGCAAGTCACCATCAACAAAGTTATTCAAGCCATGCCCCTGCACCCTGGAGATGCAGCTGACCATGCAAAGTGGCATTCAATGGTCCCAAAAGCAGATGCTGCACCTGTGGGAATACAAGAAGACAAAGAAGAGGAAGAGGAAGAGGAAGAGGAAGAGGAAGAGGAAGAGGAAGAGGGAGAAGGAGAAGGAGAAGGAGAAGGAGGGGAAGAGGAAGAGGAAGAGGAAGGAGAAGGAGAAGGAGAGGGAGAAGGAGAGGGAGAGGGAGAGGGAGAGGAACAAGAAGAAGAAGGAGGAGGAGGAGGAAGAGGAGGAGGAGGAGAAGGAGAAGGAGAAGGAGAAGGAGAAGGAGGGGAAGAGGAAGAGGAAGAAGGAGAAGGAGAAGGAGAAGAAGAAGAAGAGGAAGAGGAAGAGGAAGAAGGAGAAGGAGAAAGAGAAAGAGGGAAAGAGGAAGAGGAAGAGGAAGAGGAAGGAGAAGGAGAAGGAGAGGGAGAGGAGGAGGAGGAGGAGGAGGAGGAGGAGGAGGAGGAGGAAGAAGAAGAAGAAGAAGAAGAAGAAGAAGAAGAAGAAGAAGAAGAAGAAGAAGAAGAAGAAGAAGAAGAAGAAGAAGAAGAAGAAGAAGAAGAGGAAGAAGCTTTAAAGAGAGATGCAACCTCAAAGTAAGGAGAAATTTTCTAACAGTGAGAACAATCAATCCAGAAGTTATGTGTGTTCCATCACTGGAGGTTTTAAAAAGAGATTGGAAAACTATTTGTCTGGAATGGTATAAGGTCTCCTGCTTGAGCTGAGGGTTGGACTGTTCTCTCCCAACCCTATTATTCCAGGGTTGAAATCCAGCAGGTTCTGACAGGTTCTGGAGAACCAGTAACGGAAATTTTGAGTAGTTCGGAGAACTGGCAAATACCACCTCTGGCTAGCACCAGAGAGTGGGAATGGACATTTTGCAATAGTGGGGTGGGAATAGAGATTTTGCAGTATCCTTCCCCCAGAGTGTGGTGGGAATGGAGATTTTGCAGTATCCTTCCCCTACCACGCCCACCAAGTCACACCCACAGAATCGGTAGTAAAAAAAAAATGAATTTCACCACTGTATTATTCTATGTTATGGGTCCTAATTGAGAAGGTAAGATGTGTATGTCCATGTTGGTGTAGGTTTGGACTAAGGGCTAATCCAGCATTTTTGTGCGAGACAATGGTTTTTTTCAGAAATAGCAGTAGAAAAACATATATTTTTGCTCATTTTGCATACTTCTTTCTCTCCCAAACTGCATCTGCTCTCAAGGTCATTTCTTCAAAAACCCTAACAAACATTGTTTAGTGGCCTTTGAGGTGTCACTTCCAGAGTGACAGTAGGAAACCCCTGAGCTGGAATTCAGCAGGATGTCCACCAAGTTGTAACTGCCAAGGAAAGGTATAGCACAGGGATGGCTAACCTTTTTGCCATTGCGTGCCAAAAGCGGGGGGAACATGGGGTCCTGCGTGGGCATGCCCACATCCCATAATTCTATGCACCCCGTCCCCCGTGCATGGGACTCCCTGCACTCCCCCCGCTTTTGGCACGTGATGGCACAGTGGACCCGGAAGGACCGTTTTTATCCTCCCCAGGCTCCAGAGGCTTTCTAGGAGCATGGGGAGGGCAAAAAATGGCCTCCCCCACCCAGAAATGACCCCTTTGCCAACTTCTGGTGGAACTGGAAGGCCCGAAAATCAGATGGCCAGCACACGTGTGTGCTCCAGAGCTGAGCTCACATGCCCACTGATATGGCTCCACGTGCCACTTGTGGCACGCGTGCCATAGGTTCGCCATCATGGGTATAGCATCACCTGTATCTACACAGCATTTATGGGCTCATGAACTTTCAAACACATTTGAATTTGGAAAGACTTAGATATGTCCAGAGGGACATATCTGGACATATCTAAGGAGGGACCTTAATTTCTAAGTTTAGAATTTGATTTGCATAAATATCAACTAATTTTTACACTTCCCTTTTCCTACTCCCTCCATCCTCTGGTCTTCATTAACGGCAAACCATTAATGATCTGCTTTAGGAATGTATATACATTTTTCTCCTATAATCCCAATTCCCAAGACAGAATGTGAGTTTTTAATTTATCAAAGCTCTGCATAGGCAGTGTGTTGTTACAGATGTGATGTTTAACTGTTTATATTAATGTGTTGCAACTCCTACAGCATCTACTTCTTCCAGAAAACTATTTTCTTTTGACGTGTGAAAAATATATATTTTTTTTCCTTCCTCTTGTTTTTTTTAACAACTTATATTCCAAAGCAGTAACTGTTAAAAGAAACTGGCTTGCTAGCACTCACCAAAGGCCAAATTCATAGTATTTGAATGTATCCTCTCTAAGAATAGACAAACTGCCTGTTTGGGTTCCTTTACAGTTGTTTTTTTAGAATTATATTTATATAATAATGCTTTGAACCATTCCAGTATCACTTCAATATCAGTTAATAACGTGATACAGATATAGATAAATTCGAATTGCACGTATTTTTTTTTCTTTTATATTTTTCTTTTCATATCATCCATGTTATACAATGCATTTTTATATTTTACACTAATATAATACTGACCCCTCCACTCCTAATCCCCATTGATAATTTGGAGGGGTACCATAGCCAATGATATCAGAACTGAAAAGGGTTTAGATCCGTGATGGCGAACCTATCAGTGGGCACGTAAGCGTTGCCTGGTGTGCATGCGTGCACCGACCAGCTGATTTTTGGGCCTGATTGAAGGGACTCTGGAGGTCTTCTAGTCCAACCCCCTGCTCAAGCAGGAGAACCTATACCATTTCAGATAAGGGTCTGTCTCTAGACTGTCTAGGTCCTTGTCTAACGGCCAGAATTGAGCCCCAAATGTCCGTGACTAAGTAAGACAGCGGTTCAGTGAGGTTTTGCCCCGTTTTACCACTTTTCTTGCCACCGTTGTTAAGCGAATCGGTGCGGTTGTTCAGCGAGTAAGACTGGCTGTTAAGTGAACCTGGCTTCCCCATCGATTTGGCTTTTCAGAAGGTCACTAAAGGGGATTGCACGACTCTGGGACACTGGCAACCGTCGTAAATATGAGTCAAACATTGGAATTTTGGATCATGTGACCCCCCAAGGATGTTGCAACGGTCGTAAGCGCATTGTAAGCCGCCCTGAGTGTCCAGAGAAGGGCGGCATATTCTGGGCCCACCAGAAGTCAGGAAACAGGCTGTTTCCAGCCTCCAGAGGGCCTCCAGGGAGGTGGGGAAGGCCATTTTTCCTCTCCCCATGCTCCAAGAAAGCCTCTGGAGCCTGGGGAGGACGAAAAATGGGCCTACCGAGCCCACCATGCCATCACGTGCCAAAAGCAGAGGGAGCATGGGGGGTGGGGTCACATATGCACATGTGGGGGGCGGGGCACATTGGATTATGGGTGTGGGCACGTGCATACACGACCCTCCCGCTTTTGGCAAGTAATGGCAAAACGGTTAGCCATCACTGGTTTAGATGATCCCATTTTTTTCAGGCTCACAACACAATCAATGTTTCCTAAAGAGAAGGTTGTTAAACAGCAAACAGCATCACGATAATGGAGACCAAGGACTTTACTGGTCCATCAGATTGCTTTGATCAACATGACTGAATGAATCTGCCCTTCTTCAAGAATTCAGACCAAAATGAGTATTTTAATGTTCCAGACAAAAAGTGCATGGGATATATTGTTGATTTTATATTAAGATGACAAATCATTGTACTTCTAGAATACTTTATGTTAGAAATGATGAGCAAGAAATCCATGAACTCATGATCATGTCATAATTCCCACTGAGATTTTTTTTTTTAAAAAATGTTCCTAGGTAAGTTCTTGTAGGGATGTGGTGGCTCAGTGGCTAAGATGCTGAGCTTGTTGATCGAAAGGTAGGCAGTTTGGCGGTTCAAATCCCTAGTGCCGCGTAAATGGGGTGAGCTCCTGTTATTTGTCCCAGCTTCTGCCAACTTAGCAGTTCGAAAGCATGTAAAAAAGGCAAGTGGAAAAATAGGGACCACCTTTGGTGGGAAGGGAACAGCGTTCTGTGCATCTTTGGCATTGAGTCATGCTGGCACCTGACCACGGAGAAGTCTTTGGACAGCGTTGGCTCTTCGTCTTTGAAACGGAGATGAACACCACCCCCTAGAGTCAGGAACGACTAGCACATATGTGCGAGGGGAACCTTTACCTTTACCTTAGGTAAGTTCTTATAGTCTACAGCAATTGGTAACATTTTAGTTAATATTAACATAGAAGATCACTAGAAAATACCAGAGGTATGGAGGAGATTGGGAAACATCTCAGAGAAGGTAATGGGAAGCTAACTTCTGTATAGTTTAGATCTTCATTCTTGTCAATTATTGGACAATCCTATGACTTGTTGGGTTGACCTTTCAGGGTAAGGTAGTGCAGCCTGAAGTATCCACAATCAACATTGAAGACACCATCTTTCTTTCTTTTTTTTCTTTCTTTCTTTCTTTCTTTCTTTCTTTCTTTCTTTCTTTCTTTCTTTCCTTCCTTCCTTCCTTCCTTCCTTCCTTCCTTCTTCCTTTCTTTGTCTCTCCTTCCTTCCTTTCTTTGCCTCTCTCCTTCCTTCCTTCCTTCCTTCCTTCCTTCCTTCCTTCCTTCCTTCCTTTTTCCTTTCTTTCTTTGTCTCTCCTTCCTTCCTTTCTTTGCCTCTCTCCTTCCTTCCTTCCTTCCTTCCTTTTCCTTTCTTTCTTTGTCTCTCCTTCCTTCCTTTCTTTTTTCTTTTCTTTCTTTCTTTCTTTCTTTCTTTCTTTCTTTCTTTCTTTCTTTCTTTCTCTCCTTCCTTCCTTCCTTCCTTCCTTCCTTCTTCCTTTCTTTGTCTCTCCTTCCTTCCTTTCTTTGCCTCTCTCCTTCCTTCCTTCCTTCCTTCCTTCCTTCCTTCCTTCCTTTTCCTTTCTTTCTTTGTCTCTCCTTCCTTCCTTTCTTTTTTCTTCTCTTTCTTTCTTTCTTTCTTTCTTTCTTTCTTTCTTTCTCTCCTTCCTTCCTTCCTTCCTTGCTTGCTTTTCCAATGCTGCACAGTTCTGCAATTATCTAAGAAGGGTATATATCACAAATAGAAAAAGAAGCTGTAGTGGCAAACAAACTTCAATAATGAGTTCAGATTTACTTACCCAAAGGATAAACCACAGGCGGACGGGGGGGGGGGGGGGGGGACCAAGGGAAAATAATAGGAATAGGAGAAACTTACGATTTCCTGCTGGCTTCTCCATTGTCTTTGCTTCATGGAAACAGACAGGGAATGTTGGAAATTGCAATAATGCGATCACAGGGATATTGCGCAATGGCCATAATGTCATGATTATGAGTAATGCTCCCAACCAATGCAAGACTCTGAGGCCTTGGCTTCCTCAAAAATCTGGTTTATTGAGTACATCATATCGGCACAGTCAAAAGTGAAACCAACCCTGAATAATTTTCATGTTTTTGGTATAATTAAAGAATAGATACTATTTACCCCCTCATGTCACAGGTCACATTAGCCAACCAAGCATTGCTAGGGCACGTTGATTTGGCCTTGGTTCTCAGGAGCCTTATCATTGTCGTGTCTGGCGCATGGAAGGAAAACATTCTACATTCCATCAATCCTCCTCCCCTCCCCCATAAGTATGGCAACTAAGAAATGAAGCAAGAAAAATATGGCTTCAGCCATATAGAGTCGTTTTGAAAGTTGACATACAACTTTCTGAATAAAACTGGCCTGAACATTGTAGAGTTTTCAATTCCACAGGATTAATAGGTCCTGGATTTGTGACCTATATTTAAGTTAGTAGATTTCAGGTACCTTGATTTTAAAACTGTTGCAATATAACCAGGGATGGGCTTCAAAAATTTTAGCAAGGGGTTCTCTGCCCGGTTGCTGGGTGGGTGTGGTCATAGTGGGCGTGGCCTAGCTGGCCTCCTGCACCATGGAGGAGGGGGTGTTTTTGCCCTCCCCGGGCTCCAGAGGCTTTTCTCAAGCCTCCGGGAGAATGAAAACAGCTCTCCCAGGCTCTAGAGGCCCTCTGGAGGCCAGAAGCAGGCCTGTTTCCAGGCTTCCCAAAATTCCAGTAGGCCTGTTTTTCGTCCTCCCTGAGCCTCCATATGTGCCCAGCACTTACCTACATCCAAAACGGGCCGCGTGGGGACTCCTGGGAGGAGTGGGCCAGGGTGGGCAGGGCCAACCAGGAGTGGGATTTGGTGGTTCTCCGAACTGCACAAATCTTAGCTAGAGGTTCTCCAAAACTCCCTGTGAACTCCCAGGAGCCCACCCCTGAATATAATGCATCCTTTGGGCCAACTCTACTCCTGAGGAAACCATTGAAGACCTATATTTAGGCCTTATGTAGTCTTTCGCCTGAGAGAACCAATTGCTAGACTGAAAAAAAACCAAACATTGCACAGAACACCTATCTTTAACTTTAAGTGTACAATCTGACAGAGAAAGATTCGGCAGTCAGATTTTATTCCAATTTTGTGCTCAGCCATTTCCAGAAATAGCTCAGAGCTGTTTGGGCAAGAGTGGGGAACTCAACATTTGATTCAATTAATCTTGCGAAGGAGAAAAAAAAAACATAAACCCTGAAGTGGCTTGTTTTTTGAAGGATTTTTGTAAATACCTACTGAGTTAGTTCAATATCTCTGGCTGTGAAAAAGTAAAAGAAGAAAGCAAAAAAAAAAAAAAAAAAAGGAAGAGAAAGCCATTGTGAGGAAAGCTTCCAATACGCCAATATTTCAGGGTGGAAGTTTGCAGCGAGAATGCCTTTGCAAATATAATAAGAAAAAAGGGAAAGAAACAATGTGCGGGGTTTAATATTCATACTTCTTTAACACAGAGAAATGGAAGCCCCATTGCCAGAGCAATCAAATGCTTGGGAGTGAAATAAGCTTCCAGGGATTTTTGGCTTTCCAATCCAAGTTTCCAGGTCTCAAGATTTATCTGATTAACTGCTCTTGGAAAGCAGAACACTACAGTAGTTTAACTTCCTATCCAATTCCAGCAAAAATTTGTTACTGTTTATTTCTGAAACTGCTTCAATGAAACATTCAGATTGAACTTGGTTCCTGTTCACTTAAACGGATAGGCAATATTTTTCGTACGCGCTGGCCACTTAAAAACGAAATAACCAATTGAACAAATTACCAAAGCCTAAATGAGAATTTGGGGGGAGGAGGGTGCTTTTTACACACTCACAAACAACACAAACACATAGGCAACACATATAGAGTTCACTGATTTACCATAATGTTCAATATCATTGTGTCAGTGGTCTTAAATTTCATCTATGGTCAAAATGACTTTGCATCATTTTATCCTGTTGTTCGACCAAAATAAAGATATATTTGCCTGCTGTTATTTTATTGAATTTATTTAAGGAGGAAAATTGAGTTGATGTCAATCAGGAGTTGCCTACAGATCATTATGACACAGTTTGGGTTTAGCTATCAGTTCGCTTGTGCATGCATGCACAGAAGCGTCTGGGAAGGTGGGCGGAGTCTCCCGCTGCCGTCGCCGCTACCAGTTTGCCTGAGCTGGGGTGAACCGGTAGCAACCCACCACTGCTTGCAGCCCAAGGGACTCGCAGGAGTCTTCTCCAGCACCAGAGTTCAAAGCAGGGGTGAAATGTAAAATTTGTTACTACTGGTTCTGTAGGCGTGGCTTGGTGGTGGTGGGGTAATGTGACTGGTTGGGCGTGGCCAACTTTTTTTAAAAAAAAAACTTTTCAAAGCATTTTTTCTAATGCTTTGAAAAGCCTCTGGCGATCAGGCAACTCAGCTGGGATCGTCAGAGAGGCTTTAAAAGCATTTTTTTTTTACCACCTCTTCGGCCAAGAGGTTGCAGAAAAAAATGCTTTGAAAAGCCTCTGACGATCCCAGCTGAGCTGCACGATCATCAGAGGCTTTTTTTTTTTTTTTTACTTTTAAAAGCATTTTTTCGTTGGAAGATGTTGTAGAAAAAATGCTTTTAGAAGTAAAAAAAAAAAAAAAGCCTCCGACGATCGTGCGGCTCAGCTGGGCATGGTGTGGGGAGGGGGGGCGCAGGGATTTTTGCTACAGGTTCTCCCAACCACCCGCCGCCATCGCTACCGGATTGGCCGATCCGGTCCGAACCAGGAGTATTTCACCCCTGGTTCAAAGGCCTCAATTCTTTGGTGCTCAGCCTTCCTCATGATAAAAAATTGTTTTTCTTGGTCTAAATGCAGCTGTATCCTGCATTTGATGGTTTGGAAAATCAGTGGAGAGTATCTATACATTTGGAGGTACGTAATTCAGTTCCAATGTCTTCCACGAGTTTGTTTTGGACCAGTGATTCACAGCTGTAGAGTAATGAATCCTGTTTCATAATTCAGAATTAGAGTAAGGATTAGAACTAAATAATGCATGCAGCCTTACTTTGAACTTTTGAAAGTCCTATAAATACACTTCAGAAGGTTACACAAATATTACATGGTATTATTAATGAGCAATATTAGATCTGTTTAAACTCTGCTGAAGTTTTAGCTCAATCCATCCAGTTCCATTTATTATAGATAATTCATTCTTAGGCCTGATTCACATCCCACAAACTGTAAACTATAGGCATCTTGTGTAACCTTGGAAATATATTTGAAGAGTTCTTACATAATACTGTAAATCATTGGTTCTCATTCTTTTATTGAATTTAACGGATAGATGAATAAACACAACTAAGGAAGCCATGTTGTATTTAATTACTTTTCTTTATTTAAATTCAAAGTCTATAGGAATAGGCAATTAAAACAGATCTGAATAAATACATCTGCCCTTCCCAGAAAATTGAGGAAGAAGGAGAATGAAGAAGTGAATTGGGTTCAGGTTCAATTCATTATATTTCCTATGTTATTCAGTATTCATGTTTTAAAAATACTATAAATGGCATTTAGAAACATTCAGAGGGAAAATTCTTTGCATCTTTCCTAATCTTCACATTGTCTGAAATGTTGTTTTTTTAAAAAAAATATATATTTGAGTGTCAATCCACACCGTAGCTTCAAAACTGTGAAAGGTAATACGTTACTAAAATGCAAAGAATGCTGGATAAATTTGCCTCTATTACTGAAAAATTAATTGCCTTCATTAAATACAATAGTAAAGGTTGAAAATAAGGGAAGGATGAACATAACCAGTATTCTGGTCAATATTTGGTTCTCGCTCTCCATCAAGAATAAGAATAAGAATAATTTTATTTCTATACTGCCCTTCCCCCGAAGGACTCAGGGCGGTGTACAGCCTATTAAAAGCACAAAACAAACATCAATTAAAATAATTTAAAATTATTAAATAATTCGGCTCTATTTAAAACCCCAGAAATTTAAAATACCCAATTTAAAATTATTATGTTGATAGCCTGGCCTGGCGGAACAACAGGGTCTTGAGTGCACAGCGAAACACCCGGAGGTCGGAGATCTTACGTATTTCCGGGGGCAGTTCATTCCACAGGGCTGGGGCTCCCACAGAGAAGGCCCTCCCCCTGGGTGTCGCCAGCCGACATAACTTGGCCGATGGCACCCTGAGGAGACCCTCTCTGTGGGAGCGAACTGGCCGGTGGGAGGCTATTGGTGGCAGAAGTTGGTCTCGAAGGTACCCGGGTCCCATGCCATGGAGCGCTTTAAAGGTGGTGACCAACACCTTGAATCGCACCCGGAAGACCAAGTTAATCAAGTTAATATTTTCCCACTGTTTTTGTGTGATGCTTTTACAGCTTCAGAGGTGGTATTCAGACGGTTCATACCGATTCAGGCAAACCAGTAGTGGCGACTGCCACCCACTCACCTGGATGTAATACTGTCCTATTTAGCCACATTTTCGAGGTGCATGACTGGCTAGGTGGCTCAGTGGCTAAGACTCTGAGCTTGTCGATCAGAAAAGTCAGCAGTTCAGTGGTTTGAATCCCTAGTATAGGTCTCCTGCGTGAGCAGGGGGTTGGAATAGATAATCTCCAAGGTCCCAACTCTGTTACTGTTAAAGTATGAGCGGAAGGCACACTCACGCGCAAAGTACATGCGTGGAAGGCTGGGCGAACTGGTGGTAAGATATGTAGAACCCACCGTTCTACAGCTTGCAAGTCTTTCCACTTAATATTAATAAGGAAAAAGAAATGCATACACAGAAACACACAACAAAGAGTGACATCTCATGCAGGTGCCCAGTATCTTTATACATTCCTCTCTCTTAAGCAAAACTAACGAAAAAGAAAAATGGGGGGTGGGGAACCCGAGCTCTTCATTGCATGACAAAATTACAGGATTTGCCAAATATTATTCTTTGTGGAAGTGTTTCAAATCCCAGATGAGCATTTTAAGTTCTTGTTCTTGCAAACATTTTCCCTTTCCTCTCCAAGACGAAGCATAAAATTTGTCAGATTGTTGTACTTGAAAGAAGAAGAATGTGGGTAGCAAAGCACTGACGTTAGCAAGCAAACAAGCCATGTTCCTTTCTTGGTGAACTGAGGGATGTTGAATAGGTTGTAGGTTTGTCCTATTTCTCTGAAGATGAACTGATACATGCAAAACATTGTTCTCAACCGTGATGGATCTCAGATTCCTTGTTCTGTATTGGTTTTATTAACCTGGGTGGGAATCGTCACCTCTCGTCTGGACTATTGTAACGCTCTCTACATGGGGCTCCCTTTGAGGTGCACCCGGAGGCTCCAACTGGCGCAGAGTGTGTCCGCGCGGATGGAGCTCCCATGTAACACCTCTCCTGCGCAAGCTGCACTGGCTCCTGGTGGTCTTCTGGGTGCGCTTCAAGGTTCTGGTTACCACCTTTAAAGCGCTCCATGGCTTAGGACCTGGTTACTTACGGGACCGGCTACTACCATCAATAGCCTCCCACCGACCAGTACGCTCCCACAGAGAGGGGCTCCTCCAGATGCCGTCGGCCAAACAATGTTGGCTGTCGGCCCCTAGGGGGAGGGCCTTCTCTGTGGGGGCACCGACGATCTGGAACGAGCTCCCCCCAGAGATACGGAGGATTCCGGATCTGCGCACCTTCCGCCGCAAGCTGAAGACTCTGTTATTTCATCAAGCTGGCCTCGCCTAAATCTTCTCCCTTTTAAGTGCAAATTTTAAATTTTAATGTGTTTTAAAATATGGGTATTTTAAATTATGGGTATTAATTCAGTCAAATTTATTTAATTCATTTTATTCAATTTTAAATTTTGCATATGTATGTGTTTTATTTCGTGGCTGTTCACCGCCCTGAGTCCTTCGGGAGTAGGGCGGAATAGAAATTCAATAAATAAAATAAAATAAAATAAAATGAATAATGAATAGTTAGTAAGGTAAAGATAAAGGTTTCCCTGCCCAGTGTTGTCGGAATCTAGGGGAAAATCTCCATTCCTTGGCCGAGGGAGCCACTGTTGTCTCTGAAGATGTTTTCCATGGTCATGTGATCACAGCTAAATGACAACGGTGCATGGAATGCTGTGGTACCTATTAATCTACTCCAGGGGTGAAATTCTCTGAAGTCTGCTACCGGTTCTGTGAGTCTGCTTCGCGTGCATGCACGCCTGAGGTGTACCTGCGCAGCGCTAAAAAAGAAACATTTTGAAGCCTTCTGAGTCTGCAAAGGTAAGTAGAACAGCGAGGGGAGGGGGAATCCGCTGTGCCACACGATTTAGATTAGCTAGAAAGCAGGAAATCTGATGATTCTAGCTAATATAAATCGTGCGTCACAGCTGACCGCCACCTAGCTGATCGTTGGAAATACCAATTTAGGTGAACCAGTAGCATTTTTTACTACTGGTTTAACCGAACCGCTCCAAACCGGTAGCATTTCACCCCTGATCTACTTGCATTTTCATGCTTTCAAACTGCTAGGTGAGCAGGAGCTGAGGCAAGGAATGGGAGCTCACCCCATCATGTGGCACTTGGTTCTCGAACTCTTTAAAGAGCCATAGCACTCCCTATAATAGCTAGTGCCAGGAGCTAAATTGTTAAACTTTCATTATCAACAACTAAAGAAATAAAGAGTTCTATCATGCCCCCATCAGAGCTTGAATCTGTAGGGGAAGATGGAACCTGAGCTGACAGAGATTGAGGGGACGGCTTTGTTGGCTTCAGAGGAAAATGGGGAAGGGCAGGGCCAGTCAGGCTAGGCCCTTTCAGGATTAGGACAGCTTGTAGACATGAAGGAACAGGGGCAGGATGAACATGAGAGACAGAGCTCAGGCGAGGAGCAAGCACCACCCTCTCTTGATCCAAGAACATGGAGAGTGGAGAGAAGGCCAGAACAGCGCAGACTGAGCAGGCTATTCGGAAGAAGAGTGCCCCACCCATCTTCACAAGGCATACCTGGGGAATGAAATTTAAGGAGATGCTGTGGGAGGGGCATGTGTTGGGAACAAACACTGAGTTACTGAAGTGTTGAGTGCCAACATTTGAATTTTCCTGGATTACTTGCATTGTTTCTGGTTTTCTGGACTAATTACCTGGATGTTTTGCTTCCTGAACTCCTTGATTTGACCTGCTGGATTTATTGCTGTGCGGCCTTGGTGTGCACAGCACTGGGCTGGACTATTTGCAGCCAGAGGATGCTTGAGGTATGTGTGGGGGTTTGTTATCACTTTGTTCTGGGACTTGCCAGAAATGTGCCAGGAGTGTTTGGGGAAATTTGGAGCAATAAAAGGTGGTTTGAACTGCCAGCTGTTTGTGTTATATCTGTGCCATGCCCCAGATCATCACAAGCTCTATTCTCACTGACTATCAGTGTTCATAAAACCATCATCAGGGGAACACTGCTCAAAAATCATACACATCACGGGATCACACTTGTTCTGCCTTTTTCCTGGAAGAGATGGAGTTAGAGTTAGGGCACAGCAAATAAGTGGGAGAGTGACTGAGATAGGTAGCTATAAACACTGAATAAATAATATATATAAATAAACAGGAAGGGACATTGCAAAGAAAGAAATATTGAGGAAATAGCTGGCCTGCAGCAAAATATATCCAGAGGGTTAAATTGAAGACCCAAAAGAAAGTTTTAGAAGGAAGTCTGAGAAAATAAGCAAACTGGGAGAGTGAAGGGCCTGGAGAAGAAATCAAGGAGTTTCAGAGGTGAAGAATCACCTTTGATTTGAAATCTGCTGCCCAAACATTAGACGGAATGCTTCTATTTTGCAAAATGTGGGTCACACCAGTGCCTTTTTTTTTTTTTCAACAGAAGCAGAGATAATGAGAAGAGACACCCCTCGCTGACGGTTTCGCCCCTTGCAAAAGGAACATGAGCCGTGGTGCGATTAATCCAGCTTGTTCTTCATCAAGCCGCTGCAGACATATTTGTTTGAAGGCATTATGGTTTCCGAATGTTACAAAAGGGAAGACTAATTAGTATAATAAACTGATTAATAGAAAATAATGGAGCCCCTTCCATTGCCGCCTTTCAGAAATTATCCTCTGCGACTTGAAAGGCAGCCAATTAGACAAACACAAAGTGAAATGAAATGTTAGAGGGCAAGAAAAGAAAGAATTCAACTGCTGGCGCACTATCGCATGCAACTTACCTTCCCATTTCGGCGGATGGCAGTTACATGTGCCATTTGGGAAGAAAACAAAACTTCCACTTCACTAATTAATGACATGTTCCAGTCAGTCATCTTTGACTCTTCTCCCCCCCTACACCTTCTCTGAGAGAAGAAAAAAGCTTTTCTCTTTGTCAGTCCCTGTGCTTTTTCTAAGTGTCAACTTTAAAACGTCTCTTCAAAGTTTGGAAAGTGGCATTGTGCACCTATAAGGGAAAGCTGGTTAGAAAGGACCCGATTGATTTTGGAGGCCCTTTAAGGTAACGATGCTTAATGTTGATAAACGTGGCATGTTTTCATCGACCAGTTTTCCAGACTCTGGAACAGAGGTGGTATTCAGCAGGTTCTGATCAGTTTTTACTGATAAGAGCCTTGGTAGTATAATGGTCTAAAGCACCCTGTTATTAAGAACAGCTGCCTGCAATTACTGCAGGTTCGAATCTTGCCAAGGCTCAAGGTTGACTCAGCCTTCCATTCTTTCTAAGGTAGGTAAATTGAGGACCCAGTTTGTGGGGGCAATAAGCTGACTTTGTATAAATATACAAAAGTATGAAGGCTATTGCTTAACGCATTGTAAGCTGCCCTGAGTCTCTGGAGAAGGGCGGCATATAAATCAATTTTTTTAAAAAAAATCAGTTCTGGAGAACCGGTAACGGAAATTTTGAGTAGTTCAGAGAACCAGTAAATACCACTTCTGACTGGCCCCGCCCTCATCTATTCTCTGCCTCCCGAGTCCCAGCTGATCAGGAGGAAATGGGGATTTTGCAGTAACCTTCCCCTGGAGTGGGGTGGGAATGGAGATTTTACAGTATCCTTCCCCTGCCACGCCCACCAAGCCACGCCCACCAAGCCACACCCACAGAACCGGTAGTAAAGAAATTTGAATCCCACCACTGCTCTGGAAGCATGTCAGAGAGTTGGCAAGGAAAGTGCCCCCAACTTCCTCTGGTCCTTCATCACATGAAAACTAAAGGAAAGTCTCAATGGGAACCTCAAGGGTGAGGAATAGATTGCTGTTTTTCTATTATTTATGGTAGGAAGAAAGGAGTCAGTTAGAATAGAGCTGGAAGGGACCTCAGAGGTCTTCTAGTCCAACCCCCTGCTCAAGCAGGAGACCGTTTACCATTTCAGACAGGCTGTCCTCTCTTTTTCTTAAAAATCTCCAATGCCCACAACTTCTGAAGGCACTAGTTAATTGTCCTCACTGTTAGGAAGTTTCTCCTTAATTCCAGGTTGCTTCTCTCCTTGATTAGTTTCCATCCATTGTCTCTTGTCTGGCCTTCTGGTGCTTTGGAAAATAAGTTGACCCCTCTCTTCGTTGTGGCGACCCCTCAAATACTGGAATACTGCTATCATGTCATCCTTAGTCCTTCTTTTCTCTAGACTGGCCATAGCCAATTCCTGCAATCATTCTTCATACGTTTTTGTCTCCAGCCCTTTAATCGTCTTAGTTCCTCCCATTCTATCAAAACTAACCGAGGCAATTCTGTAGCAAAGAGGTTATTAATTCTACACTCAGAATCAGAATAGAATAGAACTGGAAGGGACCTTGGAGGTCTTGTAGTCCAGCCCCCTGCTCAAGAAGGAGATCCTATACCCTTGATGGTGAACCTATGGTACGTGTGCCACAGGTGGCACACGGACCCATATCTGTGGGCACACAAGCATTGTCCTAGCTCAGCTCCAGCGTGTATGTGCACTCTGGCCAGCTGATTTTTGGCCCACTGGAAGTCAGGAAATGGGCCATTTCCAGCCTCCGGAGGGTTCTGGGATGGGAGAAGGCCGTTTTCACCCTCCCCAGGCTCCTAGAAAGCCACTAGAGCCTGGGGAGGGTGAAAAATGGGCCTACTGGGCCCACCAGGCCCTCATGTGCCAAAAGCAGGGGTCACGCGGGGGGGTCATGTGTCCATGTGTGGAGTGTGTGGTGCATTGAATGATGGGTGTGGGCACGGGCGTGTGTGACCCCCCCCATCCCTTCTCCCTCTTTTGATACATGACAGCAAAAAGGTTAGCCATCACTGTTTTATACCATTTCAGACAAGTGACTGTCCAATCTCTTCTTAAAAACCTCCAGTGATGAAGCGATGAAGCGATGGGTGATGGGTGATTGGGAGATTAGGAAGAATGTAATTACTGCTCAGGGTGACTGCTGATTTTGAACAGGAAGGAGGGTTGTCTCTTTGTGATAGGAAGAGGGGACTTTCAGTGACTCTGCTCTTTGTGACTTTGCTCATTGTGGATGAAGGGATATACAGTAAGTGAAGAATAGGATTGAGTTTGTAGAAAGTCAGCACCCACCCACTCTCCTACAGAATGAAATATTTGGGGGGAATAAGGAAGGATAGAATATTTCCCCTAAAGGAAAAATGAAAACTGAGGAGGCCAGCTTTCAGAAATGCAGATTCGGTGATCCATTCAGAAAGACTGGGTCAGACAGAAACTCTAGATAAGCAATTAGCCTGACAAGATCAACTCAGACAAACACCTAGGATTATTTGCATTTCCCCTTCTGCCTATAGAGCCAGCCATGACCCCATAGGAATCTGACAACAGCCATTAGAATATTAAAGGGCTTGTTCTTGCACAGGAACAGGAAGCTCAAATACAAACCCCAAAGAAGGTATAAAAACCCACCCACTCTGAACTCCATTTGGTCAGCTGCCCCAGAACAACACGCTGCTGGTGGGTTCATCAATAAACCAACCTTCTTTCCAATCAGCCTCCATGTTATTTCCAGTGTCTTTCTCCCAGCTTCAAACTGGGAGAACAGACGGATTTTTCCTTCCAACTAAATTAAAGAGGGGCACAAACAAACAGAGTAAGAGGTTCCCACAAGTATCCTCTGATTCTTGGCCCTTGGAGTTCAAAAGTTGTATACTGGTGCAATGTGACATTTTCCTTCCCTATAAGTAGTCTCTTTGGTATTGCTGATGGCATGCTTTCTAAGTCATTCCTTTGGGGAGAAGCATGTTCAGATCTCCCATTAGATTATTCATATTTCTCCAACACCTGTGCAAGTTCTCCTTTCTACCTCTGAATGAAACTTCTTCACGGGGAGATGTAAGTCATAAACCCTCAAGTCTGAATGCAAACTACAAGAAATTTATTAACCAGTTGATTCCAAAAGAGGAAAAGATCACAATAGAAGAATGGTTGGTAAGAGCCATGGTGGCGCCGAAGTTAGAGTGCAGTACTGCAGGCTACTTCTGCTGACTGCCAGATGCCTGCAATTTGGCAGTTCGAATCTCACCAGGCTCAAGGTTGACTCAGCCTTCCATCCTTCCGAGGTGGGTAAAATGAGGACCTAGATTGTTGTGTGTGTGTGGGGGGGGGCAATATGCTGACTCTGTAAACCACTTAGAGAGGGCTATAAAGCACTGTAAAGTGGTATATAAATCTAAGTGCTGTGGGAAAGACAATGGGACTTGCAGACATGCCTAAACCCTCTACCCTGTTTAGAGGAAAGAAAAAAAATCTGGAAACCACATATATACATACATACATATATATGAATACATGTGTGTGTGTGTGTGTGTGTGTGTGTGTGTGTGTGTATATATATATATATAGAGAGAGAGAGACTCGGTGGCTCAGTGGCTAAGACGCTGAGCTTGTCGATCAAAAGGTCAGCAGTTCAGCGGTTCGAATCCCTAGTGCCGCGTAACAAGGTGAGCTCCCGTTACTTGTCCCTGCTTCTGCCAACCTAGCAGTTCGAAAGCACGTAAAAAATGCAAGTAGAAAAATAGGGACCACCTTTGGTGGGAAGGTAACAGCGTTCCGTGCACCTTTGGTGTTGAGTCATGCCGGCCACATGAGCACTGAGACGTCTTCGGACAGCGCTGTCTCTTCGGCTTTGAAACGGAGATGAGCAGCGCCCCCTAGAGTCGGGAATGACTAGCACATATGTGCGAGGGGAAGCTTTACCTTTACATGTATGTATGTATGTGTATGTATGTGTATATATATATATATATATATATATATATATATATATATATATATATATATATATATATATATCAATTTTCTTACTTCTTCGTAGGGTCTATGTGTGTTTTTCTTCTAGCCAGGTTTTCCCTACGTAGCTACAAAAAAACCTTGGCTACGTAGGGAAAACCTGGCTAGAAGAAAAACACACACACACACACACACACACACACACACACACACACATATATATATATACAGGAAACAGGAAAAAAACAAACCGATGACTTGTGATGTTAATGATTAAGCAAAAAAAAAAAATAGATAGTGGGAAAAAAAGATTCCTTGTTTATAAAGTGCATAAAATAAGAGATAATTCTGAAACCATCCTTGTATTTGCTGTAAAGCAAATCAGAAGTTTCTTGGTATTTCTACTTATTATTATTTTTTAAAATGTTGCATATTCATCTTGCTTTTGTCTTTTGCTTTTTCCCTTCCCGTTTCTCTTGCTTCTAGTTTTGCTTTTGTTGTGGGGTTTTTTGTTGTTGTTGTTGTTGTTCTGTTCAAAAATTTTAGTAAAACGATATCAGGATCCAATGAACTGGGAGGGCGAGTCACAGCAGCCATTGATGGACGAACTGCACGGGGTGAATACATAAACATCCGTAACAGCATCTCGGATGGAGCAGAGTCACCGCAACAGAAGGTTTATTGCAATATGGACATTGGAGGTAGTCCATAAATACAAAAGCATCACGGAAGACCCTAGCAAAAATGCATGGCTTCCTTTTTCCTTGTCGGTTGCTATCTCCCAGCTGCCGCACAAGTTAAAACAGAGCAATTCCAAAATCCTGTTGTTTGGCAACACTGGTTGCCGTGGCAACGCACACCACATACCCTATCCCCTGCTTGCTGATCGCGACTGTAACCAGAATACTGAAATGTTTGAAATGTTTAGCATCTTAGATAGATGTGACAGCTTTGGAGGAGGCATGAAAAATCACCAGCTTGGAAGGAAATACAAAGCAGACGGGGAAGTTTTTAAAGGCTGGCTGATGGGAATTAAAAACAAAAACAAAAACAAAAAAACACTGCTGAATTTCCAATCAGCTGCTTCTTTAATAAGCTTTTTACAAGCTTCATGGGTTTGTAAAGCCCAGGACAGCCTAAATTTGTGGAGAGCGTGCTGAACACACTTACATGGTTTTTTTTTATTATTATTATTATTATTTGATTTATATGCTGCCCTTCTCTGGAGACTCAGGGCGGCTTATAGTGTGTTAAGCAATAGCCTTCATACTTTTGTATATTTTATACAAAGTCAGCTTATTGCCCCCACAAACTGGGTCCTCAATTTACCTACCTTTGAAAGGATGGAAGGCTGAGTCAACTTTGAGCCTGGCAAGATTCGAACTTACTTTAATTGCAGACAGCTGGTGTTAAGTTGCAGTGCCTTGTCTGCAGAGCTATCCAGGCTCCTTTTGTTATCGTTGTATAGCGGTAAAATTGGGATTCTCTTATGAACAGCTGTTAGATACCTGGATTTGCTCCTGTTTGGAAAAGGATAGCATATTTATATCATAACTTCCCTGCTTTACTTGATTTCTAGTGTCGTGGAAAAACCCAATGAAAGAAGCAAAAGACAGCAACACAAGACAATTGTTCTTAACTTTAAGATTCAGAGGTTTATTTCACTAATAATTTGGAAGATAAACAACCATCCTAACACAACTTACATTAATAACTCATTATAAAATAGAAAAATGTGGATTAGATGGATTCGTAACTGGCTGACCAACCGCACCAGTGGTGGGTTTCAAAATTTTTTACTACCGGTTCTGTGGGTGTGGCTTGGTGGGTGTGACATGGATTTGTGGGCTTGGCTTGGTGGGCATGGCAGGGGAAGGATACTATAAAATCTCCATTCCCTCCCCACTCCTGGGGAAAGGATACTGTAAAATCTCCATTCCCTCCCCACTCCAGGGGAAGGTTACTGCAAAATCCCCATTTCCTCCCGATCAGCTGGGACTTGGGAGGCAGAGAGTAGATGGGGGCGGGGCCAGTCAAAAATTTTACTACCGGTTCTCTGAACTACTCAAAATTTCCACTACCGGTTCTCCAGAAATGGTCAGAACCTGCTGAAACCCACCTCTGAACTGCACTCAACATGTAGTCCTCAAAGGAACTGCATCTACATGGAGGGAACTTTGCAGTGGAGTACCCCAGGGCTCTGTTTTAGGCCCAGTACTCTTCAACAACTTCATCAATGACTTGGACGAGGGGATAGATGGGGAACTCATCAAATTTGCAGATGACACCAAGCTGGCAGGAATAGGCAACACTCCAGAAGATAGGCTTAAGATACATAAGGATCTTGATTGACTTGAACATTGGGCGCTGTCTAACAAAATGAAATTCAGTGGTGAAAAAAGTAAGGTTCTACATTTAGGCAAGAAAAACAAAATGCACAGGTACCGTATAGGTGGTACGTTGCTCAATAGTGATGACCGTGAGAGGGATCTTGGAGTCCTAGTGGACAATCACTTACTGTAAATAGACTATAGACTATTTTTATCAAAGCAAAGAGTGTTTGTGTGTGTGTGTGTGTGTGTTTTAAAAGGGCCTCACACAAATATTCCCTGTACTCATTCACCTTACACATGAACAGTCACCAATGTGTGGTGTGTATATAATGTGTTGGAAGGAAAACTCCAGGTTTGGTTTTTTTCCCCCCATTTCTCCTTTAAGGGAAATATTTTATCCTCCCTTTTTTTAAAAAAAAAATATTTCCCCAAATATTTCATTCTTCTGAGGGGTGTAAGAGCCTGTAGTACAGTGGACTAAAGCATTGTGATTAACACCAGCTGTCTGCAATTACTGTAAATTCGAATCTCACCAGGCTCAAGGTTGACTCAGCCTTCCATCCTTTCTAAGGTAGGTAAAATGAGGACCCAGATTGTGGGGGCAATAAGCTGACTTTGTATAAATATATACAAAAGTATGAAGGCTATTGCTTAACGCATTGTAAGCCGCCCTGAGTCTCCGGAGAAGGGCGGCATATAAATTAAAGCAAAAAAAAAAAAAAAAATGAATGAGAAAACACAGAGACAATGACTGGCATATCCTCAACCCCCAATACTGTGGTGGGTTGCTACTGGTTCACCCCAGATCTGGCGAACCTGTAGCAGCGGTAGTGGGAGGCTTCCGTGCCCATGAGCAAACCAGTAGCGATGTGTTTTGAACCCTTGTCCCCATCCCCAATCCCCTTCTTGAAGTGAACTTTTATGCAAAACAGTTTTTTTTAAATCAAAACAATTTACTGCAAATCAGATCACCCCTGTCACATTACAATTAAAAAAAAGCAGATGCTGTTATTCACCAGAGATTAATCGCTTTAACCTAAAAACGATCACGATAGTTCATGCATCATAGAAACACATCATTACGAATCTGAAAGTATCAGCTTCAAGTCTCATATTGGTTAATAACATCCTAGTTCTTAGTCAAGCTTCGTTTCTTAGCTGTTCTTCCCCACTCCTGCATTATAGAAAGACTAACAGTGATTTATTTTACAGAAGTGCACAGCTTATAGTTAGTAGGTAAACCGAACCGATAATCACAACAAGTAGCATTGCCTAATGGAACTGTTTTTTTTTTTTTTCCTTTGAAAAATGTTACGAATCATGCTAGCTAGATTGAAAAGCAAAAACAGCCGAAAATCCTGGACCAGAGGAGAGCTTCTATGCTGTTGCCAATAAAGTAATACGTTGGATGTGCCCATAAATAGATGTTTTTCCTTGGGAGACTTTTCCCATCTATTAGTCAAGTAGCAATATTGAATTAAAAGAATAACAAATTTACATCAACATTAAGCAAGCAATTGTTAAAAACATCCAATACGCCTACCACTTATTAAAGCAAGGATGGATGCACCTGTTATTTCAACTTGCCCTCCGTTTCAATTTGCTTTTAAATCTTTCTGATACGAAATGCATTTAAAGTCGTTTGCTAGCAGAATAGTCGGTTTTGCTTCTCCCAAAGAATTACTCCTACCATATTTATGAAGATCGATATAGGATCATTTTAATCCCATAGCTATTCCTCCCCTCCTTCTCCTCTCCTCCCCTCCCCTCCCCTCCCCTCTCTTCTCCTCTCCACACAGCCCCTCTCCTCTCCTTTCCTCTTCTCTTCTCTCCTCTCCCCCTCCCCTCCCCTCCCTTCCTTTTCTTTTCTTTCCCTTCCTCCCCTCCCCTCATCTCCTTCCTTCCTCCCTCCCTCCCATTCATTTCCTTCCTTCTCTTCTCCTCTCCTCTCCTCCCTTCCCCTCTCCCTTTCCTTCCCCTCCCCTCCCCTCTCCCTTTCCTTCCCCTCCCCTCCCCTCTCCTGTCCTCTCCTCTCCTCCCCTCTCCTCTCCTCCCCTCCCTTCCTTTTCTTTTCTTTCCCTTCCTCCCCTCCCCTCATCTCCTTCCTTCCTCCCTCCCTCCCATTCATTTCCTTCCTTCTCTTCTCCTCTCCTCTCCTCCCTTCCCCCTTCCCCTCTCCCTTCCCTTCCCTTCCCCTCTCCTCTCCTCTCCTCCCCTCCTCTCCTCTCATTTCCTCTCCTCTCGTCTCCTCTCCTCTCTCCCTCCCCTTCCCTCCCCTCCCTTTCTTTTCCTTCCCTTCCCTTCCTCCCCTCCCCTCATCTCCTTCCTTCCTCCCTGCCTCCCATTCATCTCCTTCCTTCTCCACTTCTTTCCTCCTCCTCCCCTCCCCTCTCCTCTCCTCCTCCCCTCTCCCCTCCCCCTCCCCTCCATTCCCTTCCCTTCCTCCCCTCCCCTCATCTCCTTCCTTCCTCCCTCCCTCCCATTCATCTCCTTCCTTCTCCACTTCTTTCCTCCTCCTCCCCTCCCCTCTCCTCTCCTCCTCCCCTCTCCCCTCCCCCTCCCCTCCATTCCCTTCCTTTTCCTTCCCTCCCCTCATCTCCTTCCTTCCTCCCACCCTCCCATTCATCTCCTCCTTCTCCTCTCTTCCCTTCCCTTCCCCTCCCCTCTCCCTACTCTCTTCTCTTCCCTTTCCTCCCCTCTCCTCTCTTCCCCTCCCGTCCTTCCCCTCTCTTCTTCCTCTCCTCTCCCTCTAATTTTCAGTTCTAAACAACCCCATTCCGATTGTCATGTCAAGAACTGAGCATAGCAGAGTAAGAGAAACAGCCCAACATATTTACCAATCGTGACCCGATTCCACCCCACCAATACAAATTGTATGCAAATTATCATGATTATGTTGCTTTGTCTCTAATGAAAAGAGGTGGATTAAGGCACGGTGCCTTGGCTTGAACTGTCCAAGCAAATGGTTTCCTATAAATTGTTTACTTTTGAATCCATCCACTGCTCATCCTGTTGGTGTGATTTACAAATTTTATTGGAGAAACTTCAACATTTGGGGAAAGGGTTGCTTTAGCAAGCATTTTTATTTTATTCTAATTAAAATGTAAAAGAATAAGAGATGGGGGAGGGAATGGATGTTTTATTTATTCATTAGGAAAAAAAAATCCCTTCCCTTTTCTTTTCTTTAGAAATATTTAAAAGCTACAGGAAATTATTCTGCAGACGTTGACTTGAGTAATATATCTTATAAATTAAATGCATTTCAAGTACAGTAAATTGGAAAATTATGCACACATGTCCCAAGTCCAAGGCATAAATATAGCTTTTGTTTAGTACATGGCTTGAGTTTATTCCTCTTAGTAGCTTTAGATATAACACAGAAGTTGCAAAGAGAGAGAGAGAGAGTGGGGGGGGGGAGAGAGAGAGAGGGAGGGAGAGACCAACTGCTCACATTAATAATGGTTAAGAGTGAGATAAATTTAATAGGAAAACTCCTAAGATCTAATTATTCATTTTTTCCCCTCACTTTCTAGATGTTAGAGATATTTTAATGGTTATAGAGAAATATGGGATGACAATTTAAAGGCATTTCAATTCCACTCCCACCATATTACTGGATATAAATCTGATATGATTATGCTAATGTTGTAATACACACACACACACACACACGAGAGGTGGTTTCAGCAGGTTCTGACCAGTTCTGGAGAACCGGTAGTGGAAATTTTGAGTAGTTCGGAGAACCGGTAGTAAAAATTCTGACTGGCCCCATCCCCATCTATTCTCTGCCTCCCAAATCTCAGCTGATTGGGAGGAAATGGGGATTTTGCAGTATCCTTCCCCTGCCACACCGACCAAGCCACACCCCCAAGCCATGCCACGCCCATCAAGCCACACCCACAGAACCGGTAGTAAAAAATCTTGAAACCCACCACTGACACACACACATGTGTCTGTGTGTGTAGAGATAGATAGATAGATAGATAGATGATGGATAGACATAGACATAGACATAGACATAGACATAGATATAGATACAGATATTTCTCCTATTGATTTTCCTATTGTTGGCTCCTCATCCTCCGATCCTTTCTAATTACAATAGGAACCTAATGGATCAAGGCTGGGATCCCTCTATTCATTTTGAAAGGGACACATCAGTTTTGACTAGCTTCAATTTCCACATCATTGCTGCACTGCACACCAGAACAACTAGACACAAGAACAGTTTTTTCCCGAATGTCATCACTCTGCTAAAGAAATAATTCCCTCAACACTGTCAGACTAGTTACTAAGTCTGCATTACTATTCATCTTCTCATCGTTCCTATCACCCATCTCCTCCCACTTATGACTGTAATTTTGTTTCTTGTATCCTTATGATTTATATTGATATTGATTGTTTCCTAGTATGATTTGATTGCTTATTTCTACCCTATGACTGTCATTAAGTGTTGTACCTTATGATTCTTGACAAACGTATCTTTTCTTTTATGTACCCTGAGAGCGTATGCACCAAGACAAATGCCTTGTGTGTCCAATTACACTTGGCCAATAAAGAATTCTATTCTATTCTATTCTATTCTATTCTATTCTATTCTATTCTATTCTATTCTATTCTATTCTATTCTATTCTATTCTATTAGGCAACTCCAATCAATGACTACTTCAAAGTCCTAGCGATTGAAGAAATTACCAAGTGCAATTTGAATACTCTTTAACATAAACACGCTCTCGTTCAAAATCACATGCTTGAGGGATATTTATGCGTTTCCGCAGAACGCTATGAATGGCTCCGTGAGATAAAAGAGAGAAAAAGAGGAGAGAAGACAGCCCGTATTGTAAATGGCTTTACTTTAAAGCCATTTTCGAAGCTCATAAGGATGCAGAAAATGAATTTCTTGAATTCACTTGGTGAATTGTTCCGACAGTATTTACCTCAGTGGTATGAATGTTGACATTTGACTACATCTGCTCTTTTCATTATTTCTTTGGGGAAGTGTAATACTGAAAATTTTATTAAGATTTCATTTCATGAAGCCACCTTAGAGTAAAATAAGTAGAGGGCTCTCTTTGCCAGAGAAATGGACTGTTAATATTAAACACAGGGAACGGCATGGCCATCTAAATAAAATAATATTATAAATCAAGGCGGGCTGGCTTGATCCCACAGTTTTGGTTAATTTTAATTGATTTTAATTGGGTTTGTTTTAAATTGCGGCCAAAAATATTTAATTATTTTTAAATTGTTTTTAAATTTTGTATGTTCTGTTTTATTCTGGCTGTTCATTGCCCTGAGTCCTGCTGGAGAAGGGCGGTATACAAATTAAAACAAACAAACAAACAATCAAACAAACAAACAAATAGGCATTTCTTGATCAATCTTTGGGGTTATTATATATGTAAATACAATTACAATAAAATACAAGTTTGTTGTGATTTGGGACATTTTGCTTTATGCCTCGGAGGTAAATGATATTCTTTTCCTTGCCTCCATCTTTTTTATTGTATAAAATATAGAAAAAAGAAAAAAGAAAACAGGAAATTAAGAGAAGGAAAGGGAACGGGGAAAACGGGGTGTGAAATACAAGGAAGAAGAGAAAAAGAAAGAAAAGGGGGCATTGACGTCCAACTCTTCCAAGCACAGTACAAGATAAATACTCTCCAACTTCAACTTTTTACTTTTACATATTAATATATAACTAGCTATTTCTATAACACCAAATCTTTCTAATCAACAAAGCCAAAATCAGAGTTTCATATTTTTTTTTCTTCACAAGAACAAATTCCACAAGTGATATCCAAATAAGAACATATTTTTCTCTTTAAATAAAGTATTCAATTTAACCATACCTGCTTTATCTTCCTCGCTATGGAAATAGTATGTATTTCTTTTTTTTTTCTTTTAAAATAATTTTTATTAAACAGTTTTGGTTTATAAAAAAACAAAAAAGAATCTTTTACAATTTTCTTCTTCTCAACAATTTCGCATCTGTAAACATTTATTACATAGCCATTTTTTTCTCCCTTATTTCAAGTTATTCTTTATACATATAATTCTAATATTGATTTATTTATATATATACATAGAGATAACAGTGTACATGACAGTATGTATCTCTATTTGTACCTAGCAATCTTTGTGAACTGTCACCATTTTTATTTATAAAATTTATTGTATTCTTTCAAATTCTTTGGCCTTACTGAACGGAGGGATGAGAGGCAGTGGTGGGTTGGTACCCGGTTTTTCCTGGTTCAGGCAAATTGGTAGTAGTGGTAGTGGGAGGCTCCGCCCACCCACCCAGATGTCATCAAATACGCTCTGCGCATGTGCACGTGTGAGCAAACTGGTAGCAAAGGTAAATGAAACCCACCACTGATGAGAGGGGTTACCTCAGTAAGATAAATTATATTCTTAAAGAGCTGTGGAAAATATTCCTGGATTTGTTTGTGTTTCTTTTTTTTTTTTGCTTCCAAATTCAAAAACATTTTCTCATTATCCAAGTTTGATCTTAGACAAAAAAGGAGGATCTGTAGCCGGGGGAATTTGTCACAGGGAAGGTCTGATGGCTTTGGATTTCTCCTTCCCATGTATTACTTTTCGAAAGATCAAACAACATTTCAGTTTTACCTTTAAATATCATCTGCCAGCCTTTTCCTTCAGGCTTTCTCAACCCAAGGAAAATGGACACCGTTGTAAAACAGCCAGGTATCAATTTAGATAAAGTTCAATTTTAAAATAATTCGATCCCTTCTCTTTAAAAAAAAAAAAAAATAGAAAGTAGAAATTTGATATGGTGGAGCAGGCAGATTGAGAATTTAATGATTCCTCAGTTCCCAACAATAGTTTTCTTTTAAAATATTCTTTCAAATGGCATTGTATTACCATCTTAATTAAAGCAATGATTTTGGGATTCTCCGGTGACTTTCTTGCTTCTTGGAAAGACTACATCTCTTAATAAAAAGTCTTATCTGTCTTGTTTGATGTATCCATGGCAACAGAAAGAGTATCCACAAAGCCACACTCCACTAAAAAAAATGAATGCCTGTGATTTTTGATCCTTTAAGAACTATTCCCTAATACGAGAAATCTATCAAGGCAAGCGTACGTCCCTAAACCTTAAAAGAAAGTCTTTTAAACCTCCATGAGGATTCACAGGGAACCATTCTGAGTTCTGAAAACAGAGCTAAGTGGAAATTAATATGGTACTAATCTTATTTATTTTTTTGGCATGCAAAGAGATCAAAAAACAGCAGCTTCCTATCCAAGTTTAGGCATTTTTCAAGAACATAATCAGTGCCGAGAAATTTCAGGGATGTTAGGATCTTAGAATTGGGGGTGGTAGAAACTATCCAAAGGATGCTTTTGTGAAAGGTAGCAGGGATTAGGAAATCCAGCAGGCATTTTATTGTGAAGTCCTTGGTGCTCTCCGAGACATTTCATTACCCAACTAGGGAACATTATCAGTGCTGGCAGAAACTGATGATGTTCCCTAGTTGGGTAATGAAACGTCTGCAAGAAAACAACCAAGTTCAGAGAACACCAAGGATTTGACACTTCATCCCTGAACTACATACTGGAGATATTTTATTATTTCAGCATCCTTTCAGGATCACAACAGTGATCGGTCTCATGTGAGATAATGATGAATCTGCATACAGACGGGAGGTTCAACAATCAGAACAATCTGGAACTGAAGACACTCAAAACTGTAGAAATGGTGGTGGTCTTTAGGAGAAACCCTCCCATACTACCAGCTCTTACAATACTAGACAACACAGTATCAACAGTAGAGACCTTCAAATTTCTAGGTTCTACCATATCTCAAGACCTAAAATGGACACCTAACATCAAAAACATCATCGAAGAAGCACAACAAAGAATGTTCTTTCTGTGCCAACTCAGGAAGCTCAAACTGCCCAAGGAATTGCTGATCCAGTTCTGCAGAGGAATGATTGAGTCTATCATCTGCACCTCTATAACTGTCTAGTTGGGTTCTGCAACCCAACAAGACAGACCCAGACTTCAGAGGATCATTAGAACTGCAGAAAAAAACAATTACTACCAACCTGCCTTCCATTGAGGACTTGTATACTGCACGAGTCAAAAAGAGGGCTGTGAAAATATTTACAGAGCCCTTGCATCCTGGGCATCAACTGTTTCAACTCCTACCCTCAAAACGATGCTATAGAGCACTGCACACTAGAACAACTAGACACAAGGACAGTTTTTTCCCGAATGCCATCACTCGGCTAAACATATAATTCCCTCAATACTGTCAAATTAGTTACTAAGTCTGCATTACTATTAATCTTCTCATCATTCCTATCACTCATCTCCTCCCACTTATGACTGCATAACTGTAACCCTGTTGCTGGTATCCTTACGATTTATATTAACTGTTTCCTAATATGATTTGATTGCTTATTTGTTCCCTATGACTATCATTAAGTGTTGTACCTTATGATTCTTGACGAATGTTATCTTTTCTTTTTATGTACACAGAGAGCATATGCACCAAAGACAAATTCCTTGTATGTCCAATCACACTTGGCCAATAAAGAATTCTATTTCTTTGATCCATCTTGCTGTGCAGCATTAAAGAGAGGTTGGTGGGGTTGGCCTATTTGCTTCAGAAACAAAGTATTAATAAACCATGGTTTACTTTTTTAGAGAAAATAATTCCCTTTCTTTCTTTCTTCTCTCTTTAATGTAGTTATATTTTCCCACATTGTTCCGCCCCCCCCCCAAAAAAAACCAGAAGCAAGTAAATAGAGGATGAATTCAGATGTCTTTTAAG
The DNA here is from genome assembly GCA_022577455.1 of Arizona elegans. Taxonomy (NCBI): domain Eukaryota; kingdom Metazoa; phylum Chordata; class Lepidosauria; order Squamata; family Colubridae; genus Arizona; species Arizona elegans. The sequence goes on along the minus strand of JAKOOJ010000032.1, from coordinate 5,327,552 downwards.
ATTTGCAACTCTATTTGTGCTACAATTTCTATTAAAATAGTTCTTTAAACATTGTGCTTTCCTTTGGGAAACCCCTGAATAGATGATTTAAAGATTGTTTTCAAGTTCTTCTCTTTCTCTCTCTTGTTAGATTAGTTTTCTCCTTAGAGAACAAACTCTAAGGAAGAAAAGAAACTCTAAGAAAACTAAACTGGGGGCAATTGTTACAATTTATTCTAAATTAACCCTTACTAACTTCAAAGGACGTCATATTCAGCTACCCTTGGAAAGTAGTCTAAAAACCAAAACTTAAATCGTTTCCAGAAACTTTCTTTTTGTCTCTCTTCTCCTTTCTCTGCAGCCCCACCGTGTTTTGCAAGAGAAAGATCATTCTTCTAAAAAGAATCAATAACTTTTAATTAGCTCTCTATAACAATTCATAAATTCGAGCAATTACTTTTACTGTAGAACTTGTTAGTACAGGAAACTTGGTGACCTGAGTCTCTTAATACTTAAATGCCATAATTACATCGAGCACGAATTAATTCTCAGAATAACGTCAATAAAAGTGCTAAAATAGACATCGTTCAGTCTCTTGAGTGATGGCAGCATCTTTAGACGAGAATTAGAAAATAACTCTTTTTTTTTATTACTTTCAGGATATGTGTTAAATGCAGGTAGTCCTTAAGTTACAACAGTACACACTCAACAGTACAACACACTCAAAAAGTGATTTATGGTGGCACAGTGGTTAGAGTGCAGAACTGCAGGCTACTTCTGCTGTCTGCCAGCTGCCTGGAATTTGGCAGTTCAAATCTCACTAGGCTCCAGATTGACTCAGCCTTCCATACCTTCCGAGGTGGGTAAAATGAGGACCCAGATTATTGGGGGCAAGAGGCTGACTCTGTAAACCGCTTAGAGAGGGCTGTAAAGCACTGTAAAGCGGTATATAAATCTAAGTGCTATTGCTATTTAGAAAAAGGACAAACAGTTTTAATGGCTGCTACTTACACTTACATTCTGTTCAAGATTCCTTATTGCCGGAAACAAAACCGGTAGAGTTCAAAATATAGAAAGTGAGTCCATTAGATGAGACACTTCATGCTAAGGAGCCAGCCTTGTTTCAGCTTCTCATCCAATTGGCAGATGTCTAGATCCCGCTAGTCATGTTAGGGCCCTGGATATATGGAAAGAGTTGCGAGTTTGATCTGAAACTTGATGGCAGATTACTTCTGCGCTGAGCTTCTGCTACAAGGCCAGAAGTAGCAGATCTAATTAAGCAGCTGAAGCCCAGTAACACTTCAGATAATAGCTTTCTTACTGCCAAAGTTAGCAGTACCCATCTGCAGTGGGGGACTCCTACGCTAGCCTTTGCAATGGTGTGTATTTTTATAGATTGCACCTTGATGAATCCCAAGAAAGACTGACTGTTATCGTGCCTATTTCTATATATATTAAAAAGGCAATCAAGATGTACATGCTAATTATCAAGTATTAAGCTTTCTGCAAAACATTATGCAATTAACTTTCTGATTGGGTTGACACAGAACATCCTTTGGCTGAGGAGCAGACAAGCTATGGAGCCAGTAACTCTGTTTTATTTTATGTTCTTATTTTCTAGACTGTAGCTCAAAAATGCTCTGTATTTCTAAGCCAGGTTCTGCAGTACAAGCTGTATTGATCAGTTCCAGGTTTGCATTATCTCTAATTTTAACAATTGATTTGGATTGGCAAAGGCCATGTTTCAACGCATACAGCTATTTTAGTCTATGACCCATCTCAGATTCCACTGAGAAATCTTTTGTTCTGCGCTCCCAAAACTCTGGGGATTGTACTGTTAAAGTTACAACTTTTTTATTTATTTATTTGCCGCAGAGAAAAACAAAGATGGCTTATGATCATAGGAATGTGGCCTCAGGACTGGTACCAAAGCACCACATGGAAGGGCCCAATGTATACTTTTCATAATCAACCCAATAATATTCTTGAGTTTTTTATTATTATTATTATTATTTTATTTTATTTATATGCCGCCCTTCTCCGGAGACTTAGGGTGGCTTACAATGCATTAAGCAATAGCCTTCATACTTTTGTATATTTTTACAAAGTCAGCTTATTGCCCCCACAAACTGGGTCCTCAATTTACCTACCTTAGAAAGGATGGAAGGCTGAGTCAACCTTGAGCCTGGCGAGATTCGAAATAGCAGTAATTGCAGGCAGCTGGATGATAATAACAGGCTATTAGTCTGCTGCACAACCAGGCTCTGCGCCACCAGGAGTTGACTATCTAAAACTGTTCTTCGATGGATATGGATACATGAGTCAACTCAATGTTCCTAATTTATTTTTGTCAATAACTTTGTCAAGTATTTTGACAGATTCCTGTCAGGAACAATCAGTTCTTAGGTACAGAAGAGCTCTGTTTTAAGAACTAATGTTGTATAAGCTTCCTTATACTTTCACAGAAAGTAACAATGAAGATAAATAATAAGTAGTCTACACAGACATTCAATCCACATCCTGTCATGGTGCCTCATTGTGTTGAGCGTGTCTTCCTAGGAGCATTGATGAGAAAACACCAGAATTATATATGGCTGTTATTGTTATTTTTAAAAAATGTTTTCATCTTATTAATTGTGGAAGATAAGCAACCCAGAGCAAGGTATAATTGAGGTATCAAAGAAGATTCTTTAGTAAGTCAATCAATTAATTGATCAATGAAACCTATTCCAAAGTTGAATGTGTCAGAGTGTTTAAAGCGTGACTACTATTTTGAGACAACCCAGGAGCAAAATACAGGACATAGAGGTTTTGTCATTACAAACAGTGGTTTATATACAAGACTTCTTTATGCAGACATACACGTGGTAGGCACATACCAGGCAATCAATCAATCTTCAACTCTACACGGAGAACTACAATGCAGATAGAACACAACGAGGAGAGTGATACATGAGGAGAGAGAAATACACCCTCTCATGGCCTCCCTTATATAGACAGTTTCTTAAAGTGGCAATAACCCTGCTGGCTCATCCTCAGACTTAAAGGGGCAATAACCCTGCTGACTCATCCTCAATGCATCATCCTGGTCCACAGCCTTACAGTGGTTGATCAGCTTTAAATCCTCATTACCCTGACAGAATGTGAGTTGGCCATCCTTTGCTATCAAAGACATTCAACAGATCCACAAATTGCCTTTTCATGAGCTCTTTTCAGGATAATCCTGATCAGTTTTAAACAATGATAAAAGAAACATCTACCAGTATAAGACACATCTTTTTCTCCCAAAAAAAGAGAGTAAAAATCTGGGTGTGTCTTATATTCTGAATGTAGCCCCGCCAAGCATCTCAAATGGAGGTTTCAGAGGCTGAAAAAAGCCTCTGAAATGGAGCTTAAGGAAAAAAGCCTCTGAAACAGAGGTTTCAGAGGCTGAAAAACTAAGGCGCAGAGCTCACAACCAAGGAACCTGTTGCTAAAATTCACCTCTGGGAACAACTGATTGGGGGTATTCCGGGAGGCTGATCCACCCGCCAATCAGCTTTTTTCTTATTTTCCTCCCCAAAAACTAAGGTGTGTCTTATACTCCGGTGCATCTTATACTCCAAAAAATACGGTAATTGGGGAAAAAAATCATGTTCATTTAGCAGATTAAAAAAGATGTTAGCTATACTCTTTGAGATAAAGATTTATTTCTGAGCTTGATATCTTTTGATTTCTCCCTCCGTGTTTATAATTTAAGATCACAGCTCAGTTTAATTGGTTGGAAACAAGAAACTCTACAACACAGCTTAGTTATCAGTAAACTGTTTAAAATTCAACTGTATACATCCGAACAGCTTCACAAAATAATTGTGTATCCTCAACATCTTGTTATAGCTATATATCCCAAATGGCTTGAAATCAAATATTGTACGTTGTAATTCCTCACCTCTTTTACCTGATTCTGCTACCACATGTCTTTGTCAATTCCCCTTAAATATATTGACAAATTTGGTAGCTGTATCCCAAAAGAATTCAAAAGTACTCCTCTATATCAGGCGTATTTCTAAAAAGAGAAAAATGTGTGATTAAAAAAAAACCCCTTTGGTAATAATGCTTTCAGATAATTTGATAATAATATATACATTATATGCACACTGTATATTATTATACATAATATTAAAAATATATAAGAAAAAATCAAGGAAACAATTGGTCCATTGGTGGGAGAAAGTGGCAAGAAGGTGACAAGCAACAGGGAGAAAGCAGAACTATTTAACTCATTTTTTTTTGCATCTGCCTTTACACCAAGGGAAAAAAACAGTCCAACCTATCAAAAACAGCATCACAAAAAAAACAGATTAGGGACACAAGTCAAAATAAGGAAGAAAATGGTAAGTGAACACCTATCTATCCTTTGTTGTTGTTAGTTACAAAGACATGTCTGACCTATCATGACCTCATGGAGAACTTTCCTGCTTCAATGACTCCATCCAACCACCTCACTCCCTGCCGTCCCCTTCTTCTTTGCCCTCAATTTTTCCCAGCATTAGGCTCTTCTCCAGTGAGTCCTTCCTTTTCATTAGGTGGCCAAAGTCTTTTAGTTTCTTCTTCAGGATCTGGCCTTCTAAAGAGCAGTCAGGTTGATCTCCTTGAGGACTGATTGGTTTGATCACCTTGCAGTGCAAGGGACTCACAGGAGTCTTCTCCAGCACCAGAGTTCAAAAGCCTCAATTCTTTGGCGCTCAGCCTTTCTTATGGTCCAACTTTCACAGCCATACATTGTAATTGGGAAAACAATAGCCTTGACTATACACACTTTTTTTGGCAGGGTGATGATGCTGTCTACCCTAGAAGAGTTCAAATCACCAGGACCAGATGGAGTACACCCCAAGATTCTGAAGGAACTGGCAGATGTGGTCTCAGAACCACTGAACTATATATTTCAAAGATCCTGGAGCACCGGGGAATTGCCAGAGGACTGGAAAAGAGCTGATGTAGTTCCCATCTTCAAAAAAGGGAGAAAAAAATAGATTCAGGAAATGACAGACCTACCAGCCTGACCTCAATACCAGGGAAGATTCTAGAAAAGATAATCAAGCAATGAATCAGTGAACACCTAGAAGCAAAAAAAGTAATAACAAAAAGCCAACATGGATTTGTCAAAAAACAGATCACACCAGACAAATCATATTGTGTTCTTTGACAAAGTGATATACATAATATTTGGCAAGCTAAGCATAATTTTCAAGAACAACCTGCCCTTGTGTCTGAAGAGCAAAGTTTTCGATCAGGGTGTGCTATCTGCTCTAACATATGCTGGTGAAACATGAACACTAACCTCATAATCAATACAAAAACTACAAGTGGCAGAAAAAACCATGCAAAAATACATGCTCAGCATCACAAGACAAGATAGAAAAACCTGCACATGGTTTAGAAGACAAACAAAAGTGTACAATATCATCAAGAGAGTCAAAGAATTGAGATGGAAATGGGCTGGTCACATAGCAAGAAGAACTGTTGGAAGATGGACCAAGGAAGTCATAGAATGGATCCCACTTGATAAAAAGAATCCACAAAAGAGAGAAGATGGATGGACAACATCAGCAAATACGGTGGGCCCAATTGGCAAAAGAAAGCTTAGAATCGTATTGGTTGGAAACATGCAGAAGAGGCCTTCATCCTGAAATAGATAGACAATGGCAAAAATGATGATGATGATGATGATGATGATGATGATGATGACACAATGTCTACATCCATATGTGTGTGTGTGTATGTATGGCTAAAATGATGATGATGATCACCACAAAAAGTAGAATAGAATAGAATAGAATAGAATAGAATAGAATAGAATAGAATAGAATAGAATAAGGAATGGAATGGAATGGAATAGAATAGAATAGAATTCTTTATTGACCAAGTGTGATTGCACACTCAAGGAATTTGTCTTGGTGCACACGCTCTCAGTGTACATAAAAGAAAACATACTTTCATCAAGAATCATAAGGTACAACACTTAAGGATAGTTATAGGGAACAAATAAGCAATCAAATCGTATTAGGAAACAGTCAGTGTAAATCTTAAGGATACCAGCAACAAGGTTACAGTCAGGCAGTCATAAGTGGGAGGAGATGGGTGATAGGAATGATGAGAAGATTAATAGTGATGCAGACTTAGTGAATAGTTTGACAGTGTTGAGGGAATTACGTGTTTAGCAGAGTGATTGCGTTCGGGAAAAAACTGTTCTTGTGTCTAGTTGTTCTGGTGTGCAGTGCTCTATAGCGTCGTTTTGAGGGTAGGCGTTGAAACAGTTTATGTCCAGGATGCGATGTATACATCCATATCTATCTATCTATCTATCTATCTATCTATCTATCTATCTATCTATCTATCTATCTTCTACTGTCTATCTACCTATCTACCTACCTATCATCTCTCTCTCTCATCCTATCTATCTATCTATCTATCTATCTATCTATCTATCTATCTATCTATCTTCTACTGTCTATCTACCTATCTACCTACCTATCATCTCTCTCTCTCATCCTATCTATCTATCTATCTATCTATCTATCTATCTATCTATCTATCATCTATCTATCTATCTTTACCAGTAATAATACTTTTAATATTTACAGGCAATCTGAGTTTATCCTATGGTTTTTATTATACATAAACTGAACCAACAAATAGCATGCACATTTTCCCTGCAGCATAGATCCTTTGACATTATCTAAATTAGCAATGTCCCAAACTCTCTTCCCTTGAATGAATTATCTCGGCATAATGTATTTAAAAAAAAAAGTTCCAGTTTGTTTTTTCATTTCACAGATCTACTGACTCTCATGATTTATGGTATTGTCTGTTCAGATCAGAAAAATAAAATCATCTTCCGGTTTGCTGCTGGCCGCCACCAGACGTTCCTTTGGGATCGTCAGCTTCCACTGCCTGTTAGAGCCGCCTTCACAGCGGAATGGCGGCTCGAAAAAACTCCGTTTCCATGAGGAAATGGAGATAGAGCCGGCAGGGGTGGGTAGAACTCTCTGCAGAGTCCCAAAAGTTTTTTTTTTACTTTTGGGACGGAGCGGATGAGAAGCCCCATATCCCCTGCCGCTGCTCCGGGCTTTGGGAGACCTCTGCTAATGCAGAGCCAGGCGTCAAGAGCAAGCCTGCGAATTTAACAGAATACTCAAAGAAAATGTGAGCTGGACCTTTAATACTGAATCGCAAGTATTTTACTTATTCTTTAAAAAATTACTTAAGAGAAAAGAGGAGAGGAAAGGGGGAAAAAGAGCCTTTTAAAATGGCGTCTGCCGTGGCTGGAGAAGAGGCTGAAAGGGAAAGTCCTTCCGTTCTTTATTACTACAATGTAGCGGAATAAATATCACTGGCTACATTTGTAGACAAAACTTCGCTCCTGTGTTTTCTTCTCTTTTTTTTTCTCTGGAGACTTGATATTGTTTTTGATTGGAAAGAAGTTTTTTTTCTTGTTTTTTTAAGGGAAAGTCCTTCCGTTTTCTATTTTTTCTCTCTTTTTTACTAAATCTTGTCTGTGTGGGAAATGGCATCGGGACTCACACAGCTAGACAAACAGGGGGGGGAACTTCCCCCATTAATAAATTACACCAACAAATTGTAACTCTCCAGTGTCAGAAACCTGATTTTAATATAATAGAATTTCTTCTTGAAGAGATTGTAAGAAGGGATGAGATTGTGAACCAGCAACTCAAAAAATTTAAGCAGGAAATTAAAGAAATTGGTGAATTGCTGAAATCAAAGTTTGACTTTTTGAATCAAAAGATTTTGAATACAGCTAATGGTTTATCAGACTTTCTGATTCGGGTGGATGCAAAGACTAAATTATTAGAGTCTAAAATGAAGGAAACTGAGGAGAATTTGGATGACAAGATTCAAAAAATTAAAAAGGATTTGGTAAACATTCAGGATAATAGCTCAGAAGACAAACCTAAATTGGAGGTTGACCAAAAGACTGGTAATGGAAAAAATGTGCAACAGAGGATTGAAAGAGAAGTTTTAATGATTCAATATAATTTTACAGAATACGCAATTAGACTGAGAGGTTTGCAGGAAAATAATAGAGATGACTTAAGGAAAATATCTTCTGAAATTCTGGCTGGGATTTTAAAGGTTCAACCTGATGAAGTGTTTTGCAGGATTGATAGAATTTACAGAATAAACTCCTGGTTGGCAAAGCAAAGGCAATTGCCTAGAGATGTGGTGATCTATTTTACAGATAAAGAAATTAGGAATAATATTGTGCAGAACTCTTTTAATTCTACTTTGCAATTTCATGGAAGAAAGATTTGGATTTTTAAGGAGCTCCCGACTAAGATGCTAATGGAGAGGAAGAAATTTGGCTTTCTAGTGACTGAGTTAAAAAAAAGAAATATCCTATTTAGGTGGGATGCCCCAGTTGGTTTAATATTGAGACATCAAGGAGTAAGATATCAACTGAACACTGTTGAAAAAGCGGAAGAATTTTATCAAAAAATTTTAAAAATGAACTTAACATCTTTAGGCATAATACAGGATAAGCAAAAGGAGTTGGAAACAAAAGGAAAATATCAAATTACAGAGGCTGTGGTGGATAAATTGTCTTTGGACTCCCTGGATACCCCAGCTGGACTGTCTATAAATAAGAGAGCAGTGTCATCCGACTCCAATGTGATGAACCATCAAGTCACAGACAAGTGCGCAAATCAACCAGTTGATATACAAGTGATGGAGAAGAAAGATGAGATGATAAAACTAACCCAACAAGAACAACTCATAAAGCAGAATGAAAATCGATCAGCCGACACACAATTGGTAGGCACGAAACGAGGATGGAAATTCAACCCGCAAAAGAAAAAGAAAAGAAATAGATCTCATAGAAACAGTAGTTTCTAAACCAAGCAACAGTGAAGCCAGAGACTTTAAAAAATGAATGAATATCTGAAAAGATAGTGGAGGTGAACAACTGTTTAATACTATCCTGAGGATTGTGGCAGATCTCTGTAATGCCGTGATATTGGGATGTGAAAAGAGCCTTACCTTGTTGGATCTGAATCATCTACTCTGGATCTCTTTTACTGGTAAATATATTATAATTATTTTGAGTTATAAGGCAAGAGAGTCACGCTGGGGCATGCAGAAGATCTGGATGTTACTCATTAGGATGATGGGAATCAACAATCCTGATGAATACCACAACTATAACTATATGGATATAATTATAATGTCACTCGGGTGGTTGTTTTTACTTTTATATATATACGAGGATATTTACTACTGATGGGGGCAGAAGATGATTGAAGATTTTGAACAAACTGTTGCACCAGCATGTTACTTTACCCTATTATGGGTGATGGATTTAATAATCCAGCGGAAAGACACCAAAGAAGATATTATATGGATTATAAATTTAAAGTTATTGTCTTTTTTCTTTTTATAAAATGGAATGCATATATAGATATGTGTATATCTTAGTAAAGTGGGCAGTGGATTATATTTAGAATTGTATTGCATGATTTTGTAGGAATTGAAGGGTTGAAATAGGTTAGTTTACTGATTGATTAGTCTAAGAAAAAGGATCTTTAAGTCATATATTTAGGGGAGTGGACGAATTGGATAGAACTGAATAAATGTTAAATGTGGATGTAGGGAAAAGGCCGCTTTAAATTGTTATATTAATATATATAAAAGATTAAATGTTAAATTGTAATAATACATTATAAGTTTTGGGGAGGAGAAAAAGGGCAGATTATTGTAAAAATGGGAGTTATAAGAATAATATGCTAAGGGTCAGTATTCTGAGGAGGGAGTAAGGGAAAGGAAAGATATTATGTATGTAATTAGTTATGAAATAGCCTATTGTTGTGAAGAAGTCACGGGGGGATGGGTGGTGAGGGGGGGTTAGGGAAGAGGGGGGGAAAGGGGGAAAAACTTGTATTTGAAAACTTTTTCAATAAAAAAAAAGAAAAAGAAAATCATATTTGTTTTACTTTTTTTTTCATTTCCTCCCTTGAATTCCTATACGTCTACTGTCTGTGTGATTTTGTAACGTAACAAGGAGTAATGGACTAAAGATGAAAGCAGATATATCTCCATTGAAGAATCTGTTGCTGTATTTATTTAAATCATCACCCGCCTTTATTATTTTAATAAATAATTCAAGATGGCCGAACATACCTAAAATTCGTTCCTCCTTGTACTTTCCTCACAACAACAAGCTTGTTATGAGGCTTGGATTAAGAGACAATGACTGACTCAAATCACCCAGCCAGTTTTCAAATCTAAGGCAGAACTAGAACTCACCATCCCTGTTGATTCACTTAAAGTAGGGGTCAGCAACTTATGGCTCTGGAGCCGCATGTGGCTCTTTCACCCCTCTGCTGCAGCTCCCTGTCACTCAAAATATGCGTCACAACTGCCAATGTGCGACACCTGCCGGCACGTGATTTATTGAGCTTTTCAACCCCTGGTAGGCCAACCATGGATAAATCCAAGAAAAAAAAGTTTCAGAAGAAAACAGAACATTTAATTCAACTACATATGCTAGTTTTGTGGCCGCTCAAGAAATAATAGTCAGGCATGGGGAAGGGTTTTGTGGCTCCCGGTGTTTTCTTTTCTGTGGGAAATGGGTCCAAATGGCTCTTTGAGTGTTTAAGGTTGCAGACCCCTAACTTAAAGTCATTCAACTGGCTTTCATGCCTAAAGCAGGACTAGAACCAGAGGTGGTATTCAGCTGGTTAGGACCGGTTCGGGTGAACCGTTATGCCATCCTATTTAGCCACATTTTCTAAGCCACGTGTGTGCGTGCAAGCCACACATCTGAGCAAAGTGCATGTGCAGAAGGTCGTGCGCATACGTGGAAGGCGTGCATGCACTTTTTCGGTGCGCAGCGAACCGCTGGTAAAAATGATGTGAAACCCACCTCTGACTAGAACTCACAATCTCCTGGTTTCTAGCCAAGTACTTTCACCACTAAAGCAGGGGTGAAATCCAGCAGGTTCTGGAGAACCAGTAGCAGAAATGTTGAGTAGTTCAGAAAACCGGCAAATACCACCTCTAGCTGACCCCAGAGTGGGGTGGGAATGGAGATTTTCCAATATCCTTCCCCTGGAGTTGGGTGGGAATGGAGATTTTGCAGTATCTTCCCCCTGCCACGCCCACCAAGCCACACCATGCCCACCAAGCCATGCCCACAGAACCGGTAGTAAAAAAAAAAAATGGATTTAAGCACTGCACTAAACCAATCTGGCTCTCAGAAGCTTTCATATATACTTTCTTTCATTCAGTTCACAATATCCTTAAATACAACTCTTCATCTTTAGCTTAGGCATCAGAGACATGGCTAACTTGGGACCAAAACAATGATAAAAGTTGTACGAATTTCTTATTAGGCATTTGTTGAATTAAATTTAAAAAAAAAAAAAACCACCCAGGACTAGAGTAAACAAGCAAGATAAATAAAACCACTAATCTTTTATGGAATATTGAATCTGCTTTTGGACAGAGAATAGTGATGGTCAATGAATCTAATTAACCATGCTAACCTTTTAGGTAGGGTTTTTTTTTTTTTAATTATAAAAGTTGAAGCAAGATATTATAAGCAAAATATTTGTTGGGTTGGTTAACATTCAATAATATTGACCTGAAGGTGCTTTTTCAAAAGGCAACTGGACTTTCTTGTTTTTCTTTGAAGATGTTTTGCTTCTCATCCAAGAAGCTCATCCAAGAAAAACCAGAAAGTCTAGTTACATCTTGAAAAAGCATCTTTGGGACAACTATGACCCAGATGACTGAGAATCTCCATAGACTAGGGGTGTCAAACTCATTTTCATTGAGGGCCGCATCAGGGTTGTGTTTGACCTCAGGGGGTCTGGTGGTATGGCCAGGGTGGGTGTGGCCAACTCGACATTACCACCCTTGTCCACCCGAGGAGCTTCCCTGTCCCTTCAGGCCACGGGAGGACCCCGGATGGCAGCACAGGCTGTCCAGAGCCCTAGGCAGCAGAGGGCAAGCACCCAGCCTGGCCCTCAAGCTCCCAGGGCACTGGGACACCACAGTCCCAAGCTATGTTTTTGGCTGTGAAGGCCTTCTGCAGCAGTCTGCCGGCAAAAACGGAGCTTGGGAAGACAGCGCATGGCCCTCCCAAGCTCTGTTTTCACTGGCAGACCACTGCAGGAGGCCACCACAACCAAAAACAGAGTTCCCAAGCTCCATCTTTGCTGGCAGAGTGCTGCAGGAGGCCATCATGCGGCTCTACCAAGTTCCATTTTTGCTGGCAGAGGCATCGCTGGCCGGTCCTTTGATGTTTCCAGGATGGCCCCACTGGCCAGATCTAAGCATCCCGTGGGTCAGATCTGGCCCCCAGACCTTGAGTTTGACCCCCCTGCCATAGACATTTAACTGTTCAAGAATATTATAGATAACATCCCAGCAAGAGAAAATGACCAAAGGAGGAACAACATACCCAGTGAAGGAGAATTCAAATATTTCCCATTGTGTTAATTCAAATAGAATTCAAATGTTCCCCATTTCCTTAAGCCCTAAAAACCTGGTAAAGACGTGTTCTTCAGTTTTTAGTGTGTTCTGCTTTCCTTTGTGACCACAACTGCAACCTAAAATTGATTTTTTTTCTTTTTTTCTTTTTTTTATTGAAAAGTTTTATGAAAGATAACCCCCCTCCCCTGCCCACCCTCCCTTCCCCTCCCTCCCCCACCCCCCTCCCTAGACTTCCCAGAACGAGCACAGGGTATAGCATTCACAAACCAAAAACTAGAATATGCTAACAAATTATTACATTTCATATTCTCCCTAGGTTCTTAACTCCTTATAACTCAGAAAAAACAAATATAAACTACTTAATATTATTTCATTCATAAGCTATATGAATCTTCTTATTCGGATACTTCTTCTGTATGTAATCAATCCATTTTCTCCATTCCGATGTATATCTCTCATTTGAATGGTCTTTAAGGTATGATGAAATTTTTGCCATTTCCGCCAAATGCACAACTTTTAATGTCCATTCCTCAATAGTAGGTGGATCTTCCTTCTTCCAGTACTGTGCCACCAGTAACCTGGCAGCCGTTATTAAGTTCAAAACCAGCTTAGCCTCTATTGCAGTACAATCCATAACTATTCCCAACAGAAAAAACTGTGGTGTAAATTTAATTTTTTTCTTCAAAATATTTTGAATAATCCACCATATTTTTATCCAAAAAGCCTTAATCTTTTTACATGTCCACCATATATGGAAATATGTAGCATCTTCACACTCACATCGCCAACACTTGAGTTGTAAATTTGGATACATACAAGCCAGTTTTTTTGGGTCTAAATGCCATCTATAAAACATTTTGTAAAAATTCTCCCTTAAATTTTGTGCTTGTGTAAATCTTACATTTCTAACCCATATCTTTTCCCATGTTTCCATCATTATTGGTTCACCTACATTTTGTGTCCATTTTATCATACAATCCTTGACTAAGTCTGTTTCTGAATCTATTTCCAGTAATACATTATACAACCTTTTTATGTGCATTTGACCTTCATCTCTTATTTGCTTTATCAGATTCTCATCTGCTACAAAATACCAATTTTTTGATCTTCTCTCCATCTGGCCAGCAACTGTCCATATTGAAACCAAGTCTTAATAATCCCTTCTTCTTTTAATTGTTCCATAGATTTTAACTGTAGTCTGACTCCTTCTTTATAAAGGAGTTCCTTATATGTAATTTTATCTTGCTTTTGCTCTAAATTTATGTTCTCTATCGCGTGTCTGGGTACTGTCCATATTGGTAACCTATCATTTATTTTATATTTATACTTTTTCCAGACACGCAATAGAGCATTTCTTAATATATGACTTTTAAAAGTCTTATCTACTTTCTTATCATACACTAGGTAGGCATGCCAGCCATAAACCAAACCATATCCTTCAATATTCAATATCTTTTCCTCCGTTAAGTTTATCCAATCTGTGATTGCTGAGAGGGCAGCAGCTTCATAATACAATCTTAAATTGATTTTTAAAGCCTATTTTACACCCATAATTTCTCGTTTCCCTTATGATCTTCCCAGACATGTCCCTGGATTGAAAAAAATACAATTTTCATTCAATACCACTGCATGTTGTGACCTAGGCTTACTGAGTCATTACAAGACACAATTAGTCCGAAATAAACTTATTTTATTGTAACAGCTGAGAATTATGTTCATTCCCAGCTGAGTCCCAATTAGTTGCAAAACAAGTCCTTAGGAAGAAGTCCTTCAGGATAATCACCAACCTTTATCTTCTTTGACACCCTGCCAA